>JAFJTR010000044.1:0-253441 GCA_022559985.1 Parastagonospora avenae f. sp. tritici 18332-5 | reverse complement strand
GGAAACACAAAAAAGAGGGGATGAGGGGGGGGGGGGGGGGGCGCCGGGGGGGGGGGGGGGGGGGGGGGGGGGGGGGGGGGGGGGGGGGGGGGGGGGGGGGGGGGGGGGGGGGGCATCGTGGAATCGGCGGCTTTGCTTGTAGCGATCTTGGGAGAGGTCCCGAGGTCGGCGTGCGGCTATGTCTGTCGGGCTCAAAATGTGTTGCTGTTAATAAGAGAGGATAGGAACAGAGATTAGGAAGGCCGTATTCTGGTTTTCAAAAAGGCTTAGTGGCGCAGTGGTGCAGTCGCAGCTTTCCTCTCGTACACGGGTCCAATGGTAAACAAAGGCGACCAAGATGACTTAGCCAATTTTGCCACCGAAAGAGAGCAACCTGCGAACCGTTCGCCCAAGACTGGTATTGGACGCGTTCAACTAAGACGCCAACAGCTCAAAATATGGGTATGAATTGTGAGAGGTTGGATTGACCGGCGTCAAAAGTCGACCCGTAACCCAAGACCAGCTGTGGCCCAGATAACAAAAGCATACGTACCTGTAGCTAACGCCTTCTACGGCACTTGTCCTCATCTAGCTGCACAGATGGAGAACTGGCAGTAATATCCATCATTTCCTACGACGTTCTGGCTAAGAAACTCGTCTCTCGTCGCATCCAGTGGCTTTCGATGCCCCGAGCCAAACGTGATCCAAGTACGTAGAGCCAACAAACCCGCAATCTTCGTACAATAACCTTGACATTTGCCAAAGTACTTATCAAGACATGTACGAGGGCTGACAAACGCTATTACGCCCTCGAAGACGCCACCTTCGCGATTTACTCGATCAATCAGTCAATCATGGCACACCACTTCCGAAACGACATAGCGACACTCCTTTGCCCCAGCGCAGACAACATCTACAAAGCATCGGTTAACTCGCCACCCCGGGACCAGGTGTCCCACATGCCGTCTTTCGCTCGCTCGTGACCGAACCGCACATTCTCTGCGCCCTATACACATTTTCCAGGGAATGGCCTAGCTCTTGGGGGTGGTAAGGCAGCGTAATTTGCGCACATCAAGCAAGGTACACAGAGGTTGATAGCGAGTTTAAGAGCTAGGTCAGCAATGTTGTGTATTGAAACAATTGAATCCTTGACTCAATTCAAGTCAATGCTCATGTAAGAAGCACCCAAGACACAATGTGTTGTTGCAAAGCTTTTGTGGGGGTATCAGAGCGATGGCGACATACTGCATAGGTCTCTTTCCTGCTCGATCGATAATAAGATCGATCAAGGCGAGTCGTATGTCACTAGCAACGAGGCCGCAGTCTCAGCGCGGCGAACATGTACACTTGAGTTCCATAAACCTATCTGTGCGAGTATGTCTTATCTCTTCACCCTCTCAATCTTTCAGGGTTCCCATTGGTATCCCTCGACCTTCTCTCGCCTGCTTCTCCGAAACACTCGACATCACTGATACCTTCCACTCGTTCTGACTTCTTTGATAGAAGCGAGGGCGTCGCTCTCAGAGTCGAGAGAATCCTGACAGTGACTGAAAGACTCGTGAGTTTAGCTTTCGAAACCAGGCGGAAGAAGGATTCCTCAAAAAGCAGGGTGAAGTTCAACTCAATCTATCAAGCTGGCGACACCACAACAAATGGCCCAAAGGCAGTCTCTTCATGAATGAGGTAACCAAGTGGCATGCTTGCCGCAGTGACTGCTGGGAGTAACTGATGGAATCTCCCTAGCTGCCTTGCACTGCTCCATATCGCGGCGTGGTTAATGCGAACGAACTCGGGGCTGACTGCGTGTTTCTCACTGCCCGGATTTGGCAATATGCCCTGATAAAGTCATGCGATTAGCGAAGGCGATGCATCTGGGCCGTGCCCCTTGCACCGATGAATATGACGCGCAACTTCAATCTCAGGGATACAAGCAACATCAGGCTGAGCGACGAGCGAAGGATCGCGAGCAGGGATGCCTGATCCACACTGCTGCGCCACGGTTACAAAGTGGTTCGAAGGATCGCTCGTCAACCCCTGCAGCGACTTACGCCCCAGCACTGTTGCCGTATGCAGTAAATGTATCGGCGATCTCATTGGAGGAAACGACTGCAGGTGCGCGTGTTTCTCACACGCAAAGATATATGCGCCCTTCCACCACGTCGCTTAACACTGGCGCGTACGTCTCTGTTACGGTTTGATCCTGATGGATTTTGCTACTCAGCCTCAGAGTCCACGACCACCAGAATTGCACTGCCCGTATTTGTATCAACAGTAGTTTGCTTTGCTTAACAAGCTCTTTTCTCCATGTAAGGCAATCGAATATCGGACCAGCTCGCCACATAAACAAACTCATTCTCATCGATGCTTGCTTGTTGTGCCTCTTGGAATGAGATTCTCACTCGCGCTCTTCAGCGCCTTGCTAACCCCTTTCTCTGCCGCGTCGCCCACCCCCAACCCTGCTGCAGCACTTCCCGCTCAAGCTGCCACCACCGCTCCGCCAGCCCGTCGCGATGACAGCTTTGCGCCAAGCATCCCGCCTCTCTCACTGAACATCCCCAGCGTGTCAATCGCCCCGCCAAACATCCCATCTCTTTCACTCGACCTTCCAGTCCAGACGTGTATGCCTGGCCACAGCGCATACGCGACGCCTGGTGTGGATGGCTACGTTCCTGCGGGTTCGTGCAATGCGCTGTGGGTGTACTTCCCCAACTTCGCTGCGGCGATAGCTTTTTCTGTTCTTTTCGGTGTTCTCACCATCGCACACGTTTTTCAGGCAGCGACGTACCGTAATGGCTTTTGCTGGGTCATCATCATGGCCTCGCTCTGGGAGACAGGCGCGTATGCTTTCCGCGCGCTTGGCTCCAAGAACCAGCAATCCGAGGGCATTGCGACTGTGGCGCAGATATTGGTCCTGGTAGCTCCCATTTGTAAGTGTCACCCTGAACGATGACCCTCTTTTCTCTTTCTAACATACTTTTTCCAGGGGTCAACGCGTTTGCGTACATGGTCTTTGCGCGCATCGTGCACTTCTACGCGCCCACTCGCAGAGTTTGGTTGTTCTCGCCTTCTATGCTTGCTCTCATCTTCGTCACCCTCGATATTGTATCATTCGTCATTCAGCTTGTTGGTGGTGGCATGGCTGGTCCAGGCTCAACTCCCGAGTCTCAAATGAAGGGTTTGAACATCTACATGGGTGGTATTGGCATGCAGGAGGGATTCATCGTTCTGTTCTTGGGCTTGGTCATTAAGTTCCACCGTGATCAGCTTCAGGCGGAAAGAGTCGGACGCCTGGCTGCGGATAAGACTTTCGGTTGGAGATGGTTGATCTGGGCACTCTACGCATGCTTGCTGACCATATCCATCCGCATCTTCTACCGCCTCGCCGAGTTCTCTGGTGGGCTGGACCATCACAACCCTCTTCCAAGTAATGAGCCACTCTTGTACGTTCTGGAGTCGACACCAATGTGGTTGGCCATTCTTGTGTGGAATATTGTCCATCCTGGTCGCTTCGTTCACGGCGCCGACGCCAAGATGCCGCGCTCGTGGCTGTCTCGTCATCTCTGCTGCTGCTGTCGCAAACGTCGCTGCGACGATTGCAATGGCAAAATTGGCCTCGCCGGACCTCATCGCCACCGCTTGGCTGAGGATTCGGAGCTCGAGGAAAACCAGGAAATGCATCCCGTCCTGAAGAGTCAAAGAGATGGTGTCGCTGTCGCCTCAGTCAACCCATTCCTGGAAGCACCATCTCGTGATTCTTCTCCTGACCACCATGCAAGAGAGCAGCTCCGCCTTCGTCCTCCACCAGCTGCTGGTAATCCCCGTGAAGTTAGCCCCGAGCCACCAACATATACTGCGTACCGTCAGCGAGGGTGAGTGAGTCTAGGAGAAGCATTCAGATCCGCCAGCCCCCTTCCATCGCCAGAAAGTCGAAGAAAGCAGGCATCGTGCCTGAGAGGCGGTATGGACAGAGATGTCTGCTCCGAGCACATCAGGTAACCAGGTGTAATAGTGTGTAATACGCATGAGCGTTGAAATAGCAGACGAGGCTTCTCCCAAAGTTGGCTGCCTTTTGGACACAAGTAGCTTCCAACTGTTTCACTTCAAGGACACAACATCTTCCATCTCATTCGAACTAGGCGGCGATTTGATTTTGGATGTGGTTTTGGTGACCAAGTTACAGGAGCTCGTCGTGTATATGGGATCGTGGACAGTATTGGTGCTTCTTCGGAGTTTGGGCAGATGCTTGAGGGGTTGATATGTAAGCTGTAAATTATAGTATCGCGGTTTGTCGCAAATTTGATTGAGCTCTTCTATCGCAGTCAGTTCCGCCAACTGTGTTGCCGTTTGCCAATATCTTATCGAACCAATCAAGTTTTCGAATGACCGCGCAAAGGACCACGCAAAGGACCACGCTTTCTGACGCGCGGTACTAGATCTCGTTCGCAAGCGTGGCATGCAATTGGCATAGGATGCCTAAGAAGGAAGCGAGTTTCCGAGGACTGGCGTTTCATTCTGAGCCGGGCTCGGACGATGCTGTCAGCTTTGGTGCGAGCAAGATCGACTGGGTTCAACCAGACTTCACATCGCTTGAGCGTGGTGGTTTTCCAGGGGACTTAGCAGGCGCGCTGTATGGGCTCAAGGAGGCTGCCAGGACCTCACAGTCAGACTAGTCCAACAATCGTCCCATTCCCATCAGGCCTCCTCCCTCCCCAACCTAATCTCCCTCCCCCTCCTACCCAACGCCTGCACCCACCAAACCACCCCCAAAATAACCCCCGACTGCACAAGCACCAACCTCAACCGCCCTCCCGCGCTCCTAACATCCGGCCTCTCCAGCGACCCAACAACATCATCCACCAGCGCCAACCACGCCGCCCGCCAAATCGCGCGATCCGCCACGGTAACCCAGAAATTCCCCGGCAGCAGATAATTCAAGACGAGTGCGCTCGCGCCCACCCAGAAAATCGCGAGTAAGAATTCCGAATGGCGTTTTACGGGCTTTTCGCCGATGGCGTAGCCCAGCACATAGCTCGCGATGTAGTCCGCAATCAAAAACTGCAGATTGAATGGCGTGCCGAAAAGCCGGCCGTACATGAACAGCACGAATGCGCGGAACGCATCGTGCCGGCGCGTGAATCTCACCACGCTGGAGGGGATTCCGCGATTCGCGGGGTACAGCGTGGAGGCGAGCAGGTATGTGGGCAGCGCGAAGGTGGCGACGAGCAGCCAGGGAGTGGGGCGGCCAGGGGCGGTGATGATGGGGTTGGTGCCAATGAACAGGGCGGTGATTAGGGGCATGTAGAGATGGGCGTATTTTTTGCGGGCAGGGAGGAGGGCGTCGGGGATGGGGGGTAGCGGAGCGGATGGGGGGTTGGAGGCGTCCATGTTGCTGTGTGTTGGAGCTCCATGGAGCGGTTTGAGTGAGGTGTGTGAGACATGACGTTGGAGAAGATGAGGCTAGAGACGCGCCGTGCTAAGAAGTTCACTAGGGTCGGCCTAGCGAGACGCGAACATCACGTGCTTGTGCCTCCGATCAGATGGTGTATGGGAACAGAGATACAGTGGAGATATCGAGACTCGAGATTTCTTTAGACACTATCGTGTGTGGACAACATGCTCAACACAGGAGACAACTCAAAGTTCGTGGCAAACGCAATGTATTCTTCCCAGTCTATTAAACGCAGCAAACCACCAAAGCACATCTCGCCACACATATTTTCTCATACACTCTCCCCATCCTTACCCCAAAACACGCGAAAGACTCCAACTCCAAATCCAGAATCTCATATTGCTAACCCCTACTCACAACTTCACTTCTAGCTCTCCCCGATCTTCAAGCGGACAACTTATCCATCGTCAAAACCCACTCCTCCTTCCTCTGATAAAATCTCACATCCCCCTTCACCGTAACATTTCCTCCCTTCTCATCACACCAATTTGTCTGCCCATCCGCGAATCCCGTCATGTACATCCTATCACCAAAATAATTAGCCCCACCTACAAAATCCCCCTTCCAGATAATATACTCACCCAGCCCCATCCATCCACCCCTTCCTGAGTCCCACCCTACTCATATCCTCTCCAAATTGAAACGCCATATCCACGCCGCTACCCTTGCGGCACTTGCACTTGTGCCAGGTGTTGGGGTTGGCCAGGGGTGCGGGGGAGGAGTAGGTGCATTGGTGGATGTTTGATTCGGCGGCGTCGGCGACGAAGAAGGAGGTCCAATTGGTGGAGGAGGGTGAGGTGTAGGCCTGGAAGCGGGAGACGCAGATTTGCATTGATGGAGAGATGGAGGGGGAGGGGAGGGCGAGGGCCGTGGAGGCGAGAGTGAGGAGCCTGGAGAAGTGCATTGTGGCGGTGTGAAGCGAATGTGGCTGTTAAACTGGAAATCTTTGTTCAAGCAAATGTAGAGTGAGAGACCGAATGTTCTCTTGGTGATGAGTAGTGACTTCTTCTGGCGAAGATGGCGTTGGGCTATATACATGTTGCGCTGTGTGGTGGCCATGGCAGACGTGATGCGGTCAATATTTGGTACGAGCTAATGACCTAACACCCAGATTCGGATCGTGGTCTTGCTTCTGCGAAACATGCGCACATGTGTAGCGAGGAATGCGGCTGTGATTGGGATCCAAGACCTGGGTATCGGGATCTATCTACATCGATGCGGTTGTAGTTGAAGTGGTACGAACGGTTAGCCCAGCATCTAGGGCTGATTGAGGATGCAGATAGCAAGACGCAGTGCACCTTGAACCATGTCAGTGGTGTGAAGTGACGTGAAATCTATGGAGGTTTGCTTCATCGTTGTACGCTGGTGTCGTCGTCCCTGACTGCTACTTGATTGTGGCGTACTGCGACCCGACAACTGTTGGAGTACCAGCACGACACCGATCAAAGATAGAGACAGGAGATTCGTTGGTAACCCTCTAATACGAGAATAAGGATCCAGAGTCCGGTAGACTTCTACTACCCTGGCCTAGTCAGATGGATGTTTAATGACGTGTTACAGACTGTGGCGGTTCACGTCGCACATGACTTTGATCTGCTAGGAGGACGCTGCATCAGGATGTGGATAGACGTCTTGAGGACTCTTGCAGTAGACTTTCAAGTATTCTTGAGCGACGAGGTGGCTTTTATGTCTCGATCACAGGATTGCGCGGATGTCGCCGATGCGACCTGAGACGAGACTTTTCAACGTAGCTGAAAAGCATACCACGGCTGCTACGAAGTGAGCATGATGGGAGAGGACATTGAAAGCTTGGAATGACGTGAATTGTGCAAATATGGATATTGAAATCATTAAATAGATTGGTCAGGTAGCCCCATGTCTCTTCTGTAACTCACAGCAGAATCTGCAGTAATCGAAAAACCTTACTCCAGAGGCCCAGATATGTGCACGGGAAACGGAAACGCGAAATGGGAGATGGTAACATGCCAAATTGTAACTCGTTGAGTGGCGCAGACTCGCTCACTGGTACAAAGTGCACACGCCGCAATCTGCCTGTACATTAAACCACGACATCGTAAAACACCTAGCAGTTGCAGCCTCCGGGTCCTTGGGTCTGGTTGGCCTCGGGCCTGAGGTTTACACCTGCTCGTTGTTGTCCTGGCCTCAGATTGCGTGGTCCAGCTTGGTCGAGCGGCAGCTTCTTGGCGATGGCTGTGAATAGTTCGCGGACGTTCTCGCTCGTCTTTGCAGATGTCTCGAAGAAGAGGAGGCCGGCCTCGCGAGCATACTGCTCCGCATCGGCTGTCTGGATGGCGCGCTTGTCAGGTGACTCGGTGACCAAATCAAGCTTGTTACCGGCAAGGGCGATGATGATGTTCTCGTTGGCCTGGCGTTGCAGCTCCTTAACCCACGCCTTGGCCTTGTCTAGTGAAGCCTGGAGTGTGTCAGTTGTGCAATACATCCGGAAACGCACTATCACGTACAGCCTGTGTAATGTCGTATACTACTACAGCGCAGTTTGCATTCCTGTAATACATGGGCGCGAGTGACTTGTAGCGCTCCTGGCCGGCGGTATCCCAGATCTCGAACTTTACGGTTGTGTTCTCGTCGAGGGCGATGGTCTGGGTGAGGAAAGCGGCTCCGATGGTGGATTCTCGGTAGTCGTCGAATTGGTCCTTGACAAAGCGCAGCACGAGTGAGGACTGGAGACATGTTAGCTATCACATGGCTGCCTTGCCCTGATATGCATGCGCACCTTTCCGACGGCGGATTCACCTGCATCTATTAGTACTGATCACGTGTAAACATATGGGACGGAACCATACCAAGCAGCACCAGCTTGAACTGGGCGAACCGGGAGCCGGAGCCTCCAGGCCGTTGTCCCTGCTGCACTCTAGCGGACATGGTGGGAGATGTAATGACGCGGCGCTTTCCGGGTCGTTGGGGTTTCGAGATATGGTTTCGAGTATGCGCGAGGAGGCGGAAGATTCACTCGGGGTGGTGAGCGGTGTTCAGGAGGGTAGAGGTGGAGGACTGAAGTGCAGTGTTGCAGATGAATAGAGGTGCACGGGTCGTTGCGCTGTGACGAGTTGCACCTTGGCACCACCACCGCCAGACCCCTGCCAATCGGGCGTACCTAGTGGGCCATGACGAAGCCGCGGCCGTTGGAGAAAACACATTGCGACTACACCAACCCAGCACACGGCAGCGCAGGCATTGCTGGTCTGATATACTCAAAACGAAGCTCTCTGCTCTCTGCACAGCTCCCGGAGCTACTGCCCCCGCCATGAGCACCGCCCTCCCTTTCCGCGACATCAATGTCCACTCGTCGCCCTCGCACTATGCCTTCTCGTCGCCATCCTCGCCCTCTGCGCCGACGCTGGTAATCGACCGCCCGTCAGGTGACATACGCCTTCACGATGGCAAGCTGCTGGGTTCCAAGCGCGTGTCGAGCATTGCAGGCATACTCGGCATCATCAAGCTGCGGCTAGGTACATATGAAATGTGCTCTTCAAACAGGGCGGGAAGCTGATGCGTGCAAAGACAAGTACATAATCGTAATCACCAAGGCCCAGCCCATGGGCAGGATCAAGGGTCACATGATTTACAAGGTCATCACCACCGAGTTCCTGCCACTCCGCGAACGTCCACTGCACGACCCCGACGAAGACAACTACCTTGGCCTGCTGAAGAGCCTCATTAAGACGTCGCCGCTGTTCTTCTCCTACTCCTTCGATATCACCAACAGCTTCCAGCGCCAAGCCCACTCCGACCCCTCGACCCCACTGTGGAAGCGCGCCGACGACCGCTTCTTCTGGAACCGCTTCGTGCAGAGCGACCTGATTGACTTCCGAGGGGGGCTCAGCACTGGCTATGGCAGGCACTCGAGCGGTCAGCAGCCTGATGTGGACCCTTATATTCTGCCCGTCATGTACGGCATGCTGGAGGTCAAAAACACGTCCATCAAGGGCACTGCGCTGACCTTCATCCTTATCACCCGCCGGTCGCGACTCAAGGCTGGTACGCGATACTTTTCACGTGGCATCGACGACAACGGAAATGTGTCCAACTTCAACGAGACGGAGCAGACCATCATACTCAACGACAATGCTTCTGGTGGCCCAGGCGGATTCGGCTCCAACCAGAATGGCGCAGCGGGCGGCAATGCAAGCAAGGAGACGCAGGTGCTTGCTTACGTCCAGACCAGGGGGAGTGTGCCTGTGTACTGGACCGAGATCAACACGTTGAAATACACCCCAAAGCTTCAAGTGCGCGGTGTCGAAAACGCCGTACCAGCTGCGAAGAAGCATTTCGCTGAGCAAATACGACTGTACGGCGACAACTGGCTCGTCAACCTTGTCAACCAGAAAGGTCGCGAGCAGCGCGTCAAGGAGGCATACGAGGAGATGGTCGAGTACCTGCACACTTCGCCTGTCGAAAACACTGAAGGCGATAAGATCACCGACGAGAAGTTCCACGTCATCGAGCCCAGCAATGCTCAAACAGCCTACGACCGCATACACTACGTCTACTTTGACTTCCACAATGAAACAAAGGGCCTCCAGTGGCATCGCGCAAAACTCCTAATGGACCAGCTCGCACCCCATGTTCTAAAGCACGGCTATTTCCGTGGTGTCGATATGCCTGGTGATGCCGGTCGTGTTGAGGTCCGCGGGCACCAGACTGCTGTGGTGCGAACGAACTGCATGGACTGTCTTGACCGAACGAACGTCGTGCAAAGCATGATTGGTCGCTTCATTCTGTCGCGCATGCTCATCGACCTCGGGTTGATGCGCGAAGGCGAGTCTGCCGAAGAAGATAAGCAGTTCGAGTTCTTATTTCGCAACGTATGGGCCGACAACGCAGATGTCGTGTCGAAATCTTACTCTGGCACCGGTGCGCTAAAGACAGACTTCACTCGTCTGGGTGTCAGGACCAAAGCCGGCGCGTTGCAAGATCTCAACAACTCCATCACGCGGTACTGCCTCAACAACTTCAGCGATGGACCGCGACAAGACGCCTTCGACCTCTTCCTCGGCACATACCTGCCCAGCGACTCAGCGATCGGAGGACAATTGCTCTTCGCCGACCGGAGACCCATCTTCATCCAATCAGTCCCGTACATCTTCGCTGCAAGTATGTTCTTCATCCTCGTTGGGTCGCTCACGCGTCGCGCACCCGACGCCGCCACATGGCCGTTGCGCCTCCTCATGCTCCTCAGTCTGGGCACGGCAGCTGCCTGCCTCAACTTCATCTGGAGCAACGGCACTCTCTACGTAAGTTTTGCTGACGTGACGTTGACGGCAATGACTAATTATTATACAGGTCAACTGGCCCAAACTCAACCGCCTCCCTTCTCAGATCGAAGCGTACCAGGAGAAACTGTCAAAAGTTTCGCAGAACCCCGTTGTTGGCGGATTGGTTGGCACGAAACATGAGCGCGGCAAGAGCGATGCGCGATTACTGGGCTTGGAGGAGGGGAAGAAGAGGATTGAGTAGACGGGGAAAGTGGAACCCGTTGGTTTTCATTGGGATTGCAGCATTCTCGGCGAGCGTGCTGGTTGTGCCTTGGGTAGACGCGATTAAGTATGCATTGTAATATTATTTATTTTAAAAGGTTGAGTGGAGTTGTCGGTAGGAACAGAGCACTACCCCAGGCGTACACTACCAACCGTCAAGTGCCAACACCAAAACCTCGCCCTCTGTAATCACATAGAGTAATGTTCCTCCCTGCCTCGCGCTGTGCAGCGCATTATCCGCCCGAGCGGAATGCACACTCGCTTTAACCCCCGAAATTCGACGTTTCGCGCCTTGTACAGCGCGAGCTCGGTCTCGGACGTTCAATTGCGCGAGCCACGACAACCCTCTAGACTGCGCGCCTGCCTGCGCATGCAAAGATGCGATATCCGCTCTACCTTTCCACAGCCACGAGTTGCATTTATCCTACGATTTGAGTAGGAGGCGAATCATTACACGATGTCTCAGCCCTCAACTCTCGTGGACGAAGAGCAGCCCAGCTCGCCCATCGTCAACAACGAGAAGCACTCATCCGCCCCAGACAACAAAGCAAATCCAGACCAAGAAGCACCAGCAGCCATAAGTCCACTGCACCCAAGGTCCGTCTCGCCCTCTTCCCAAATCCAAACTCACTAACAGCTTGCCCAGCCAGTTCCCCGACGGCGGCGCATCCGCCTACCTCTGTCTGCTCGGCGGCTTTTGTTGCCTCTTCTGCTCTTTCGGCTGGATCAACTGCCTAGGCGTATTCCAGAACTACTATCAGCAGCACCAACTCTCTGCATACTCGGCGTCGACGATCGCGTGGATTCCGTCGGTGCAGATATTCGTCTTCTTCATTCCGGGCCCGATGGTCGGGTGGTTTTACGATTGCCATGGGCCGCGGTGGTTGCTTGTTGTGGGCACAGTACTGCATGTGCTGGGGCTGATGATGACGAGTTTGTGTAAAGAGTATTGGCAGTTTATGCTGGCGCAGGGGGTGTGTTCGCCGCTGGGGCTGAATTGCATATGTATGTTGTCCAGACGAGGATTGGGGTTGGATACTGACGAAGCGTAGTTCAGGCTGGGACCAGCACGATACCGACGTGGTTTCTCAAGAGGCGCGGACTGGCGTTCGGTGTCATGGCAGCAGGCAGCGGCCTGGGCGGCGTGATATTCCCCATCATGGCGTCCCATCTCATTCCCCAGGTCGGCTTTGGGTGGGCAATGCGTATCATTGCGTTTACCATCCTCGCGATGATGGTCGTGGCATGCGTGACGGTCACGTCTCGTCTGCCTCCCAGGCCGCGCGCCCTGACGCTGCGAGTCCTCCTCGAGCCCTTCAAGAACACGAACTTCAATCTGCTCACCTTGGCCGCATTTCTGTTCTTCTTCGGACTTTTCATACCGATCAACTTCATCGAAGTTCAGGCGCTCGATTCCGGTATGAGTGCGAGGCTTGCAGGCTATCTCCTCCCCGTTCTCAATGCTTTAAGGTAAGAGCAGATCCGTCTTTCCTCTGCTTTGATGTCAAGACTAACCCACAAAGCATCTTCGGCCGCATCATCCCAGGCTTCCTCGCCGATACGTTGGGAAGATTCAACATGCAAGTCCTCTTTTGCACCATCGCCGGCATCGTCGTGCTCGCACTCGGCATTCCCGCATCCAACAATGCCGCGTTCATCGTCTATGCCGCGCTTTACGGCTTTGCATCGGGTGCATTTGTGTCGCTGCTGCCCGCGCAGATTGCGCACATTTCGCCCGTGGAGCGGATCGGCGTAAACGTCGGTGTGACGTTCGCGTGCATCTCGTTCGCAGGACTGGTTGGGGCTCCAATCGCGGGCGCTATTGTTGATGCGAATGATGGGAAGTTCTGGGGCTTAAACCTGTTCTCGGGGATCATGCTTCTGGCCGGTGCGTTGATGTTTGGTGTCACAAGGATGGGTGTTGCAGGTTGGCAGATTGCGAAGAAGATCTAAAAAGGGGGGATGATTGGGGATTGAGGTTCGAGAACAGGACTGATGGAGGGTAGATTTCATGGGGTCCGGCAATGCTGGCTGACTGCGACGACCTTTGGAAGGGTCGGGTAGGAGCTCGACCTAATTCGGATTGTTACACTGCGTTCTCCTCTCATCATACCTAAGTAATACAGCGTATCACTAGTCTACGTGTAGGCTATAACATGCGGGGCTCATTCAATAGAGAGCTTGTCCCCGCTGCAATCAGCGTGATTGAACGTTTTGGATGAATATACAGACATGACGTTGTCTACATGTCGAGTCCTCGGAAGTCTCTCAATCGAGTCTAGTCATGGTAGAACACACCGCTCGCGGTCGTTCTGGCAGCGAGAATGTAACACGGTGGATTTCAAAAACGACGCATGTCCTTGGAAGCATCTTGATCTTGTGGTCGTTGTCCGTAAAAGCCACCTCTACTGTGACAGTGTGCACCTATGAAATGCTGCAGTTCCTCAGTGGATATCAAGGGACCACGCTAACGTCTAGCGGCTTGGCTGAGGTCAGTGCTCGTAGGATTCGCTGCGCCCATCAACGCGCCCTGTCATTGTCTCCATCACAGAAGCAGCAGCGCCTTTGTCACAATTCGATCCAGCGCACTCTTTTGCCTGCGCCCGCCATCACGTGGAAACTCTCTAACATTGACCAGTACCAGCCACCTCTGATCGAGACCCACCTTTCAGCTGCGCGTCCCCCTATCCACGTCGCGCCAGACTCACCAAAACACCCTCACCTGAGTCGCCGATCGCATCTACCACCCAAAATGCCCGAATACTCAAAAATGAAGAATGCCGAGCTCGAGGCACTGCTCAAGAGCCGCGGTCTGCCTGCGACTGGCAAGAAGGCCGACATGGTCGATCGCCTTACCAAGGACGACGAGAAGACGACGGTACCCGCGACCAATGCCGAAGACGAGATTGACTGGGACGACGATGGCGACGAGGCTGCCGCTCCCGCTGCGAAGGCCGACGTCCCCGTCATATCCAATGCGGAGACGGTCGAGAGGGCTGTAGGTGAAGGAGAGGCGTCCAACCCACAAGCTGTCCCCAACCAGGTCGCCGATATCGACCCCGCGCAAACCGACGACTTGACCGTACAGCCGCCTGCTGAGGGTGAGGAGCCCAAGGCAGAGGAAGTCAAGGAACCCGCGCCCGACTTCAGCAAGGGCCTCGCTGCCACGAACCTCGACGAGGAGATTGAGAGGCGCAGGAAGCGCGCAGAGAAGTTCGGCCTGAAGGTCGAGGACGACGAGGGCCTGAAGAAACTGGAGCGCGCGAAGAAGTTCGGTGAGAGCGCTGCCCCCCGAGGTCTCGACGAGGCTCTCCCTGAGCGCGGTCCCCGCAAGCGCGAGCGCGAGGGCGGTGATGATGGCGGCGACAACAAGCGTCGTGGAGGCCGACAGGGCGGACGTGGTGGACGTGGTGGACGAGACCGACGCGACAACCGCGAGCCCCGGGACAGCCGCGAAAACCGTGACAGCCGCGACAACAACAGGAACAGGGGCGGCGACAGAGAGCCTCGCAAAGAGCAGGGCAGGTCCAACGGCGGCAACTGGATGAGCGACAAGGACCGGGCCGCTGCTGAGGCACGAAAGGCAAAATGGTCCAACTCTACCGCGTCCTGAAGACCTTGGGGGATTTCTTTCGATCGATCCGTCACACGCAGCGAGCAGGCACAGGAACATACCGGCGACCATCGGAACGACTTGTCCTCAGCGTATCCGCTACTGACGGCACCTGCGAGAAAATGCACATCAGGCCTTCTTACCAGCGCTTCTCTTATAACTTGCTAGGAGAAGGTCAATATTCCACTTTTTGGAGTTACTTCGAATAAACTTTTTCAATGCTCATACTTCTCCACGACCGCATCTTTCTCCTATGGCTCAGTAGAGCGGATAGCGGCATCATTGAGATTTCGGCTACGTAACTCGAGTTGGACTTACTAAGAAGCCGGGAGGCTCAGTCTCCTCAATCTTGCAGCTTCGGTTCAGGGCCCGAACAAAGAAATTTTTACGAGTTGGGAAATGCACCCAATGATGGTGCTTGGCCAACAATGTAGTGAACAGTATCTGGAGAGTCGCCTTGTCGGTCAAAGCGCGAACCAAGTAGGAAAGCCAAATCTCATCCAGAAAGGATCTGGACACTTAATTCTACAGCCATTTTCAAACATGATACTACTATCGAAAGGATGCTGTCAGTTCCAAAACCACATTGCGTCCTGCGTTGTCAACTGCACTCCAATCCTGATCGCCTTGTCCTTATCCCCACGACGGAAATGTCTCGTTTATTTGCCTGATCTCGTTAGACACTCTCAACGCCGACCTCGGTTCTAACCGTCCCCGCTTGATGCAACCGCCACACCTCGAACAGGATAGCTGGAAAATCGTCATTGACGGCAGCTACACTTTTGGGAAGTCATATAATGCCAACGCCGCGCTGCAGACAGTTTGGAGCTTTTGCTAGCTTACATGAATTAAGGCCATCTGCCACGCATCCTCGAAACTGCAGGGCGGAACTGCAGAAGCTCTTTTCGCGGGAGAACTAGCCTCTTCGGAATACTGCAGTTGAATGACTCGATGCATCAATTCCGACAATAATCTGCTATTTAAGAGCTTGGCTGCGCCTGCGTGCAAAGGCTCCCAGACAGATAAAATGCCACCCACATTGGACATGGTGGAAGAAGAAAAGGAAACCGTTGCAGGTGGACCGACTTCTACAGAGGAACAACTCGTCTCGAGACCGGCATCGGCACAAGAATATGGACACCTAGCCACGGAAAAGCAAGAGCCTGGCATCCACGAAGAGGCGGAAAATGATCGAAATCCGTTGTCAAGAGCAGTCACAACAGACTCCGTCATCCCTCCTCCACCAGACGGCGGCCTCCACGCATGGCTCAAAGTCTTTGGCGGCTTCTTCATATACGTGAACATCTGGTACACCTCACCACCTATCTCTCTCTCCCTTACAAACCACCATACTAATCCTCTCAGGGGCTTCACACTAACCTACGGCGCCTTCCAAGCCTACTATCGCAGCACCCTCCTACGCAACGAGACTCCCTCAGCCATATCCTGGATCGGCACTGTGCAAGCCTGGCTCCTGATATTCTTCGGCGTCATGTCCGGCCCCCTCTTCGACCTAGGCTACTTCCGCTCCATGCTCATCGTCGGCAACTTCCTCGTCGTCTTCGGCATCATGATGCTCTCCCTCAGCACCACCTACTGGCAAGTCTTCCTCAGCCAGGGCCTGTGCATGGGCCTGGGTGCGGGACTCTTGTACATCCCCTCCCTCGCACTCGTGGGTGTGTGGTTCGACAAGAAACGCGCTCTCGCGCTCGGCATCGTCATGAGCGGCATCGCCGTCGGCGGCGTCATATACATCATCATGTTCGACCGGCTCACGAAATCTGCCGGCTTCCCCTGGGCGATTCGCGCAATAGGCTTCGTCGCGCTCGTCGCTGCATGCCTATCTATCCCCGCGCTGCTCTCCGGCTCGAAAGTGCTCGCCACGAAGCGCAAGGCCAGAGCACTCTTCGACAAGTCCGCCCTACATGATAGACTGTTTCTCATCTTCACTGCCTCAACATTCTTCACGTTTCTCGGCTACATCGTGCCGTACTTCTATATCCCGACGTACGCGCGCGAGCGCCTGGGGACTTCAGATAGCCTATCGCTATACATGCTTGTATTCGCTATAGCCGGGAGTTTCTTCGGGCGTCTGATTTCCGGCGTGATAGCGCATTTTGCAGGCGCGATTGTGACCTGGATACTGTGTGCATTTTCGAGCGGCGTGTTGGCGTTGTGTTGGATTAGTATCGAGAGGGAGAGCACGTTTATTGCGTTTTCGATTCTTTGGGGTGAGTCTCTATCTTTCATTCCGACGCATGAAACAAACATGTACTCACAACATTCACAGGCTTCTTCTCCGCCGCACTCGTCACCGTCCCCTCCGCCGCCTTCGCCAACATCACGCCCGATCTCTCGCGGCTGGGCACGCGTCTGGGGATGTCGTGGAGCGTATCCAGCATTGCGTCGCTTATCGGGGCGCCCATTGCTGGCGCCCTGTTGAAGAAAAAAGATGGGCGGACGGATTTCATCGGTGTGCAGGTGTGGTCGGGGGTGTGTTTGATGCTTGGGACCATGTGGTTGGGCGTGTTGTATGTTGTTACTGTGCGGACGCAGAAGAAGGGGTGGAGGGTGTGAAGATGCGCTTAGGTTAGGTTAAACAATTGTATGGGGACACGATTGGCGATTTGTCTTGTTTGATACGCTTTCTCTCAGTGTGGGTGATGGTCGTGGGAGAATTGCGTTTCCTGGAATAATTGCCAGGACATACCCATCCTGTGGCATAGGCGCTGAGGATGGCATGAAGATTCAACGCTATGATAGCTGAAGGTGTTCGCTTTTCCTTTCGCTGTCGGTGATCGTTGTCGAAGCGGAGGGTCTCCCTAGGTAGGGTTCCCAGAACAGTGCTATCGCGTTGTACGGCCGCTGGGCTTGGCTTGCAGGCCATGATATTGGAGTGCGTGTCGGACCAAAGTTGTAGCGTTGAGTGAAGATTAGAGTGTTGACAAGCTCATACAATCTTCGTTCGAGTTTGTGCACCTCACTATTGCTTTCGCTGCTAGTGAACAGTGCCATCGCGTCGCACATTTGTTCAAAATGGCATGGCCATGCGAACGCTTTACTGTTTTGCGCGATTCGCTTCTCTTCTTCCCTACATCAGTGTGGTCTTCGTTGCATATCGTGTTCCTCTTCCACAGCCGCTGAGCCTCGCTTGCGGCCCACATTGCTGGATTTCGTGTCGGACGAGGACAATGCAGGTGCGCAGCGTCCTCGTGGGCATCTCAAAGTATCCGTTGTCAATCCTGCATGTGGTGGACTTGATGTGGAGCACCGGACATGCAGGCTTGGCTCATGCTGTACCATCACCGTTACCGGTCAGGCACAACTGAAACAAACTGCCGAGAATCGGATTCGTATATATGTCGGTGCTTGAAACCAACATTCAGGCACGATGCGATCAGCACTTTTTGGGAACGTGTTCGCGACGATCTCGGGATGTGGAGAGGGAGTGACAATTATGAACTCGGGGCTTTTGCCTGTCTCTGACAGATTTTGCCAGCTGGGTACGGATTCCGATGCTTGTTTTCATAGAGCCTTTGCAAATATAGCGCGCTTGCTGGATACAGTCTCCCCTGCCCGTGTTCACAGAGCCCACGCTTGCTGAGCAGAGTCTCTAAAGCTCGGATTTGGACGGCCCTTGCACGTCGCTTGCCATCTCTCCTTGGATCACGCGGAGGTCCAAGTATCGAGTTTCAGGCGAAGCAGCCAATGGTCATACGAAGCATGGGTAGAGACTCATGGCATCTCCCACTAGCATGTCTTGTATTCTGGCTATTACGAAGCCATTACTATGCATGCTGCAAGGCTAATTGAAGTGGGCGAAGTCGTGGACATAGTCGTGGACATGGTGTAACAACGGAGATATTGCCAGAGTGGACGTGGATCCAACGCATTTCAGATTACACAGTAGTGATCTGGTCGTGGTGTCATGCCATGGCTCTAAAACATATCGGGAATGTCGTTACACCTCCAGAATGCGCCATCACGCCAAGGATCTCTTGTGTGCGACGTTTGATCTTAGTAGGATCATTAACCTCTCCGATATTTGTTCCGCAAAAGTAGCCAACGTCGATGGGTGTACGGCATGCTCATGCCCAGTACACGTTTAGAAGTGGGTCGTGATTTGGGCCTGGAGCTGTTGTCGATCATGAGCATGCGGTCCATTACGTGTTACAACGGAGAGAAAGACGAGTTGTCTTGCTAAGACCTGCCCTCCAAATGGTCGATGAAGAATGATGACATCTAGCCCCCGAAGAAGTCCGCTGTGCTTAGGTAAAGTACACTATAGTCGTCCAAGGCCATGAGAGGTTGGTCATGCAATACGGTGAAGGATATCTTGAGACAGGCGGGCGCCCTCTATCAGGGGCGATACGACAAACAAGCGCCCAGTAGCGCGCCAGTGTCTTCCCACATTGCTAAGCGCCTAAGCCTGTCGGCTCTGATAGCGAGAGTATGTGGCTTCAGTGGCATGCAAGTGGAAGTGACAGGGTGCCCCATGAGCGAATAGAGGCACATCGGACCACCGCGAGGCTTTTCGTGAGCGTTTGGATATGAAGGAACAGGCTGCGCACGGAAAGCGGTTGATGTAATAGGATGTACTAGGATATCCACATGAAAAGCAAAATGTACCCCTGTTAGGCCGGCCCCGCGCGGGTCGACCCATCAGCCCGGATGAGATAATGAGCGAGGACACATCTGAGATAGCCGAGAAAAGCCAATCACGCCCCTGTCCCGGATAACTTTCCTGTTACTTAACGAAAACCAGATACGCGCGCCGGCCGCCAACCGTTCTGTACAATGTTCCCTGAATGTTCCCTGCACAACGCCGTGAGCAACCCGACAATCCGGAACACCTGACGCCACGGGCCATGGCCAAGCCACTTTGGTCATCACACAACGACTCGACTGGTTAACGGAAATGAAGGAATGTTAAACTACAGAATCTAAGCTCGCTAATACTGCTCGCTGTCAACAAGGATCTAGTGGGTAGTGCACATAGATCTTACCCTGTACATGTCAGATCCCACAATTAATGGCGCAGCCTGTCCAACAGCCGTTGTCTCTTTATCCATACGAACACTGAGCGTCATACCCATGTGCTCCACTCGATTCAAGCAGTAAGCTGCTCTCTGGGCAAGGTCTTGAGATCCGAATGTGGCAGTCGCTAGCCCCTTGAAAGCGCCAGTGCGGGTATCTCGGAGCAGCTTGTAATCCACGGGCTGACCGACAGTAAGAAGCAGGCTGTAAAGGTCCGATAATGTACACTTGTAGCTCAAGTTTTGCATGAAAATGCCTCTGGCTTCGGTCAACACAGCCCCGTGTCGAACGTTGACCGGCATTCCATATGTGTTGGCAGAATAGACGGGCATTTGAGTTGGTGGCGCATAGCCCGGATACATGGCCGGAATGTTGTAGGGTTGTGTGGTGGCGTATCCATACGTATAGATGGGTTGGGCAGACACGTATTGTGGTGCTGTTGTTGGAGGGTATGTCGCTTTTCCGCCACCTGTCAGGTGGCTGACTCTTCCCAGGTCAATTCCACAGCGACCCGCGGAATGATTCCCGTCAGGCACTTCCGAAAATAGCGTAGAGCAATTGCATCTGAGGATGCGAAATCCCTCGTTACTGCGGCATGTCTCCCATACATGCACCAACATTCCCTTCGACCTCGAGTAGATTTCTGCACGTTGATTGTTAGTCATGACTACAATTTACGGCTGAGGGTTCAAGACGTACTGTAGGCGGCGTCGGCATCTTCTCTGTCTCTCAGTCTGGCCCAGCCTTGCATTTCACCGCGACGTTGGCTTTGGCTGGAGTACACATCCACCCAACCTGGCTGCTCTTTGACCACTTTCCGAATGTGATCTTTGAACTCTTGCCACCCTGTCAAATAAGGTGCACTGCGGGTTGAACCAGATATGACCAGCAGGAAGTCGCCATCTCCATCCTTCCAGTTGTTGCTGTAGGACATTGTGGTACACGTAAAGGTCTGCGTAACGAAAATGATTCCGACAGTTTGGTCTGTCCGGAATATGAATGCACGTGGAGTCGAAGTACAATTGAGGCGTGCAGCGGAAGCTAGTTGCGCAAGATCCGGAGGCAGGATAATAATGTCCGAGAGGAATGGATGAGCGATAGTTGAGATTGTCGGGTATTTGAGGTAGGTACAACCGGGTTATACTTATACTTGTGTGGTGAGTTTGCAGAAGGAAAAGGCCTTTTGGTTCATTTCAAGTAGGAGACGTGCACACTACAATATGTGGACACCACGTCCAAGCGCCCGCGCTGATGGTTGAGTGGATGTATAGCTAACTGTCATATACAATAGCGGAGACCAATGAGGTGTCCCTGATGGGTGGGCAACTACGTTCCATCCGTAATAGTCTAGAGTGTGTCGTCCCGCTTCCCCGGAGATGTGATTAGCCCTGAACTTCCAGAAGGCCACAGATATTTTGGGTGTTACACCTAGATCCAAGAACTCAAGCGACCATTGGCTTCGGGCAGCAAGTTGGCGAGACCGAAAGCGTGGGGTGTACACCATATCTCGCATTGTGGAGTTTAGTGTGCCAAGAAGAGCATCTCAAACGTGCCCTTGCATGGGCCCTAAGATCGATCAACTAGACAGTTTTCGGCGTGCATCCGCTGAGATGCAATCTGGTTCAGGTTTTGAGTACCGATCGGCCGGATGTCCGTGTGCTGTTGCCACCATTTTGCGCCCCTTGCACCGGCTGGGAAAAGCATATCTGCATGCAATCCATCCCCGTAAGACTATCATAGACAAACCGAAATTTATCGGACAGGTGCCCTATACCAGACAACATAGTTTGATGCTTTTATCAAAGCCACAGACAATACGCGTGTGTTTCTGATGGCTTGCTTAGAGGCACGCATTGGCCCGTCGCTGCTCGTGGGCTTGATCCAACGTCAGCAATATCAATCGTGTGCCGGAGGGGGAAAGCCACTATCCACTAGCAACACATCGCAGGCCAGATCCGGAGGGCTTGTCGTAACTGCCCTTTTCATATGAGTAGGAGATAATGAGATGCCAGATGCGATTGAAAAGGCGCATCACTAGGCTTGCCAGATGATGAGCTTCTGATCGAAGCCTCCGCTGATAAGGTACTCGCGCTGAGCATGAACCTCGGGAGCGCTCTCTTGAGTAGGATTCAAGGCCCCAGCCCAGAGACATCGAAGTTTAGAACCCAGATCATGCCCTTCCAAAGATACCATGAGTTTCCCCGTGTCTGCTTCAATTCCGCGGACCAGACCATCGTCAGAGCTGACGTATACCCCAGAGCCATCTGGCCGCCAAACTAATCTTGGTGTCGAATACTGTGTTTGTGGCGCAAGGGTCGAGACGCTCACTATAATTGCAGCTTCTTCCCGGTCTTGGACCAAGAGCTCGGCCCGGGCCTGGGAGGCTTGCGTGATGGTCCCACTTGGGCCTGTCGCAGATTCGGCGTCAAGTAGAGATGACTGCTTAGTGGGTACAAGTAGCTTCACTATGAGCAACTTCATGTGGGGTGTTGTCGATGTGGCGACTGCTATCAAGGATGGATTCGTGGGACAAATTTGTACGTCCGAAGGGGTAAAAGCAATCCAGGCATTGGAATGAGGTGCGAGGTTTTGCTTCCCGAGATAAGTCAACTCCAGAGACTCTGAGCTAGGGACGGCATAAAATTGTAGGAAAGTTGAATCGCGACGGGCTACAAGGAGTATCGGTGTTCCATCATCCGGTGAACTGACGAATGCGAGTGTCTCCGGAATGGTGTGCAGTAACAATTCTGCCCTAGGCTTCCCAAGCTGCGAATTATCGGCATTAGAAACGATCTCGTAAAGGAAGACTTTCGAGTCCCAGCCCGCACTTGCAACCAGAACCCGCTCACCATCCCGGTGACAGGCCAATTTGACTATGTATTTTGAATGGTCTTTTCTCTCATCGACAACCTCATTCTTGACGGTATCATACAGGCTGAGTCGTCCTGACATTGACGCGGTCAGTATGAGATGCTTGTTTATGGCGATCATGTCCAATATCGGCGAGTCGGTGAAGTTTGAATACGAGTGTGCGACCTCGTATGTGGCAGATGTAGGGTTGAGTAAAGACAGCTTTCTATCCGCCGTAGTGACGGCAATGTAAACCTGAGGCTGCACTGTTACACCAAGTGACAGCTCAATGACACACACATGGAGTATATTAGACCGGCTCGGGAGTGAAGCAACAACACTTGGTACAGATGGTGCGCTTTCTGACCAACCACGATTGTTGTCGTTCAAGCCGAGCTTTTCGAAGCTGAGGCTGGTGTCAAAAGTCTTCTTTTCTTGCAAGACCGACTCAATAGTGATGGAGTCACTTGGATTCGCCCCAGTATCCGCAGGCAGACCGGCTTCGGCGACGAAGCTGTTCAATGTCTATGACCCGGTAAGCGCTGATAATCAGGTCGACTCATGACGTTATCCGAACCTCCGTAAATCCATTCGATCTCAAGTAACGCGCTATCAGCTCCGCTGCTGATGGAAGCATGATGAGAAACCGAGATGAAGCTTTGCTCTTTAGCAGATGAGACTACTTTACAGAATGACTCGTGATGGTGCATAGGATGGAGACGTCAGGTTTGGGATATCTCACGATGTCCTTATCGATAACATTAGCGCCGCCACTCCCAGAAAAGTTCTCATAGCAGCACCGCGCAACCAACAGTTCATGGTACAAACTTTACAACATGGAAGTCAGTGAGAAGCAAAGAAAACACAAGGTGTCATTTGCTCATGCTCAAGCAGGACCAAGTCATCACTCGCCAAGGTCTCACCCAACAACTTGTCGCATTACAAGAAGCCACACCAGACCGACCATATAGCATACCTCATCGGCTGGAGCTCGCAAAAGTCTACAAGCAGTTAGGATATCCCGATCTTGCTGCTAGTGATGCTTACAAAGCGCTTCTTTTAATAGACGAAGTAGTGGAAGAAGGCGAGTATCATGAAGAAGCTCTCGAAGCAGCCAAGGACGACTACATTTCGGAAGTACTTGCTCAGCTATCGGTTCACGAAGAAAAAGATTCGAAGGCAGAAGAAGGTGCTATAAGATGGGCTCGGACAGATTGCTCGGTTACTGCGTATGTAAGCAATTGTGTCATCGATAGTTGAAACGTTGATCTGACTGATTGAGCCAGATATGATATTCTGATCGGGTGTCTCCTAGACTGTGGGAGCTGTCGTAGTGCTTTCGACTACATTGCCCGCGCACAGAAAGCCTTTCCCGAAAACGCAGCATTCCAGAAGCACGACGCGAACTTGTCAAGCAAGGTTTCTAGCTTCTTCGTGACTAAAAGCTGGGATCTCAAGGATGTAGAAATTGACGACTACCCAGAGAGGGGGCTTGTCCGCCGCGAGCAATATCCATGGAATCATCATGAACCGGACCGCTCTTCTAAAGAGTGCTTGGAATTTCTCAATGGAGAGATGGCAGGTATAGCACCGAAGCTGGAAGTCAAGATCACCGAGTTGCCTCTACTTTCCACCGAAACGTCAGAGGTCTCGCATATCAAACAGCTTGGGGTGTTCACAAAAGAAGACATACCTCCTGGAGAACGCATTCTTGAGGAGAAATCACTTTTGACCTCCATCTCAAGATTACACGACCACTATTGCGACGCCTGCAGTCTCCAGCTGCCAACTACTCAAGATAACTCTGTGGGTGGACATGAGGAAATTGTCTCGTGTGACGAGTGCAATGTGGTCTTTTTCTGCTCCATGGAGTGTCATGATCTAGCTCAGGACAGCTACCATCCTTCACTGTGTGGTGTCAGTGTAGAACAAGGCAAAGTCTCCGCGAGCGAAGCCGCAGATGCTCTTTATACTTCACTCTTGGTCCGAGCATTGGCGCTGGCAGAAACCCAAGGGCTGCATCCACTAGAGCTCAAAGAGATTCGTTACATTTGGGGCGACTATCATGGCCAGGACTTGGACAAAATTTGGAAAGACAGTGCAGACGCTCGGCTTGCAGATGCATTTGCAGGTGTACCACAAACACTCCCCTTCTCTTTCAAGAGCAACGTTCTTGCACCATTGCATATGTTGGAGAATATGGAAGTCAACATATTTACGCAAAGCAACCGCTACGATACTTGGGTGTTCAATACCATATTTGCGAAACTGCGAGGCACGGCATCGGCTCGACAAGGTCTAGATGGCCGACCAGAAACTGGCGCTGTCCATCCCATGTGGTGCCTTGCAAACCATAGCTGCGATCCCAATGTGGCGTGGGCATGGGACGGCAGCATGAGACTTTGGACCCGCGAGAATCTAGTTGAATGGGAAGGAAGGGACCCTAGCACACGACCTGGGATCAAGAAAGGCGAAGAAGTGTTCAGCCACTACTGCGATGTTCGGCTACCAGTGAAGGAACGACGGGAATGGGCTGCTGGAGCTTTAGGTGGAGACTGCGTCTGTCATAGATGCATCTGGGAAGATCAGAAGTCTCCCATCGTTACAAGCACGCAATGACATCGGACCCCTGACCAGGTCGAGAACGATTTGGAATTCAGCAAGCCCTTCGAGGTTTACAATGGGCGCGAGCGGGTTGCACGCCTTGCGAACAGCAACACAAACTTTTCGTTGTACAATCTCCTTCCAGTTTGGTCAAGACTTTAGTCACAGTTTGTAGTAAGAGCTATCGTAAGGAAATGAAGAGGGCGGCGGATGCTCCGTACGACCGCGGCGAACCCGCGTTGGCCATACTGGGATGCTATTGCATGCCCCATATGTGAATCGCATACTAGTCCTACCCTTGACAATGCTCCAGGGGCAACATCATCACCATGCAGAAATCACCCGTCTGATCCTGCACCAACCTTGCCGTAGGCTCTGACCGGCTAATGCCATTTTGACCCCACATGCTGCCATACTAGTAGGAGGCCTGTCTCCGACAGTCAGGCCACAAACACCAGCGTAGCACGAGATCTTTCGGTACTTCGCCAATGAGATGCCCGTCGGAAGGCCTAGCCGCCAGCTGGGATCCCGGTATCGTGCATCGCATTGAGCCACGTTTCAGCCCAGATCCTGCAAGATACGCTTCTGCTCGTGCCACTGTGATCGTGATCAGCCATCGTGCGCTCAACCAAACCCGTACAGATCACGTGTGCATTGACGCTATTTTCGACTGATCAATCAGATCCTCTCTAATCGGACACAAGGTGCTTGAAAATCATCGGTGGGCATGCTGCATAGCTGCCTCCGCCCAACAAGATCTTGAGCGCATACACAATATCATCTGCCTTTTGGCGTCGACAGCCGAGTCTCATTCCAAGCCACAAGCCAAACCCCAGGAACTCCGAACCGTTCCTTACTCCCCTACGTCTAGTGGCTTGCAAGCCATTTGCTGGAACGCGTACTCTACTGGAAGCGGCGTTGGAAGCCTGAACGCGACCCACCTGATTGACATGCGGCTCTGCGTCAACCAGGATATGAAACGGTTTACCGAGGGTGTGGGCAAAAAGAGCAAAAAGCAATATGACACACATCGGTAGAGCGGGACTTGGCCGCAGAAACAATTATGGAAACTAACACTAGTAGGGTGCGTGGCAGCAAGTGGCATGGGATGTTCCGTCTTCTTGCTGGCATGCCTGCTGAAGTGCCATTCTACCCTGGTGAGAGGGTGAATGAACCCCTGCGACTCTTACGATCGATTCCAAATTACCATGGCTATGCCTACACATATATGCCTCACCCAGGCAAGTTCACTAATTACCCCACGAAATATCGGGTCCCGCGAACTGCGAATTCCTTCCTCATGATGAATTTCGGCCGCCCCACTCTTCCCATATCGATCTCATTCTCGACAAATCTCAAGCCCCATATCGGCCGTTCCACCCTGCGAACCAGAGATGCAAGTTTACATCTATGACGGCTACATTTAACGGCAATGTCCATCTCGCGTTAGTATCATAAGCAATCCCTGAGGCTCGTCGAGAATCTTCCCCTCCAAGTACCCGAGTATTGTGCCGCATGCAAGCTATGTAACACATCACGACAATGCCATCCCCTGTTACGTTTAGCTCCCAAAAAACTATGTACATACCATCGCATTTCGGCGAAATAGCCCACGCACCAGGGCGCACGCCCGCAAAGGGACGGCCCGCGAGGGCTATTAGAGAACGAACGCGAAACCGTGCAGTCAACTAACCTGCCCTTAGCCTTATTTCGAGCGCATTAACATTTGCGATGGAATTCCCAGCACAATGGTCCATCGTACGCACCCCATCCAAACGACCAACGCTCGCCGAGAGAAAAACCAACACGCCCATCCGCCCCACATCGGACTTACTGCGCATCACATCTAAATCTCTCCGCAAACGGCAATTTGCGCGATCGGAGATGTCTTCCTTGCGAGTGGCCCCAGCGACGTGAAACCCAGCGGCGCGAAAATCTTGGAAACTTCCTGGACAAGCAACTGGGCTCCAACAGCCTCGCTTTCGTAGATGCCTCGGTAACAAGGCCTATATGTGTTTCATGACATAATGTAGGGAACGGAACGAGCCGTCGCCTTGGGTGAGAAATGCAACTGGGATGATCGGAGCTCTTAAGCAACACCATGGCAATACTCCACAGGGATACGTAAGGGAAAGCGCCTCCACATTCCGAGTTATTGCCCGATCTTTCGAAGCCTTGCTGTCTTGCATGATGATCAGATTTTCCTGAACATGTACGATTTCAATCACAGGCTACCCAAAGTCATGCAGTCAAAGTGGCGTAAATAATACGAATGAACTCATTTTATCGAGTTGTATCCTTGGACGCAAATTTGATCTCGCCGCCCTAGATATCTGCAACGACAAGAAGACAAAATTTAAGAATTAATCGGCTGTGGAAGATGGGGAGCAGAGTGAAGCCAAGACGTGTGACAACACCTCGCCCTAAGGTCGCTATATTGTTACTGTGCATGCAAGCGTCCATTGTAGACGCACACTTGCTCTCACAACAGCGCTCCAGTGAAAGAAAAGACCTTTACTAGACAAACTCTGCAATGTCCATGTTGTGACCTGCAAATGCACACATCGTAAAGTAACGATAAACAAAAAATGCCCATAACATCAGCAC
Organism: Parastagonospora avenae f. sp. tritici 18332-5; assembly: GCA_022559985.1. Taxonomy (NCBI): domain Eukaryota; kingdom Fungi; phylum Ascomycota; class Dothideomycetes; order Pleosporales; family Phaeosphaeriaceae; genus Parastagonospora; species Parastagonospora avenae. Next base: position 225,783 of record JAFJTR010000044.1, on the reverse strand, counting down.
ACCCAGTAGGCAGCAGGATGTTTTCACGGTAGTTAGCTATACTATGAACTCCATGACTTCTGAATCTGACTTGCAATAACTTCGGATTCGTAGTGAAACCAACATCAAGCTTAACCAACCGCAAATAAAACTCACATCAAATTAACCTTCCGTCAAACAAAACTTTCATTAAATAAACCTGACCACAAATGGGGTCAAGATCGAACAATACCGGCGCCAAACAGTACCCCAGAGAGAACAAACAATCCGTCCCTCTCCCTCACACATGCCATCTGTGAGTTTCCAGAGATATTACCTAAACCCCCATACAAACATGCGCTATAGCTAGTTCAGTCGAAGCATTCCCTATCCCAGTACTACTTCAGCGTATCCGTGCGCCGTCTTATAGAGCTCAAAAGACGTGCATGTGTGGCACCGCGGCTGCACGTGTGTGTGTATTGGACGTTGGGGACGAGGGAGACGGGAGAAGTGAATGTGCAGGAGTAAGGAAAGCAGTCTGAGTGATGTGTTGGGAGTTTGTTGGAACTGTGGTTTTGACAGGACAGCTGGCATGTTATCATGGCAAAAGGCGGTTTGAAGAGCTTCTATCGCATCGCATAAATAGTCTCTCGACGCACGAAGCAAACGAACACGCAGCACAATTCCTGTTTCCTCGTCGAATCATCTAACAATCTCACGCACACACGCCTATCCTAACTCCTCTCGCAACTAAAAAAATCACATGTCCGGGGTATATCCATACTCATATCCTCAACCAAAAATCCTTCCATCACCAGTCTCCACCTCGCACCCAACACCACCAACCCCCCGCCTCAATTCCCCAAGCCCTGCCCACAGCGACAAAAACAGCTCCCAGCACACTAACCCCGCCCAGCACCTTGACGACCACGAATCCATTCTTCCTTAACTCATCCGTAATCCTACAAATACCGAGTGGATCCCTAGAATCCAGTCCCTCATGCTTGCCATACCTGTCCTCACCCTTGCCATCCGCGCGTCTCACAACCGCCCAATCGGCGCGCGGACTCTTCGGCGACGCAACGATGCCGCCGCGCGACACTTCTTCGGCGACTTGTTCGAGCAGCCATTTCGCACGGTCGGCGCTCTGGAGTTCTTCGAAGCGCGTGCGTTCGTTGCGCAGGCTGCGTTGAAGGTCCGTGGCCCATTTGGCGATGCGGATGTCTGGGTCGGGTTGGTTGATTCGGGTGAGGGAGAAGGAGGATGGGTTTTCGAGGTCAAGGGAGGGCGAGGAGGTGCGGAAAGGGGATTGGAGGTTGGATGGGTAGAAAGGCGAGGCGGATTGGGGGACGAGGACGCCGGAGGGGCATACGGCGGAGAAGATTGAAGAGTTTGCGGATGCTGGGGATATGGTTAGCTTGGATGATGGAAGTATTAGAATTGTGGGCTTACAGTTCATTGTAGCCCTGTTTAACCCCACTGACGCCGTCGTGGGGCTTCGTGGTTGCTGCAGACTCTGTAAAATGAACGAGTCTCCGGGCAAATTTGTTCTCTTCTGCCATGCTAGGAACTTCTTTGCTGCCGAATGTCGCAGCCACGCAATAGAATCTGGCTCAAACACTTGCTCCACGAGTGTAGCAAGTTCAGAAGGGAGGAGAGGTTGCACGTATTCTGGCGACATGAGAAGCGACGCATCCATAGTCTCGTGGTCTGGACCAGGTGTCGAGGATATGGCATAAGGGTATGTTGGCGTTGTGAAAGGATACTGCCCCGGCTCTGATGTTTGCACTTCTGGGTGGACGATGGAAAGGCTCTGAACAGCCAATAGAGCATCTTCCAGTGGCCTGCCGAACATGAAAGGCTTCGCGGGGACTGTTTGCAGTCGGGCGAGGATGTTGGTCTTCAGCGCGATGGCTTCCTGCGCCGAAAGCGTGTCTGACTTCGCAATGACGGGGACGACGTTAGTCAAAGCCGAGAGGCGTTGCATGAATACAAGGTCTGCTGATATGTCCTTGTCTGTGAATTCATTAGTCCAGAGCTCAATCGCTGTCAACGATCCTGACTCACTCGGTGGCAAGAGATAGAGAACCAGATCTATCGCAACTCCTCCACTGCCGCTGATGACACCAAGGACATCACTGTCTTCCATCGTGGTCACCGAAGACATCTGATAGAGCAGCGATTCGACGTACTCGACGACTCGGTCCATGTCGTCCTTCTCCGCCGGACCCCGTGCGAAGCCAGGTGTGTCCACGAAGCAAATATTCCGCTCCAGCACTACATCAAGGCTGCTCTTCCGCCTCCGCAGCTGTCGACTCTCCTCCATATCTGACCACCATGGCGGATATGGCTTTGTGCTAGCATGTGTTTCTGTGATGGCAGCTGGCCGTGATCTGTCAGAACTACGTCTGCGAGACTTGGATGCGGATAGCGCGCGAGTGGTCGACTTCGGGGGGGCTAGAGGGTCGACGTGCACGATGTCTTCGCAGACTTGGACTATGGAGCGGACCAGGGAGGTTTTGCCTATGCCTGAGGGTAACGATTAGCAAACATAACCTCGAAATTAGTGGCGTTTGCCACGGGAGCTGGAATACGCACCCGACTCTCCAGCGACCATGATCTTCAGCTTGCCCATAGCTTTGCCCTTGGTGGTGAAAGGCCTTCTCGACGGCATCTGAATGCTGGGCATGACCAGCTGTGGAAAGGTAGCCATAGAGGCTTGTTGCGTCGTCGCTTCTACCCCATCCTCCTCTCCGCTCGAGGTTACAGCTTGGCTCCCAGACTCGTCCACGACAGAATCTTCGTCGGACAGCTTCAGCGACTGTAGCGAGACAGCGCTCGGAGTGCTCGGAATGCCGGACATCGGTCCAGGGGAGGGTGCATCGGTGTTGAGGGGCGTGAGGGGCGTCGAGCTGGCATGACTGGAGAGTTTCCGTCTCGGCTTGCGCTGGGGAATGGTTTTGAAGCTGCCTGGTAGCTTTACCGAGTTGCTGGACGAGCTTTGTGAATCTGCTCTGGATGTCTTCTTCTCGGATGATTGCGTGCTGCGAAAGCTCCCAGTCCGTCTGGCAGTCGGCGTACTCTCGGAACCAAAAGCAGCTTCGAGAGTGTCGGCTAGACTTTGCACGCCTAATGTGCTATCTTGCTGTCTTGCGGGGGATAGTGGGTTGGAGGACGAAGCCAGCGATTGCTCCATCTCCTCCTCGCTCCTCATGAAGAAGGCAGTGGGGACATGGCTGGACGCGACGGCGTGATCGACGCTAGACTTGCGGGACCGAGGCTTAACACTGGTAGATAGGGCGTCGCCGCCAGGAAGCGGTCGCATTATCGAGAGAGTACGGGTTCATTCAGTTTGCTACTGAATGAAGGAGAAGTGCGCGTGGGAGACTTGGAGAGACCCGATGTCGTTGGGGAAGAGGTACATGTACAGTGATGCGGCCAACGCGGGTGATACCGCCCCGCCTAATCAGCACCCCGCAGCCTCAAAGCTTATTAGGGCCCGGTGTTAGTGCAATGCAAGGCCCAATGACTCCGGTTGAGGGAGAGGAGAGCCGTATAGAATGCAGACTCGTTTTGGTGGACATGTACGTACAGTCGTGGGAAGTCACCGTCTTGAAGGGCGAGTTGAAGCCAACTTCGGCTGCGACGAATCACCTGCGACGAATCACCTGCGACGACGCTTCATCAGCTGACGTCGTCTCGGGTCAATTCAAGCATCATCACGGCGTCGATCCCTCATGTCTTTCATACGATGCCAGTGCTGTATTTCTTCCATATCCACTATACTGATCTCTATGCTCAGCATTCTGTCCATGTTGTACATCCCTGCCCATTACACCAGATCGTTTTGCGACTCAAAGTCGGTATCGAGCTCTCAAATAGCCGTCCGCAGACATCATATATCGAGAACGTGCGTGAAATGAAAAGGGAAATAGGTGTTGCAATACAAAGAGCTGAATCGAAACATGAAGGGGGAAATGCAAGAAGGAAACCACTCGCTATGCAAGGGCTTAGAGCCCCAAGGATAACAGCGGACGCCACGGACTTTTCCTCGAATAGGACTTTTATACAAGCGCGAAAGGGCCCGATACGCTACATGTCGCTATAGCCGTCAGTCGTCAGGAATTGGTGTCAGTTACAGCGAACCGCGGGAGAAGAGTGAGAGAAACGGAAGGAGAGGAGCAAGCGGTCGTCATCACGCTTATGCCTCTGTGGGAGCACCTCCTCGAGCACCGCGCGCGGGACCGCCTCGACCGCGGGGCTGGAAACCACCTCGGGGACCTCCTTGTCCACCCATACCTCCACGGCCACCACGAGCAGGGCCGCCGCGGAATCCTCCACGGAACTGCTCAGGACGTGGGCGGCGCTCTTCAACCTTGAGGTCGATGCCGTTAACATTGTGCGGGTTGGCGGCGATTGCGGCTTGGTACGCGGCAGGGGTCTTGAAGTCGATGAAAGCGCAGTTCTACATATTTTGTTAGCATCGCTATGCAATAGTGGCGTATTTTGGCTTACCTTTGGTCGGCTGATGTCGAAGTACTCGATCTCGCCGAACTTGCTGAGGGCAGCCTTCAAGGCAGGCTCCTCGACCTGGCTGTAGACGTTCTTGATGTAAGCGCGCTTCTGTTCGGGGTCGACAGCGGGTCCCTGGTTCTGTGCACGAGACTGCTCCTTCTTGTGGGCAGTGACAGATTGCCATCCGGCGGCCTCACCCTGGCTTGTCGAGGGTGATTGCTCACGCGGAGCAGAGGCGGGTTGCGAGGATGCTGGTGCAGCAGCTGCGGGCTGGGTAGGGGTAGACGCCTTGGGCTGGGCAGCGGCTGACTGAGAAGCAGGCGCGGGAACGACTGGTGTGGCGACCTTGTGTGCGGACGCGGCGAGACTAGCCCATGTCCTGGGAGCAGCAGGCTTGGAGGGCATAGCAACTGAGGAAGTGCTCTTAGCGGCAGAGGGAGCTGGGGTCGATGCGGGAGCCTTGGGCTTCTCGGGCTGAGCGGTCTCCACAGGTGCTTCGGGCTCCTTGGATGCCTCGGTGGCGGCGGCGGGCGCCTCCTCGGTGTGAGGTGCCTCGATCTCCTCTGGCACTTGCTCGACTGGCGCAGCGGGTAGAGATTCCTCCGCAGCCGGCTCCTCCTTGGCCGCCTCGAGCTTCTCATCGACCTTGCTCAGGTCCTCCTCGCTGGCCGCGATTTCGTTGCCCTGGGTGACGGACGCGTTGTCGGGGACAGCTGCGGTCGGGGCGGGCTCTTGGACGCCATTGGCGCTCTCATGCTGAAGCTCCTCCTCCTCTTCGGGCTCCTCTGCGAGGTAGCGGAAGATGTCGTTCAACACGAAATAGCCGTTGGTCTGCTCGGCGAGGACAAAGGTCTGAGCGAAGCGCTTGTGAGGCTGGCCTTGGTTGGAGATCTCGCCGATGACTTGGATGACAATGTTGGAGTCGGAGCCTTGGGTGTCGACGTTGGTCACGCGAACCTTGGTGTCCTTGAAGTCGAGGCCCTTGATGCGCTCGTTGATCGCCTGGCGCTGTTAGCCTGGACATGTCTGCGGTAGTGTGCGGGTTCCATACCTTTTGTCCTACGCAAACGCTAACCTTCTCCTCCTCGACGCCTGAGACATACTGAGAGCGCTTGTTGTAGAAAAGCTGCATATCAAATTAGCTTTCGGTCCCGTGTCTTGACCCATCGGAGCGAGTGACTTACGTAGAGGCGCTCGGGGCTCTTGCTCAGGGTGGTGTAGTACTGCTCGACAAAGTACCAGCCAACCTCGTCCTTGGGCACCTCGGCGGCTTGTTGCGCGGGCTGGGCGGTGGGTTGCTGGGACGGTGTGAAGTTGGAGGCGCCGGTAGCGTAGTTGTTCTCGTAGGCTTGCGGCGCGTAGTTGCCGTTGAGATGGGCGGAATCGGTGGAGGCCATTCTGTCAGTGTCTAACAGAAAAATGGTTCAGATAACAGTGGACGGCTGCTTTGGGCGCAAAGCGGCAGATTTCGAGGGGATGATATAAGCGACAAGGAGCCTGGGCTGCTAGAAAATGCAATTGTCAATGAGGCACTCGTGTATGACGGAATAGCGCGCACTTACTAGGCCGAGGGAGAGTGTGGGAAAGAAAACCGTGGGGGCACAGAGGCGAGCAAACGGGGGAACAAGTGACGCGGAATTGGCGCGACGTAGGGATCCGAATACGCAAAAGCTCTCTGTGTGAGGAGAAGAATGGGGTGGAGATGGAATTAGACGGGAGCAAACGTGGGTGGGGTTGTGCGCGTGCAAGATGTGTGGAGGAAAAGTAGCGATGATGGTGAACGAGGCCTTAGGCCATGTGAGATCTGTGCGCGCCTTCCTCAATCAGCCGAGACCCATCGAGCTACCGGTACCTCATCTATCGACACCTGGGCAGTAGCACTCCCACCACATGTCGTACGACACAAAAACATGACACATTTGATTTTATATATTACAACTGAATCGAGTAACCTGCCACCGCGCGCCTGACAACGCGGGCTACCGTATCTAGGTCGATTAGCTCGCCCGTTGCAGACTTCGCTACTGTCATGCAGAGGCAATAGTTGGCGTGCAGAATCCGATACGGTTAGCAACCACTACAGCCAGCGCAGCCAATAAATTGCTATTTTCAATGCCATGGTCAGAACTTGCCGATTGCAGTAAATTGGTTGAAGTCGTAGTCGTGATTGTGCATCGTTTTTGAACAAACTTCGCTCCATAGTACAAGCTACATGTACACTATCCACACGATGCACTACTCGTGACAAAATGAAACCAAAGAAAAATGCATCGACTCTAGGTATTATTACAATGAAGCACATGCATGCCCCGTCTAGTCCACGAGTAAACTATTCAACCTCGCCTCGGTAGCAATAACATCCAGCGCCTGCCTAACCTCCAATACTCTCCTGCACTCGCCAAGCCAGTCTTTGCTCAGGACCTTAGCCCAGCCTTGCAGGCCGTTCATCTCGCGTGCTGCAGCGTCGAGATCTCCTTCTTCGAGCAGGACCTCTGTGCGCGCAAGGACGGCTTCGACGTCCTGACCGACGGCAAGACCGGACTTCTTGAAGAGGACCTTGGACATGGCGAGGGAGGCGATGTGTGATGCGACGCCGGCGTCTTCGGGGAGAAGCGCAGCTTTCCTGACCTCAGCTGCGACGCGGCGGAAGCGGTCGATGAGGAGGGCTGGGTTGGGGATGCCGCGTTGGTAGGCGGCGGGGTTGATGCTGGCGATGGCGGCGCTGACAACGGGGTCGTCGGCGGCAATCTCCTTGAGCGCTGCAAGCTCTGTGACGAAGGGCTTGGGCGTGGCTTGTGTCTCGAGCGCAGATTTGACGGCCTCGACGGCAACTACGAGATGTTGTGTCTTGAGGTTGGCGTCGACCACAGAGTTCCACTCGGCGGTCAGCTTCTCGAGTTCGTGTACGGACGACGAGAGCTCGTTGAGCTTTCCGAGACGACCGTCGCGCTCAGCTTCAACGCGGTCGCGGACGCTGGCGGTGAAGGACTTCTGGAGGTGGATGCTCTGCTGTAGAAGCTCGTTTTTGGTCTTTTGCTCGAAGACCTTGTCGGCAGCCTCAAGCTCAGACCGCAGCCTGTCCTTGTATGTTTGGGACAGACGTTCGCGCTCGTTCTCGAACTCCTCTTTCCAGTGAGCCTCTTGAGCCTGCATTTGGTGATCTAACCGCTGGACAAGTTCCTTTGCGGCCTGTTCGAACTCCTCGTGTGCAGACTTGACCTTCTCTTCCGACTCCTTCCTGAGGTTCGCCTTCATCAGGTTGATGTCGGAAACGACGCGTCCAAGCTCAGACTTGGCCTTGTCGAGGGCCGAGTTGTACTTGCCATCGTGGGCGGAGTCGGCGTTGATCACGGTGATGATGTCGTTGACAATCTTGACAACGTCCTGCACCACGGCGTCGTTGGCTTCGGGCACGGCGAGATGGTCGAGATGGTTGACAGGCTTGGCTGGGGCAGGCACAGCAGCCTCCTTCTTGACCACAGTCGCTGTCTGAGCCGCCTCTTGCTTCTTCTCTTGTACATTCTTCTCGGGCGGGACCGCGGCAGGAGTGTTCGATCCTACCTTGGGCTGTCCGCCGTCTGTCTTGGGCTTGTTCTCGGCAACAGCGCTGGTGTGCGGGCCCTTGGTTCCGAGGTCGCTGTGGCCCTCGCTGGCAACACGCGCACTCAGGCCACTGCGGCCGGGAATGGTGACCTTGTTCTCGCCCGAGATCTGGGGCTGCAGTCGGGGCTGTCCAGCGCGGCCAGGGAATCGCTTGCGGAACTCGCGCTCTTCAAAGTAGGCGACGGCATCCTCGCCGTAGGGAACATACTCGGTGAAGAAGTCGTGGAAGTTGTCCGACACCAGTGAGTACCACACCCCACCAGCGTATCCGAGACCAGACAGGATGGTGAGCCAGAACAAGAGACGCCGTATTCTGCCCTTCTTCTTGGGCTTAGGCTGCTTGGGGTCGGGCGCTATGCTGGCGCTGCCAGGGCCGGTTGGGGGTGTTGTTGCGGGCTGTATGGCGGGTGCCGAGCGCGATGCACCTGCGGTCTCAGGCGCAGGAGGGGACTTCGGGATGTCGGAAGACGGGATGGTCGCCTTCTCCGTGGATGAGGGCGTGACAGTGGGCGCAGGGTTGGGGATGGCTGTCTCGCCCAGGTTCTTGCTGTCGGCATAACAGCGCTGGACGACGCGCCATTGCGGACGGGTCTGGTGGGCCAATGGCCTCACGACTGGACTGGCCCGGAGAATGGAGGCGCGCAGCATCGTGGGCTGCCTCCTGATGGCGGGGATGAGGATGGAGGTCGGGGTGGGTGTTGGTCGTCTGCCAACTAACAACAGCTTGTGAAGATTTGGGAGAGCTGCGGCGTCAGAGCGCACGGGCCACATCCGCCATTACGAACTTACCTCATCGCTCCACTCTAGCAACAACACCACGGCTGCGTCATTCAGGTACGCCGTCCCGACAAACTTCAAATCACTGCACGTGTTTTCCTGCCAATACACTTGGTTTAGGAGCTGTGCCCGGTTGCGCTTGGCGTACCTCAACCAAGATCACGAGACTTCGGCCACGACCATGCAGGCCCCAATGCCCAAACCTTCGTGGACGAAACCCCTGGACCTGAGTCTACAATAGAGAAGAATGCTTTCCCTTCCACTCACACGTCCGAACCGAAGTTCTCCAGCGTGAATCACCATGCCCAAATTCTTCGTTTGAGGGCTTCAACCGACTTCCGCCAGAGCTTCAAACCCACATCCTCAGCTTCTGTTCTACCTCAACCCTCTATCAGATTATGAAAATCCCTGAACTTCGCACCGGAGCCGCAGAGCTGTTCTGGGCGGACTCAGACACGTACTATCTCATCCAAGTTGGTGCGATACTCAGACGCTGGCCCCCAGTTGGTGTGTTTGGTGACCCGTCGTTCATGGCTTCTGTGCAGAATGCCGAGATCGAGTACAACTTAAGTCCCTATGAAGAGATGGGTCTCTCTGTGCGCGATTTCTGGAACTCTTTCCAAAAGGAATTCCCCAGTGCAAAAAAGGTCGTTTTCAACAGGATTCGAGACTATCTCAATGACATGCCTGTTGATCCACGTGGTATGAAAGCTCTGGTTGGGGCCTGCCCAGCTGAAGTCGGTGTTATGGTCAATTTCATTGCCGACGAATTATCTGAAGGCTACAAACGGACCATCCCCCCTGTTGCGAAGGATTGCCATAGAGTGCTTTGTCGTCTCGCAGATGGCGAATGGCAAAGGGTGGAAACATCTGGTTCGGAGCGCAAAAGGGTCATTATGCCACCCAAGAAATTCCACGGCCTGGCCGATCAGGCCGAGGAGGCATCGTTTCGACATGAAATGATCGAGATTCAGCAACGGGGTCTTGGTGCTCTTATGATAGAGGCTCTCGATAGACATCACTTCGACAGGGAGGATCCTGAGCCATTCTCATGTCCTGTTCCTGGATGCAACTTCTACTGTGCCAAAGCAGGACAGTGGACGCAGCATGTGCCAGAGGCACACAGATTTGACGTCTTGAGCAAAGAACAGGTCTTCGACAACGAAGCGCTATTGAACTTTCTAACTGAAACACTGCGGCCTCGTTTTGAGCAACGTAAGACCCAGTTGCAACGGGAGACAAACGAGCTCCGGACGTGGTTGCAGAGATGTTATAGAGACCTTCCGTTGAGAACATGAGAAATAGAGGGAGATGGAGATCAATGAAGCATGAGATATGGGAGCGAAACCCAAGAGCTTCAGCTTTGCGGTCGATGCACTAATATCATGGATCCAGTTTGAAGACAGGATACCGTATTATCTGACGTTGAAGGCTTACAGCTAGCATGAGCGAACCCATCACACCAGCTCCTCAGACCTTGAAGGCATCCCCGGCAACGTTCATGTTCAGCAAGTAGGTTGGTATTTGAGATCTGATCACCTCTGGTCTTAGCCTCAAAGTTTTCAACGTCAGATAATATGGTACAGAAAACGAGGTCTGGGATAACTCCTTCACCACTAGCGCCGCACGTGCCATATCTATAACCACTCTTTTGTCACTCTAAGAAGAGCAAGACAAGTTTGTCTGCGATCGAGATGCATGCCTCCGAAGTTCTTCTAGAAGTTATAGATGAGCACAGCCTACAGTGCATTGCTCATGTTCAAAGCACAGTAGCGATGACATACGTACTTTCCGCACCGCATTCAGTGCAAGAAATGGCCGCATCCGGCAGCGTCCATCCATCATCATCACCAACTTACATGATTTAGCACCTTACCACCTCAAATCCCATATTTTCTTCACCTGATCTACCACCACTCCCTCTGCCCTACCTGATCCCTCTAGCCACCACTAAGACACTGCTACGTCAGCCCCGCGACGTCATCGGGTGACTTTTTTACAAGCGTACCAGGCAGCCGCAATCAGCTGCAAACGACCTCGACGCCCGCGCTTCCGGAACAGATCCACAATCACCCTCCAAAATTCATCACTAGCATCTGCGCCTGCATGTGGCTTTTCGTGTGCTCCACCTCAATCACACCTCGCTTCTCTTTCACATCTTGGGCTGAAATCGTCCGATACCAGCGAACATGGAAAACGGCCCGCAACGCTTGCGCGGCGAATCCAACGGTCTCGGTGACACTCTGATGCTGTCACGCGACATCAGATGGTCGCGCGCACCTTCACCCCACATCCAACCCACAAACAAGCGCAAAGACACCTCCGCTCCAGCCATCAAACTGTCCCGCAGCACCATAGATCCAGCATGGCTTCCCCCGATGAAGCGCACTTGCATCCAGAAAGAAATGCACCAGAGTACATGTCTCAACCTCAATAACGCGACAAACGATAACACGGAGTCGGACTTCTGGATCTTGCCGGACTTTGACGACTGGGAACTCGATGCGGAGACGCAGCGGAAAGGAGCGACGCAGGGCGAAGCACAAATGGCTCCTCTACTTCATCGCGCAGCGACGTCTAACCGCGAGCGACTGAGGGCACGGCTGGAGGGCGATGGGTGGGACTTCGTGGGCGGGAAGTACGGCGAGGAAGAGAAGGTTGCTAGCCAGAGCGAAGAAAGTGTCGATGAGGAGTTCGATGTCGTGGTTCTGCCGGATGAGAGGGAGTCTTGTTGATCTCGGATACTCGCAGCGTGGATAAAGTCCTCTCTGGTTACTCCCGGTACTCATGATTACGACCGATGGGAATAGACTTTCTTACTGTGGCGTTCCCTAGATACCCGACACCCCCTGCACGGAATAATTCAAACATTATGGAGGTGCATTTCAAAAGTCTTTTCCTACCCCCTGGTAAACGCACGGAGCAGTGACTCTGTGATGATGTGTTTCTTCTCTCTCCCCTCTCTGCCCTCCTTCTTATTCTATGTGTCTCGTCTTCTGTCTTTAATTTAATTATGGTTGTCTTTGATCTTGCTACTCGTGCTTTAATTATAGCTGTCAGAAGCACTGGAAATAGGAAGAATCGTGATGTATTAGGTGCTACGGAGGAAGGATCTATATAGACATAAGATCACGCGCTAAACCTCAAGAGGACTAGTGAGGGAGTGAGGGAAGGTGAGATGGATCGCGCTTCGGGCAGAATACCTGAGGGCCATGGCTGACGATAGGCTATAAGGCTGATGGCAAAACAAATCATGAGATAACTGGGATGACTTGTGCTGAGAAGCGTACAATCAATTCAATATACGTACCGGCAATTAAGAGAGGCTTTGATCCTGCTGTAAGGCCTCTAAATTTGGAGAACAAGCACGTTGAAGATGCCCCAAGGACTGGGCGGCCTTCTAAACAACAGCAGGCCTTTGAGAAGGTTGTTAACCTTGTGAGGCGGGATCGCTTCGGCAGAGAGAAAACCTGTGCTGATATTGCTGGTGATCTTAGTCAAGATGGCCTAGATATCTCAGCCTCTACGGTATGGAGAGTACTTAGAGGAATAGAAGAATGTTATTTGGACAGATGAGACTGCTGTTGTTATTCTTCACTGACGTGGAGGATATAGAATCTGGAGGAAAGTTGATGAGGCTGTTGTTAAGAGTTGTATTCGTGAGAGATAGAAAGGCTACTCTGAGTTCATGTTCTGGGGTTGCTTTACGTATGAGAAGAAAGGACCTTATCACTGCTGAACACCTGAGACAAAGCAAGAGAAGGAACAGGCTGCAAAACACATGAATGTGTTAAATATAGCGTTGGGACCTTTAATGAGAGAGAAGTGGGAGCTTGGAAAAGGCATGGAGCGGCTTAGTCTACGTACGAAGCCTGGTAAGAAACCTCAATGGAGATGGAATGAAAAGAATGGCAAGTTAGTACGAGGCAAGGGCTCAGGCATATACTGGTGGCGATACCAGTCAATTATCATGCGGCCAAAGTTGATTTCTTTTGCTAAGGAGTGCATGAAAGAGGGGCCTGGTACTCTAGTTCAAGAGGACAAAGCACCTGCTCACAGTCATCACGTACAAAGCTGGGTGTTCAGTCAAGAGCATGTAGCATAGCTACTTTGGTGTGGTAATTCACCTGACTTGGACGCTATTGAGCCTTGCCGGTTTTCGATGAAGAGATTCACAACAAAGAAAGGAGCCCCAAAGAGCAGAGCTCAGGCTATCCGTGCGTGGGAGCAGTGTTGGGATGAGCTGCCTCAAGAGAAGATACAGGCTTGGATTGAGCGTATCCCAATCCATGTCAAACAGATCATTGAGTTAGATGGAGGAAAAGAGTACAAGGAGGGCAGAAATGTACGTAGGACTGATTGATATCAGCTTTATCGGGCCGAATAGCCCATGTACTTGCTCCGTGTGTTGACCAGGGTGTGGGAGAGGACTTTTGCAATGTACCTCCGTACATTTGGCTTACATGGATTTTGAGATGATCATTGGGCGGCATGTGCAAACACAACCGGGTGCTCCCGCAGAACCCTCATCCTCGCAAGGACTTCCTAACATTTTGTACGAATGGATGTAGAATTCAGGTGTTGCAGATGTGCAGTGGTTGGACAGGGTCCTTCACACGCCCGTGCACCAGGTTGACGGCACCGAAGCAATCTAATTCATACAACTTCCCTACCTCACTGTGTTTACTAATCAATGCAGCAGGAAAAGACGACCAAGGCCAGCTTACCACCGAGATATCATGCTTGGCACTGAGCTACTTGGTCCCATCTTCCTGATTGAGCTCAGTGCTTACTTTGACGGGCCAATGATTAAGCTTGCGCTTTGGCACGCATGCATGATTGCGAGGATATCACTTCGGCACTGATATCTACGAGGCTGCGAGAGGACGACATCGAGCCATTCGTGAGGCAACTGGCAGAACGGAGTCTTTTTCAAGATGCCCAGGTGGACATTAAACAGATTCGCCTCGCAGTAGGACCGATTAGTTTACCTCCTACAGTTATAATAGGAGGACAATCCATGGTAGAATATAAATACTTATGCAGATATAGCACTTCGCGCGACGCGGTGTCATCCTAAAGTGTCTACCGTAGCTCGAAATGCTCTCCATCAACGCCTTCGTTGCAGCCGCTGTGGCTTGCAATGTCCTCGCGACACCAATTGCCCGCTCACCGTACACTGTTAAAGAGACACATTTCGTGCCAGATGAGTGGTCCAAGCGAGACCGAACGCATGGTCAAAAGACGATTGAGTTGCAAATTGGGTTGAAACAAGGTCGATTTGATGAGCTTGATCGTCATCTCCAAGAGGGTAAGATACAGAATTAGGTGCTGCTATACCAGTAACACTAAAGCCTTTCAGTGTCTGATCCAGACAATGTGCGGTATGGGCGGTATCTCACAGCTGAAGAAGTCAACGAACTTGTTGCGCCGAGCTCAGAGACGCATGATCTGGTTCACGACTGGCTGCATGACAACGGCATTGATGTTGGTGATCTAGGCTACAGCGCAGCCAAAGACTGGATCATCGTCCATCTTCCCGTCGAAATGGTAGAGGACTTGCTCGACGCCGAGTACCACGACTACAAGCACGCTGATGGACGCATCGTCTCCCGTACAACCCACTGGTCACTCCCACGTCATCTGCACGCCCACATCGACACCATCCAGCCCACCACATCCTTCTTCCGCGGCGCTCCTCGCACCTGGTTCCACACAACTGCCCACGTAGTAGAAACCTCCTCGCGCCCCGACAACGCCTCTCTCGCCGCCGTCTGCGACGCGAAATCCCTTACCCCCGCGTGCTTCCAAACCCTCTACGGTACCAAAGGCTACACCACCAAATCTAGTTCCAAGAACAGCATCGGCTTCGCCAACTACCTTGACGAAGTCCCCATCCGGCCCGACGCGAAGCTCTTCCTCGAGAAATACCGCCCCGAAGCCGTCTCGCAGGCGTCCTCCTTCACGCAGGTGTCTGTTGCCGACGGGCCCACGCAAGATGGCCCGCTCACCGAAAAACAACTCGCCGACGGTAATTCCTACGAGGCGAACCTCAACATCCAGGTGCTCGCTGGGTTTGCGTGGAACATGAGCATCACGGCGTACTCGACGGCGGGGCGTCCGCCATTCCAGCCCGAAACGCCTGGCGAGGCGAACAACAACGAGCCGTACCTGGTGTGGCTCGACTTTCTCGCGCAGCAGGCCTTCATCCCGCGCGTGATTAGCACGTCGTACGGCGAGCCCGAGCAATCTGTGCCCCAGGCGTACGCCGAGCGCGTGTGCAGACAATTCGCGCAGGTCGGAGCGCGCGGCACGTCGTTATTCTTTCCCAGTGGTAACTCGGGCGTGGGCAGGGATGGACGCTGCTTCACCAACGACGGCCAGAATAGGTGGCAGTTCAAGCCCATCTTCCCGGGCGGGTGTCCGTACGTTACAACTGTTGGCGCGACCATGGGCTTCGAGGAGGAAGTCGCGGCGTACGTGCCGCCGTCGAACGAGACGGGCGGCGGGTATTTCGCAAGCGGAGGCGGGTTTAGCAATTACTTTCCACGGCCCGAGTGGCAGAAGAATAGTGTGCCGCAGTATGTCGAGAAGCTGGGGGACATGTACAAGGGGCTGTATAATCGCAGTGGGCGCGGGTATCCGGATGTCGCGGCGCAGGGGATTAACTTTGCGTTCTTTTATAACGGCACCGAAGGTATGTTGGTGCGTTATCCATTGTAACTTTGCTAACCAAGGACAGGTTTGACGGGCGGCACGTCGGCGGCGACGCCGCTTGCTGCGGGTGTCTTCGCGCTGGTGAACGATGCGTTGATTACGGCTGGTAAGCCGGCGCTGGGCTTCTTGAATCCCTGGCTGTATAAGAAAGGATTCAAAGCGCTTAACGACGTTACAAAGGGTTCCAATCGCGGGTGCAACACGACAGGATTTGCAGCGGGAGAAGGGTGGGATCCGGTGGATGGGTGGGGGACACCAAACTTTCCCAAACTGGTGGAGTTGGCCATGGCGGAGGGATATTAAGATACACCGTCGGTAGAGACGGCTCCGTGAATGTCGTCGTAATTCGTGGGTATCTACATCATCAAAACTGCTCCCACTACACCGATTACCACTCCCGCCATCCCCAAGCCCTCTCTCCTCGCCCCCGACGTCCCAGCTGGCGGCCACTCCCCCTCAGGCGCCCTACTTCCCTCAACCAAAACGTCCGGCGCCACACACAACACCTGCGACTCCTTGCCCTCGCGCGTAATCACCCACGGCCGCGGCTGCCTCACATACCGATCATAGTACGTGAAATCATCCGCCTTGCGATCGGAATTCCCCTGACTCTCGCCCAGCCATCTAACAGGCCAAGTCAGATAGCCCGAGGGCATGGAGTTTGCCGGCGGCGAGAGAATGCTACACGTCTGGTTGGAGAAGTCGATTGGGTCGGCTGAAATCTGTTAATAAAAGGACATTGGGGAACTGAGGGAAATGTACATGAATCTTCCCACCCAACAACTTGGCGCCCGCACGCTGCGGCCACAGCTTCACGATCTGGCACCCGACACCGTTCAGCAAAGGTAGCGTTCTTCTTCAGAAAATCAACACATCCCGTGCTTAAAGCGTTGTCACATCCACTATCACCAGCAACGGTGGCGTTGAGCCCGTCGAACATGAACACGCATGCGCGCGCCTGCGTGTCCATCGGCGCACTGATATAGCCTTGGAAATCGTGCAATGACGCTACGAGCACCGGGTCGCGCGTGTCGTTCAAAGTTGTCGTGAGGTACCAGTCTGCCTCTTCGTTTGACCAGCGGAAAGACCGCATGCCAGTGGAGTTTACACGGGCGTTGGGGGAGAGTTCACCGACTGTAAGGGGGCAGCGGGCGAGGTCTGTGGAGTTCTGCGCGAGGGCGAAACCCGCTGCTACCAGCAGGGATAGCGTTTCGAAAAACATGGTGTCGTGGATGTTCTTCTAAGCTACGATGTGGCAGTCATGTTGATATGTTTGTCGTCGCCATCTGACATCAAAGGTTCGACAGAATCGACGTACGCCACGCCGGCATGTCATAACCGACTTGGCGGTTGACCTACATGCGGAGACATTGGTTGCCTTATGAGACGGCGTCCCGCGACAACACGCAGAGCTAGATGTTTTGGTGTGGTGATTCGTGAGATGGGGGTGAAGTGGAGGAGAGCAGGGATTAAGGTTCCGGGCCGTCTTCACATCAATGGGGCTATACATGTCTTGGCATTTGTAGTATCGTCAGGCGTGCTCGACGTCAAGGACTTGATGTCTCATACTTGAATTTGCGACGTACCGACTTTGTTGACTGATGATGGTGATGTGAAGTTTTCATCCCGATGTAATGATGGAGATGATGCTCGACGCGTATTCTTGGCGCGCAAAGATTCGGCCGGCATAGAGAAAGAAATACATTACCCTGATCGCTGAGACTACCTGGAGAAACATGAGAAAGCAAACATGGTCAAAAGAGGGTTCCCATCACGATCCCGTACCAAAATAGTACGCCGAAGTATGTCTTGGTATTGACTAGTTGACGCCTGCGGAATTCGTACATGTAGCTAGCCTCGATTCTTCCATCTGCAACATGTCCTCCTTCTCGAGCTCCGAGTGTATTTAATTGGCTGTTTCGCCAACGTATTGCACATGAAGCTCTTGCTGATCGAGCGCCACACTCATTGTTGCCAAGAATGAGGCTGGACAGCGCTGATAGACGAATTCATCTCAATTCTCTCGCGACGCATTGGTAGCAGAATACCTAGGTATAAATAGAGATAAATAGAGCAGAACACAAAAACTCGAAGATGGAATCGAGAACGCGCCACGGATCGTCCGAGAAATGAGCCGTTTCCCTGTTTTCGCAGGCTGGGCGGAGGCTGGTGCTTCTTCCCCGCTCTTGGCTTCCTCTCTCTTTTGTCGTTGACATCTTTTGATTCCGACGCGTGAAAATATTCGGGTACACGGCACCAGAAAAGCCATCATCAAAGCAGCATCAGGAACATCGCCGCGTGATCATCCTTGCACACGCATTTTGCCATGCCGTCCAATCATCACTCTTCGGAGTCGACACCGCTCCTCCACAACATCCTCCCGTCACACATCCATCCTGATGGCGAGAGTGGACGCTCTGGTTTCCATCCTTCGCATTTCCTCAATGTCGCGTGGAAATCCGGGAGCAATGCGGCGAAATATGCGAACTTACTGTGGCCGTTCGTCATCGTCGCCTTTGTGCTACACTATGCCTTCCCCAGCCAGCCAATCGCTACCTTCGCAATCAGCTACATCGCGATGGTACCTGTTGCGAACCTCCTAGGATTCGCGGGCCAGGAGTTTGCGCGCAAGATGCCGAAGGTTTCGGGTATCTTGATTGAGACGGCATTCGGGTCTATTGTTGAGATCATCTTATTCATCATCCTCATTGCTAAGCACCGGTCTCAAGATGGATCTTCCGAGCATGGCAATCTGATTCCAGTCATCCAGGCTGCCATTCTCGGGTCCATCATCACGAATCTGCTCCTGTGCTTGGGCCTGTGCTTCTTCGTTGGCGGACTCAGACAGGCGAGCCAGAAGTTCCACGCCTCGATCAGTGAGGTGGGAAGTGGTTTGCTTCTCGTTGCCGGTTTTGGCCTGCTGATTCCGAGCGCTTACTATTCCGCGCTCAAGGGCTCGGCTGTCGAGAAGGCGACAAAGCACCACGAGTTCACAGAGAAGTTGTTACAGCACAATGTTTTGCGAATCAGTCAGATCACATCCATCCTCCTCATCATTGCTTTCTGCATGTAAGCTAGCCCATCACCATTGTCGATCTAACGCTAACATACCCCAGCTTCATCTGGTACAACGCCCGCTCTCAGCACTCCCTCTTCGACGAGGTACTCGAGGCCGACGAGCATGCTGATCTGGACCGACATGACGACTTGGCCAAGCCGAAATTCACATTCACCGAATGCATCATCGCGCTAGTACTCTCGCTCGCTATCGTCACGCTGCTTGCTTACTTCCTAGTCGAGCGCATCGAGGATGTTGTAGAGTCTGGTATTCCCGACCAATTCCTCGGCTTGATCATGCTTCCGCTCGTCGAGAAAGCAGCAGAGCATTTGACTGCTATTGATGAAGCTTGGGACGGCCAGATCAACTTCGCACTTTTCCACTGCGTCGGTCCTTCCATCCAAACAGCCCTTTTCAACGCTCCTCTCGTCGTCATTGTTGGCTGGGTCATGGGCAAAGACATGGACCTCAACTTTGAGATTTTTATGATCGTGTTGCTCGTCCTATCAATTGTTGTCGTTGGCAACTTCCTGCGTGATGGCGAGTCGAACTATCTTGAGGGCGCACTCCTTGTTGTAAGACTTACGTTCATGAATGATCAAATACGTGCTGACAGGTTGCTAGATTGTATATCTCATCATCGCTGTTGCGGCTTGGTACTACCCCAATCCAGACGTTGCGACGTCTAACGGCATCGAAGGCATGGCGGCGAAACTTCGCTAGAATCGCTGTATTGTTTGGCAACGGGAAAGAAGCAAAAGGCTCCCTTGATTGCTGAATTTACTTCTCGCGAAGATGCTAAGCATGTTCCCATTCTCATTGGGCTGACTGATAACCACAGTGCAGTTACGAGCTGCACAACTTGTTCCCACAACTGTATAATAGTCCAGTACACACTGCTGTATCTACACAACCTCGTTGACGCGATGCGTCACCAGAATATCATGAGAGAATTGAATATAGATTGATCAGATTCTGTCATCAAAACTGCTTGCGATGATGTCCACGCCTTTCGTGGAATACCTGTGCATGTGTAATGAGTCGCTAGCCTGTATTATACAACATCAAAGACTTACGTTGCATGGACACGGAAATTCGCCAACAATCCTCAATATGCGCTGTCACGCTTCATGTCGCAGCCAACGACTACTCTCTCAGTGGCAAACCTATATGTACAGTATCCTGAATCCTTCCCCGCTCTACAACGCCTGCTTACTATGCCTTTCATCCGCAACATCATCGCCAAGATTTCTGGTAAGAGGAATCGTACTCACTCACCGCGACAGCCTTTTGTCTCGTCGTGGACTCTGCAGAAGATGTTGATTCCAGATCCTAATACTCCGGACGATGTGCTGCTGGCTGTCAATGATATGCTTAAGACGTGTCGGGATGTCAGATATGAGCAAGGCTGGCCGCATCACAGGCTCGGCTGGAATGGAACTGCATGGAATGGACCGTGCGGCTAGTTGCACAAGGGCGGGGGATAAAAGCCACCTGTTCATAGATCAGACGAGGCAGAACAATCAATCACTTAAATCATCAACATTTTTCAAGAACCCCTTTAGATCTCACACGGGATGAGCGTGGAGAAGGACGGGAAGGGCGCGAAGGGCGCGAAGGGGAAGGAAATACGGGTACTGCAGACGGGAAATGTGATGAGGATGGGAAGGGTAAGTCGAGGTAGATTAGTGAAAAGGTTTTATCTGAGATTGTTTCGCGAAACTCTGGAAGACACCAAAAAGATAACTGCATGATGTTGCGTGAGTATCTCCTCATATGTAGGGACCAGGCTTCAGGCCGCAATCTATGGGTGAGGGAGAAGTTGATCAATGAGTAGTGCTACTTGCGAGTGAGAATTAACAAGGTGTACGACCCTCGATGAGCGGTAAGCTAGATGTGTCTTCTATGTCGGCAAGCTTGCTGCTGTATTGAAAGTAGCAAGCTTAGTCTGGAGATATTAGAGGTTGTTTCCCCCCACCTGAGAGGATTAAGTCACTATCTAATATATACCAACTGTGCTCACTTCATTCGATGTGATCCAAAGCCGGAACCTCGAGTCTTGCCTATCAAGAATCGAGGCAAGTTCCTGTCTTTTGAATGTTCGGTCCGAGCTGATACCAGATTTCACCAGACACTGTGGAGACGAAAGAAGTAGCATCATGTAAATTCCCTGTTTTGCAACCCTAGGTACCCATATCGAGCACTGTACGTTCGCTTCTTGAGCACTGTACGTTCACTTTGTGTCCAGCGTCTCTATTGTAAAATAGTTCCATCATGTTGCCTACAAGACCGGTCTCACTCAGTTCATGAGCTTCATGAACGATATTACAACTACCCACATCTCAACTGACATCATGGTTGATGCAAGCACCCTAACCATCGACACTACTCTGGAGACATGCCACAATTTCCCACAGGATGGGAGCTGTGCTATATGTATATTCTCACTTGTGCCCGAGCCATCTGGCGACGGCAATGTCAACGCTGACGAGACCGAAGTTGTGATCGCTAAGGTTTGTGGCGACAAGCATCACTTCCGTCGTACTTGTATCATGGAGTGGTTCAATTCCGGTCACCATCCTCTCAACGAGTGTCCGATGGATTGCAACGTCCTCTTGTCAAATATGAGCGAGGCTGGGCTGTAACACAGGCTCGGCTAGAATAGCAATGCATGGAATGGACTGTGCAGCTAGTCGCACAAGGGCGGGGGATAAAACCACCTGTTCATAGATCAGACGAAGCAGACACAATCAATCACTTCAATCATCAAAATCATCAAGAACCCTTTAAATCTCACACCTCTATGGTACGCAACGCGTCCCTCAGTTCCCGGTCAATATCCCTGAGGCCACTTTTTCCCCGGTCACGACCCCGAGCATCATGAAGCCTTCTACTCCAACCTCCCAGATGGTATCGCGAACCTCGATACTATCGAAGGCCTCGCAGCCTTTCTTGCCGCCAATCAACTGAATGGCATCGAGGTCGTTATCCACGAATTTGCAGAGGATGAGCCTACCTTCTTAGCTGCGAACCCAGACGGCACTATTTGGGAGGTTGATATCTCTGCTGAGTATCGCGATCTTATCTCCAAGGTCTTGGGTACGACATGCGAGTCTTCTCATGAAGCTCGGGTCTCTGACCTCGCGATACTCACACGTGGCACATCTGATGCCACAGCGTTCAGGCTTCTCCACCTACTTCCAAACTGGACCGCAGATAGCGCTGAAGAGTTCGATCGTCTTCGGAGCCTTCAGGTAGGTCCGAGTTCATTGGAGGGCCTTTCGTTCTTGCCAGACCCGTTCCTCAACGAGGACTTGGTTGACTTTTGGAACCCACAAAATACCGCCTCGCTTCAATCTGCCTCTATGTCGATGCTAACATCCAGAGAAGCGCCTCCTGGTGCATACCAGCTGCTTGCTAGCCAGTTCGCGTTGGCCATCGATATGCCTTCGTATCTCGAACCAATCTTGGCAATGGCAATTGTTGAGTGTATGGCAGAGTTTCCTGAGCCGGGTCCCGAGTACTTCGAGCAATCCAACTTCGAAGCACACGCGCAGTGCTTTTGGCAGATGAACCCGCGCTTAAGACCAGACAATGCCCCGCCAACCGAGCCAGAACAGCTTTACCAGTTCAACATGCTGCCTGATGACGGCGTGGAACCTCGGCGCTATCCATAGATCCGCATCTCTACTCCGACACACATTGCGGTGTTGTCGGGGCGGAGTATCGGTATCTACATCAGATATGCCCATTGTAGAGTCTCCAATCAATAGAGATCTCATGACCTTGATTAGTTGCGAATTTGACCTCATTCTTGTTGATCTACCTTCTTTCTTTCGTTTCATGCCATGTCTTAGTCTTCAAAATCAAATGTTTGAATATCATTGAAACAATGAGCTCCCGAATGTGCTTTAATACTGTCCCAAAAATAGAACACATCCGCTTTGTTCTTTTTACATGATGGAAAAAGGGTGCTTAAAACTCCAGTTGATATTCAACATTGTGTGGTAGCCTGACTTTGTTTTCCTACAATGTGACAAAGGTTGACATGTGCGATCGCACATTAGAAACATGCAAACCAGATTGTGAATAATCTGCCGAACGAAACTGTCTTCCCAGTTCTTGAATGCTCCGAAGCACTATTGATTCAAACTCAAAAAACTTGCAGTTCAAGTTCATTCATTCCCGCTTCTCTGACCACTTTCTTCATATATTTACTCATGGCTCAATTAAAAGACGCAAGTAAATTGGCGCTGGTACATCACAGGAAAGATGGTAAGATCGAAGTCCGGGACTCGAGGGAATTTACCAAATGCCCGAAAACACCTCGGACACCGCCGCCACCACATCTCCATTACAGAAGTAAATATCGCTCGCACGTCTGCAGATGTTCGGACTCGAGACGGCACAAGCAATCCTCGCCTGTCGCATCCCACTCAACCCACTTGGAAGCAAACATTACTCGCTACCTCGACCGGGTTGACCTTAACAGGTGCTCCATGGATGAGCTCTACGCCTACCAAAAATCACAGAACAAATATTGGGCGAACGCCGGCGTAGACGTCAAGGACTTCCACTATGCGACTACGCAAAAGGACGTGGTATGCCGCTGCTCGAAGCCGAACAACCATGGACAGGGATGGGTTCGTAACACCGAGATCATCGAGACGTGCGCCGAATTCTTTTGCAGGAACGATGGAAAGATGACGTGCAAAAAGGCACAATGGCGCGCGGCTGGCACCGTTTTACTTAAGAACAAAGACGCTGCCAACATTGTCTCCATTGAGGGCGATACCTCCCCAAAGAGCGGCCCTTTCAAGTACGACCCAAACTCAACAATGGGCCTTCTTCGTGCCCGTGCTAATGCGGCCGTCGATATGCCTTATCCTTCACCGAGGTGGGACATGGAACACCTCCGTGGCGGACCAAGTGGTGTACCAGACATTCCCGAGGAGGTCTGGGTCAAAGCTCGTCCATCCGTTTGGACTGATAGGCGTGTCTCCGAGACGTCTAACAGCACGCCTTTGGGAACCGCTATCGCTCCTCACTTCCCCACTGGCCAAATCCATCATACGCTGACTTCTGAGCGTACGGAGCATACTCATCATGTATCTGTAGCGACGAACTGGTCTCAGGTCCAGCGAGATGCAGAGGGCGAAGTGCATAAGATTCCTACGGCGCCTTCGATATGTTCGCTAACACATACTCGTACCAAAAGTTTTCCGGACACTTTTGGCGCCAGCATAGTGCAGAAAACCAGTGTTGCTGAGCCATCATACTATGTACGCCCTCGTAGATCATCCTCTCTATACTCAGATGACCCTGAAGTAAGCCCGGGCATGATCTCGTCGTACAATTCAGAAGCTTCGGGTGAAGAGCAACAGCTCTTGCCGAAAGTCTATGAACTTCCTTCTCAACATGTCCCCGCTGAGCTACCCACCATTCAAAATCGCCATGAGCTTCTGCGTGGACCAACTCCGGAGATCGATTACCAAGCGATGTATCTCCGAGAGCTTGAGGGAAGTCGACCAGGGTCATACTCTGAGTGGCCAGGTAAGCGTGCTTGTACCAGAATTGTACCAAGCTTACTTTCTCAGAAAAGCATGAAGAGTTCACTGCGCCTGTCTACCATGTTTCAAGAGGTTGAGGCTGCCGTCGGTCTGCCGGACCAGGAAGAGTTCTTACTTCGGCATGTTGCTGTATGCTCAAGCAGTGATCCACCACCTTCGGGCGGGTGCTCACTATGCAAAAAGCCTTACAATGATAGAGGTAAGCGGACCATCGGAATCCCCCTTTGTGGGCACTTCTTGCACGAGGAATGCCTTATCACCGATTTCCGAGTTTGCGACGAGTCTATCGGTCGATGTCCAATCTGTCGCCTCGCGTTATGCGTGCGCGACCTAGCGGACTGCTTGGAGACGGATCGCAAGGCTATCTTCGGCGCCCAACACACTAGACGACATGATCAGGTGCGTATCGAGTTTCAAAGCCGAGGCCAGATCGCGCAATTGCAGTCCGAAGAGGAAGTTGCGGCTGCGCAGCTCCGCCTTCTCAAAGACTACATCGACGTCCATGCGGATGAGTGCTTGCACCAGTGGCAAGCAAATCCTCTCACGGAACCCGACTGGTATGGTGAAGTCATCCAGCCTGTCATCAGGCTCTTCAAAGGTTGGAATTGGCAATCGCAGCAAAGTGGATACTTCTCCAATCGCGATGCATTCCTCATGTTCTTCGCCTGGGCTGAACTAGCTCGTCTCATGAACGTCACGAAGACGGTCGTATCCAAAGCACAAGGCTCTCATGCACTTTTCCCTTCTCTTGCTGAATTGCACTGCAAGCTTTTGTGGTCGAAAGATCGCTACGAGAAGGAGAAGAAGACATGGAAGAGGACTCGTAATGGGGTTCTCGGGTGTGAGAAGGTTGCGCAAGATGCTTATGACCTGGCCACGAGCACACAATCCGGTCGTGACTAATCTCATATTGGCATTACAATCATATGCAATCGGAGTCGTTCGCAAGTTGCAGGAGATTCTCACGTACTTTCGCTACATAGTTTTCACTAATACATTCACCAGTGTCACTTTCACTTGCTAAAAGCGCTTTTTTCCTCGCGCCATCTCGTCAGTATTCACTCTCACCTGTAACCGGATTTCCACTTTCGCTGTAGCGTTATGACTAGGCAGTGATACTTTTCTTTTTCATACATCTTGACCGTCCGCCACGAACCACGAATTGCTACAACCCGAAACAGGCGCGACGATGGCGACAGTAAAAGCCCTCAACTTGATAGCCACGGCGGAGACCGAGAAAGCCGCGCATCACCATTGCAACCACTGCGGCTCGACCCATGCTAATGGCGACCTTCCATGCCAGGAGTACTTCCTCGAGCGGCATCTCATTCCAGCGCACCCAGTCACTGCGCTGCCCTGTGCAGGAACAGAGTGTGGCATTTGCCTCGAGGGCATCAGTCTCCCGCCTTCAGCAAGCGAATGTCAACATCTGGCCTTCTCTAAAGAAGTAGTCTTCCTGCTACCATGCCTACACTTCTTCCACCAATCCTGCATCCTCACCTGGCATTCCAGCATCCGGCCTGAACGCGATACCTGCCCGATCTGTCGCCGCACACTGTTCATCGCCGAGCCTTTGACGCCAGCTCAGCTCGATTTGCTACATGAAGAGCTCGAAGATCAGCATACAAATGCAGTAGAGCAAGAGACAGAGCAGGAGACAGACCCAGATGATCAGCGACCCGTGTGGGTGTTCATGAACGGAGAATTTATGTCGATGGACATAGTCGCTGGCCTAGTCATTAAACGCGAGTCTGACAACTTGGAGGCCGTGGGATACTTCAATTGGTACGACGTGTGCACAAGCATACACACCGCCTTGTTGGCCGTAAATGGTCCCTTGCGTCCCATCTTCCGCGAGCATAGGGACACGTTCGTCTTGTGCGTACATGCTGCAGCCGCACTTGTTGCAATCGAAAACAGCGACATCGCCATGTCGGAAGCGGATAAGGACGACTTCCTCGTTTGGTTCCGGTGCCTTTTAGGAGACATGAGTGCCCAAGTCGCGGTGGAGCTCTGTCAAGAGATGAGCCAAAATGGTCTCTTCGTGACACCCTTACAGCCGGTAGTGGTAGCACCGGGGACCTATCAAGAACGCCCGCACATGAATGCGCACACCTTCCGGTATATTCTAGGCAATGTGATGAGGAGCAGAGAGGGCAGGGGATTGCGCGCAAGGCTGCGCCGCGTTGCAAGAAAAGTCTGGCCGAGCCGCAGGACCTGAAAGCTTCATCACATGGGCAACATGTTCCCTTGTGAGGAAAGGACTGGAACAGAACAGGAACAATTGGAGCTGTTGACAAGTGAGGATTGTTTTTCGTACAGGAGATGCATTGGGACGCGGGCATTCAAGGAATCATCTAGTCCGCAACATGCGAACATTGCGACGACGCGGAACGATCGGGTTGAAGATTAATGTTTGATTCAAAATGCATTACAGTCGCATACAGCACAGCATTGGTGATGTGAGAAAAAGGGCTAATTACGTTATTTGAGGTAAAATGATGTCATGATATGCATTGGGTCTAGCGCAAGGTTCGTCTAACACGAGTCTGGCGTTCAAAAGTTTTGACAGTGACCATGTCAACATAAGCTAAAAGCGTGTAGTGCTGCTAGCACTCCATGCTTTCGAAAAGCACGCTATGATGACAATTCTTGAGCTTAACGACATACTGACCGTTAGAAACGTTGAGAACAGCCCGCTTTGTCTCGATCATTGTCTGCCCCGACTCTCCAGCAATCTCGCCCACGAACTCCACCTCAGTTCCACGGAAGGAATAGCCTGGAGGAACGAAGATGGTTCCTGCAAGAGAAGTCTCGCATCCCTTGTGTCGCTCAACGGTAACTGTGTCCAAGGGGCCGTGGATCTCAGACACAACAAAACCTGGCTCCACTCGCATGTATATGCCGACACATGTCTTGATCACTAGGTGACCCTCGGACTCAACGATACGATCAACAAGGTCGAAGTTCCATGAGAAACCAGTTTTGAGGAACACCTCGATGCGTAGGTCACGCGGATATGTAAGCGCCGGAGGTGAGCACTTGTCCGTGGAATCTGGCAGCTGAACAGCTGCTTCAACTAAGTCTTCATCAGCCGAATCTCGAACCGGGGGCATGTTCTCAATCCAAGTAGCAGATCTGGAGTTCTTATCTGGTATCAGACCTAGAAGCTTCCACGTTGCTCGCAAGACGTTAACATCCGCATCAGCACGCTCCAAGCGGTGCTGGTCTATCTTGAGATGTTCTATGAGCTTGGAACTAATCGTAGGCTCACAAATGTACTCACAGAACATCCGACAAAGGAACCCACGGGTCGTGATATCAACGTTCACGGCTGGTAGAAGAAGAATCTCGTAAGCCAGGGTGACGACCGTTGCGATGAGGACGATGTACTCTGCATCTGCAGCAGACACAGCAAGATCCTCCACAACATGGAACTCGGCGATGACGGGCTCAAAAACCAGTTTTTCCCAGTCAACCGGGCCTATTCTATCAGCTGTGGACATCCCGCGAACCGCAGAACGTATGCGCTGCTTCAGTGGTAGTGCAATACGAGCCAGCGTGGCCGGATCCACATTGCACTTGCCCTGGTAGTCTTTGTCGAATGTGGCTCGGTGAGCAACTCGAACAATAGATGTGACACTCAGACTCATGTTGCTATGGGTTTGTATGATTTTCATGGGAAATTTATGGTTTACATTCTATTTAAGGGCTGAATCAACATTGTGCGCGAGCGACAAAAGAAAGCACAAAGAAGGCGCATCGCGTAGCCGGCGCGGTGTCATGCGCGTCTAGACACAATGCGCAAGAAATAAAGCCGCGTGTTTCGAGATGTAACGGCTAGGCAAACGCGATACAACATCGTGAAGTCGTTCTAAACAGCAGTTACCAAACAGTAAGATTCGACATCCGCGAAACCAGTCTAGCCTCGGCAATCAATGAGCGTAGTCCCACAGGTCGATAAGCCTCTTCAATCGTGCGTGGTTCTGCGTGCTCCTGATAATCGTCGAAAGTATCCATCCTGACAACTAGCACCGTAGTGTTCATGTTGCATTCAGCAGCCCTATCCTCCAGCAGCTCCATGATTACGACCAACACCAGAAATTCCATGCTGCTGAATAAATCTGCAAGTCCCGTTTGATCCATGGACCTGAATGTCTTCAGGAAGTGCATGATCAGGTAAGCCCAGTTACGCCCGGTCGGTCTCACCTCTCCGACCTCTCTTTCTTCAACCATGGTAGCTCGCCCATTAGGTACCACAGTTTCCTCTTCGCCATGGCGATACTCCTGATCAAGTCCTGAATCTTCTTCGCCATCGTCAAAGGCAATAGCTCGCTCTACTAGCAAGCTTTCCTAGTCCGCCCAATTGGCTATTCGTCCACCAATCCTTGCCATATCGTACTAACTGCTAAGAGCATGGTAGGTAGCAGCTCAGGCAGCACATCTCTACTGGCATCCATATCCTCCCAATAATTCTCGGCACTTTCGAAGTGCTCTTTTGGGATGGAGAAAGAGCCCTCAAAGGGGTCGGGTCTGATGCAAAGCTTTCGACGACAAATTGGGCAGGTCACTACTTTCACCTCGCCTTCAGTGAGCCATGGCTCTATGCATCCTCGATGAAATTCATGGTGACAGGGCAGGCTGGCAATGGAAGTGGTGTCTTCACTCCATGATCTGATGCAGACACCGCAATTGTCGTTCAAATTCGACGGTACAGTGGGTGTGAGTTCGTGGTCGAGGAAGGAGTCCAGGTCGGGGGTAGTGACTTGCTGAGACATTTTGAAAAGACTTTGGTCTGTATGGTTCGAAAGTGTGAATCAGTTCTCAAGATGAGGAGCGAAGGAAGCAGTGGTGCGGAGTTTATATACTAGTTTATCAAAATTCAGTGGAAAAATATTCTGATGGTGTCACGATGTACCATGGTTTGCGTTGGGGCACGAACCATGGAAGCACCACGCGCGCTCGGCTTCCTGATGGTTCGCCCAAGCGCTTAGTGGTTTTGCGACTACTTTGCAGCGCACTCATGATCGCACTTGCGATGCCAGTGGCCTGCACAGTTACCCAAAGTAATTATCTACTTATCGATGCCTCGAATACTAAAGGCCATGAGCTAGAAGAGCTGCGCTGGCGGATATGGACGTAAGCTGGACAGACAGTACCAGCATAAGACAAAAGCCCGTGCCCCGCTTTCCGATCCGAGAGTCAACATCAAAACTTCATCTACGCCCAGGTGTCTACAAGAGGTCCACGGGTAGATGTGCCTGCACAACACAATGTGTATTCACCGCGGAACGTCTAGTTATTTGTCAACAAGTGTGAGGAGATTGAGGAAGAAGTTGGTTAATTGATAGAAACTATCGTAGAGAGCGAATATATATCCTCCTGTTACATAAGCAGTAATGAAACGCACTACTCCTGAGTAGGCGTACCCTCGTAGATGCTGACATTATTCATTTAGCACTAGTATTTTCACTATTCGATTGATATGGACCTATAGAGGGTTCCTGATACAATGCGCGTTATTGTCATTGTTCTCGCAATGCCTCGTCGCTTCACGCTTTCACCTGTTCTTGCCCAATGAGTTAGCGTGAGCTGCACTGTGACAAGACAACGTGCCTGCTGCCTCAAAAGCGACCGCCAGCCTCTTTATTATTTCCAAGATCACTTAGAAGGTACAGGTCCTTTACTGTGTTAACGCAACGTTTTCCGTATCAACTCCTGCTCCAACCACAGATCACGATTTTTATTCTACAGATCGCATGCCAATTCCTGCTTCTCCCACCGTAGCCTCTGGCGCCACGTCTGAGCCTACCTCTCCCACGCCTGTACTACAGGCGCTGTCGGATCGTGCCTCATCAAGCTCTACTGCGGACCAAGACCCGCGTCCTACTTCTTCTAGCCCGACATCTCAGCCGGTGTCGCCATCCATCTCCGCCCTGGTTACTGCAGAAGATCATCCATTACCAATTTCGATAGCTACCGGTGCCGGAACTCTGGGACCAATCAGTTCATCTTCACCAGTCGTTCCAATCGAAGAGCAACCGACATCGGCATCTCTTTTCCTGACAGAGGAGGATGCGTTGGCTGTCCCTCCTTCGCCGACTGCAGACACTTCCTCTCAGTCCGCTTCGCCAGTCGTTGCCATGGAAGATCAACTAGCTCTCGATTCTCTAGGCTCTACACTAGATATTTTCGAGGCCTCGTATTCGCCACGACCTGTTCTGGTCGAAGAAGACTCTATATCCTATCCGCCTACCCCTGTACAAAACATATTGCTTACTCAAGCCCTCACCAACTCGGCTCCAGTTACGAGCTCCAGCTCGCAACAGACTGGAGTGATTGACATCGTCCTAGCCATCATTATCCCCAACCACGTCAACACTACAACGCTGGACGGCATTCATAACGAGGTTGGCGTACAGCCTATTTCTCCTCATATGACACCTCAGCATGACTCCTTCTACGTACCAGCGGTCTCCGGAGAGGGGGAGCTGGCCAAGGCCAACCACAAAGATGTCCCCTCCCGCACGTCTTCACCGCCAGCTGAGAATGATGAAAACAGTGGAGATGATAGCTGACAAGCCCAATCTCAGGGCATTGCAGAGCCTGCACCTCGTACGAAGCGCAAACATAGAGCGACGCTTATTGAAGACGATGACGAAGAAGTCGGTGCCATCGAGGTGGCAGCTCCTCCTTCAAAGAAGATAAAGGTTCACAGAGATGCAGAGCCCGATGAGATTCAACCATCGAACAAGCCGAAGAAGACAGTATCACCAAAGAAGAAGGCTTCGGCAGAGACGGAAACGAAGAAAGATCGAGTCATAAAGTCAACACCAGCCCCGAAGATTGGGCGGGGTACGACATGACACAATCAAGACCATGCCAAGAAGCTCGATACTCTAGCTCGTAATGGGCAGAAGAGCTTGTTAGCTGCCCCAAATACCCACCTCGCTGCGATGCACAAGGCTCCAGATTAAGACAAAGTCACTCAGGTGACGGCGACGGTGGAGGCTTACCAAAACAACATCAAGGAGGCAAAGGTCCACATCAAACACATCGCATCTGCTCTTGGTCCTGGTACCAACCGTAACCGAGACATTGGCGGCAAGACGAACAAGTTTGATCGTCAGGGTGCCAACATTGCTCTAAACAAGGACAATATCGGCGCTTGGAAGGGCTTAAAGTGGCAAGACGAGCAGAACGAGAACATGACTTGGTTCAAAATTCCTGCTAAGCAGAAGAAACTTTCGCTAGCTGGCCGTATGGTTCCCATGGCCGAGATTTTTGCTAAGTTTGCGAAGTTCCCAGAGTTCACCCTCATGGACAAGGAGATGACGGAGAACTTAAAGACTGGGCAGAAGGAGGTTCGCTTCTACACAATCACTTATGAGAAGCTCGAGCCTGAACAGGCTACTGCACGCGGGGAAGCTTTGATTCGACGGGCGAAGGCTGAGGCGACTCAGCGCAAGAAGGAGGATGCTTACACATTTTGAGGTAAGTGCGGGAGACTTTCTATTTGTGTAAAGCCGAACCATATCGCATTAAGGGCACAAATAAAAACAAAAAGATTCAATGTCTTCACGTGTGCGTACGACGTGACTTGGATCAAGTCATTGCTATCCGGCAGCTGCCCTTGACTGACGTGATCTTGTACAAGTGTCTGAAAGTTGCTCATCAGGGGCCTTCAACCCCCTACAGTATATTATTTGACTTTACTATTATTTAAACTGCATCTATACACGTCTGGACACGCCGTGGACGCAGGGTTACCGCTGCTAGACATCTGTGTGAGATGTCTCAAGGGCGGTAGCGTGGTTGTTTGCATGGCGTTCATGGTGCCCAGGTGTGTTCGCTCGATATCATGGCAGTGAAAGGTAGTGGCCACCAGGTGGGCCCCGTGGAGAGTCCTTTCACTTTCAATTTCACTTCCATATCCGGCCGAACTGTTCTCACACTCCATGTGCGTCATACATTGAGCTCTGCGAGGCTTTGCCAAGAGCTCATGGCTCTACAATGGGAGGCTCACTTCCATTCACCACACACTGCGCGCGCCTAAGGCCGCACCAGCTCTACTTATCCTCCCCGCGCCTACAGAGAACCCTCTCGCGACCACCCTTGGACTTGAACAACCAACTCACGGTTGAAAGTATTCAACCAAGTGCCAAATTCTGCGAGTCTTCCTACCCACAACTGACCTCTCCTCCCAAACTCTTTGCCCACCTCCCATCATCATGTCAGGACCTCTACAACACGCCCCGTCAACAATGTCTAACCCCAAGCGTAAGCACGTGGATGACACATCTGCCCCATACAAGCGCGCTACCGTCGACTCGGCACCAGTCAACTGTGACGTGCAAGCTGGACCGGTCGACCCTATATCCCAATCACAACACTCCTCGGATCCGAACTTCGCCGCGACATCATCAGGTCCACCAATGGAGCCTTTTTCTGGAGCACATCATATGAGACTCGATCCCATACCCCCTTTGATGTGTAATGTACTGGCTTCTGAAAAGCCGGATCGGCCCAAGCACCCGTACACTCCTCGGGATCCGAATCGGGTACGACGACCGAATCTTCTTTCGCCTGGAGCACCTACCCATCCACACGGCGGCCAGCAATTTGCTCCCTACAACGTTGTGCCGCCCGCGAGCTACCAGGGGCACACGGTTCAGCAGTATGGAGGTGACACAGCACACCCGTCTTATGAGGTGATGTCTGGAGTCAATAAGCCTGTGGATACTACAACCGACGAATATTTCGCGGCGATGTTCGGAGTCAAACAGCCTGGTTCCCGTGGAAATGCGGTCAATCAGCCTGTGGAGCAGCGTTCCGAGCCCTACGCCGTGCAAGCTGCGCATCTTTCCCAGCCGAAGGACTTTGAAGTAGCTTCAGAGCATGTGGAATCCGCTCGTCTGGAGATGTGCAATAGGAAGCCCCATGTGCCGCAGATTCCTGCTATCCCATGGGCCTATCATTTTGACTTCAACAGTGAAGTTCTGGCCTTCATGCCAAGCGAGATCTGGAACCTGAGACATCTTTGCTCGAACGACCGTCTGAAGACGCACTTGAGCTTTGTCTTCCACTACAAGAAGATGATCACCACTCCTCCGAACACGCCGGATTGGTGGCAGACTTGGTCTGTCCTGAAGGACAGGACGGCATTGCTTCGTGGTGCGGAACACGCGCTGTACATACATTTCTCACCATATCAGGGAGATAATGAATCGTCTCGAGCGAATCGGGTGGTCGGGTGGATCCAGCTGGTCAGTGAGCAGGATTGCACGTTGAGTGTTGACCCTGCTACGAAACTGCTCCGGCGCATTCAGAAGCGTCCCGCCGAAGATCTAGCTCCAGTCCAGGAGACTGCCCAAGAGATTTTGAACGTAGCTCCAGAGCCTGCCAACAAGGTCTCCAATCCAGTCCTAGCACCTTCTCGCAAGTCGAAGAAGCGACCTGCAGACTTCGAGATCAAGATTAATCCCGGCCAAGTCCGACCTCTGGCGAAGACAGCACGAGGTCCGGACAACAACTGTCCAGCTCCTGAGGGCTCCAAGTCACCGACATTTCCACCTGTGCCAGATTTCAAGACCACGGCCCGAGACACGCTGGAGGACCAGAAGAATAATGGATATTTGGGAAAGGCCCCCAAGTACAGTGCCTTCGAGAAGGAGCTTGGCGTTGGACGTGCTAGCAAGTATGCCTGGCAAGCACACCTCGAAACGGAGCGAGCCGCAGAGCAGGCAAAGCTGCCACCCAATTCAGAACGCCAAGGCTACACGGACGCAAAGAATGCCTCATTGTATTACTACCAGCGAAAGTACTCTGGTGACTCCGTAAATGTACCTGATCACCCTTCGGAGAATACCGACGACTACACGCCAGACACCCGTGGACAATACCAGTGCTTTCATAAGGAGGGCAAGTGCGCGCTCAAGGACGGAACTTGCAGCCATAACTGCTGTAAGGATGGTGTCGACCTCAAAGGGCTCAAGAGATCTATTGGAAAGAGTAGGGACACCTACAGGAAGGCCGTGGTGCGCGAAGTGTGCTCGGGAAATCTCGACAGTCGGCACATCTTCTGGGGGGTTCTGAACAAGGAACAGGAAAAGATCGCAGAGCGTTTGAAGTGTGGTGGGAGAGTCTACAAGAAGATAAACCCTAAACCCCATGTTTTCGCGCCTGAACCTCCCGCGCCTGGAACTCCCGCGCGAGAACCTTTGCAGCCAAAGGTACCACAGGTCCAGAATACAGACGAAGAGGACGTGTACATGTCTTGCATCGCTTCCAGCCGCAACACCTACGCCCGCAACAGACGCTATCCCGACCTTGACTACTTCGACAAGTGGTGGAATGCAGCGCGCCTCAGAAAGTTCAATCACCCTGCAACCGATGAGGAGAAAGCAATGTGGCAGGAACCTAATCCTTCTAAAGTCAAAGATGCGCCATCCGAGGCGGTGTAGAAGAGACTGGATGCTGGGGCTGAGGTTGAGAGGAAGAAGAAAGAAGCAAAAGCTGAGATTGTGCGGCAGAAGAAGGAAGCTGAGGCAGAGCTTGAGCGGCAGAAACAAGAAGCTGTCAAGGCTGAGGTGGAGAAGAAGAGGCAGGAAGCCGCTGCGGCTCAAGCTGCGACTGCTTCCAACGATGGGCTCGATGAGTGGTTTGACTATAACCTCGACGAATTGTTCGAGGATTCAGAGTGAATAGGCCCAACCTCTATCCCATCCATCTGATGGCAAAGATCCACACGAGACGACCAGCGACGCCGGACCTTCTGAATCGTTTTTTTGTTAGTTGTTTGTTCTTTCTTTGTGCAATGATACCCCACCTTTCTGGTATGGCGTTGGGATTTGCGTTGGGTCTTGAAATGGAAGTAACGAATAAATGACTAAGTTACCGCATTGTGCACATACAATATTTTTGGGCACTAAATTTGTAAACCCAATCGATCATGTCTATATCATTCCCCCTTACATAGAGCTATTAAACTCCAATTTGTGACTAGTGCGACTTTCTTGAGGACTGGGTGTGTGCTCTCCACAGCCCTCGCGCATCAAAGCCTACGAGTACTTCCTCACAGTAAAGAATGAGGTTTTGGCCCGCGGTCAGCCATAAGGAAGAAGAACCTCAATGAATATAGCCATATGAGTATTGCCTCATCGCTGGGGAATTAAGGTTTCGACCCGCAGTTAGTAGAAACAGGACTTTTGCAATGATTGGAATCCGCAGCGATAGGAATTAGTAAGGTGCTCAACCTCGAGTGAGCGACTCCCTACCTAACATACCATTGCTGTTTCCTTCATCATCTCATCATGCAGCGGCAAAACAGTCGTGTTCGCCCTCTACCTACACGACATAAGCTTCGAGGAATGCTCGTCACAAGCCTCGAAGAGCCTGCACGCATGCGCAACTCCAAGAACTCTACTTGATCATATTGAAATAAGCATTGGATATACACAGGTTACCTTGCATCATCACATCTGTTGTGTTGGGAAGGGCGGGCAGGAATCTTTTGCCAACGCCCGTGACATTGCTGTTGCGGGAACAAGATGGAACAAAACAGCAAGTGTGTAATATACTCTAATCACAGAGCCATGCGCCTTATCAGACTTCAATTGTTCCCGCAACCCCAAGTCTATCTCATAAATCGTTACGCATACACATAAATACACAATCATAACCTATTCTCCACTTCCCATCTCCCCGCCCCCTAATCCACAACATCCAACATCCCATACGCCATACCTCCGACCGCGTTCCTCACAACCTCCAGCGGATCAACCGTCTTCTTCACCCTCTTAATCTCCATCATGCCATCCTCGCCCTTAACTTCCACCTCCACATCCTCCTCCCCGCATTCAAAAGCCCCAGACTCCATGAACGCGCGCAGCATACCCTGCGAATACCCGCTAACCAGCGCTGTGTCAACGTCCTCCATGGTCGTCGCCTTGCTCGTCGCCTCCGCGGCCAAGTTCCAGAAGATCAGACGGGGCACGACATACCCAGCCTCTTTGTATTTGGCCTTGATGCGCGAGAAAGACGTGGCCCAGCGCTCGGTATGTGCTTCGGCTTGGTCGAACTGCATATCCGAAAAGACGAAGACTTGCTTGACCATTTCCTCCTGCTTCAGCTTATTCTTAATCGCCATGGGGAGTATGACGTCCTCAAACACCGCCGCAAAATTCGTGCTGCCACCCCACGGCGTAGACACGATGTAGCGCACGGTGTGGACGAAGCCTTCGTCGGGGTTGATAGAGAGGTACGTTGGGGTCGAAGAGAAGTTGATGAAGCCGCCACCAAACGGTGCGGCGGTTACGGAGGATATGAGCAGGGATAGGCCGATGGCGGAGTCCATGGGAACAGAGGCGTCTTTGAAGGTATGCCAGGTCATGCTGGCACTGACGTCGCAGATGGCGATGGAGGAGGCCAAGGTGCCGGCATCGCGGACGCGCTGGACTAGAGTCTTCCATTGACCGTCCATGACGTCGCGGCGAAGCTCGAGTTCAGCAGCGAGTTTGATGGCCTTCATGCCCTTTGCGGGCTTTTTAGACGTTTGGGGTGCGAGGGAACGAGCTTTTGCGACTAGGTTTGATGGGAGGAGAGTCGCACCGGAGATCTTTGCGCTGCCTTTTGCGACGTCTGAGATGTAGGACTTGAAGCGTGGCATGTCTTTCTTCATGAAGAGGCCCGTATAGCGATCCATTGCGAGCGAAGGAACGCGGTTGTACTCGATGTTGCTAAAAGTGTTGGCAGCAATATCGCGCTCGACGACACTGAGTGCCTGACGAAGTGGTGAAGCATACTCTTTGCGATAGGCCTCACGGACAAGGCGGAGGTAGTGCTCACGATTATCCCGCGGGGAGCAATTCAAGACGGGGTCTGGCAACAGCGCTTCTGCGATGGACGAAAGTATGAAAGTGTGCTTGTCGTGGAACTCGGAGAAAGTGGGCGACCATTTCGCCGCGAGGGACAGCTTCTTCAAGTCGGACTTCTTGCCTGAGTCTAGAAGTGCCTTGTCTTCCTTCATCTGCGAGGCGAAGAGTCGGGTGACGGTGAAGTGGAGCGCGCGATAGAAAGGGTCTTCAATGATCTTACGCTGGACACGATTGTTCTGATCCTTCTTCCACGTACGCCTAGCCTCTTTCGCGGTGGCCTGATCCCAGTTGCGCTTAAGCTTACCCGCCTTTGAGTTGTCTGGCTTCTGGGTGAGGAGCATGTCCGGGTCGCCATCAACCCTGAGCTGATCGTTGGCCGCAAAGACTACAAGGTTCAGAAGATCCTTCCAGTAGCCATGGGATAATCCATGTCGAACATCGTGAGCTTTGATTTGATCCACTTCTTCGGCGCCTATCATCTCGAAGTCCTCGTCTGCGACGTTCTTGCTTGCCTCGCCGTTATCTGACTTGGGCGCTTTCTTCGCAATGACTGGACGTACAAGCCACGGCAAGTTCGTGAGGAGCGTAAGAGGGTGTTCTTCTGCGAGCCATCCGAAAGCCTTGTACGCAGCGACCCTATTGCTCTTACCCAAGTGGATGCTGCGGGCATTGAAGATGATTTTCAATGTCAATGATGCATCCTCCTTCCAGGCGGCTTCAAGCAAGGTCTTTAGCTGACGGCCCGCTGTATTCTCACCGAGGTCGTAGAAGAGGTCGACAAGGGCATTCTGAGAGGAGATGTTGGTGACGTCTCCGTTCGCAGTGAGCGCTTTGTTTTCAGCAGACAAGTATTCGGTCATGCGCTGGTGGGCTTCATGTTTCTCAAGTCCTGCAAGGAATGGCGCTTTCTGTACGTGATTATTGTCAGCTTCGGAGGAAGCTCGTCGCTTGAGACTATTAGTACTCACAGACGCAGGGTCTATCGGCTTTTGGGATCCTGCCGACTCGATGTTTTTGAGCTCTCCTTCGAGTTCGTCCAAGCGCGTTCGAGAAAGTTCTTGTTTGACGAAGGCCTGGAAGTCCGCATCGCTCATGAACAGCGCATCATGGCGAGGGAGCAGGACGGGAAAAGAAGAATTTAGAACTGTATGGGAGGGCGCATCGAAAGCCATGTCGGCCGAATCTTGCGTTGCCATGGAGGGTAAGAGACTGCGAAGTGGTGCCTCCAATTCTGTCTAAGTGAAAAGTGTCGACTTGGTATGTTCGAAAAGCTAAGATCAGCAAAGAATTGAGACACTGGAATACAGAAGTGCGGGCTTTGTGTGAAGCTTGATATAGCCAGTAAGGTGGCGTCGTACAACAGCAAACGGGAAGGCGCATGTTGTTGCCTGGTCACGGGATTGTCACATCTGTCTACCGCCTGTTGCCCCGCGATTGACAGGTGAAATTGAGAAAAGGGCGCAGTAGTAGTTTGAGGTCTGGGAGACGAATGAATGTAACTGAGTTGGTGTGAGACCTTCAAATGTTATGTGTATGCATCCAGGGATGCACGTGTATTCAGGCGGTGCCAAGCATACTAGGTACGTCTTGTCAATGTGATAATGCCCAAACGACGTATCACTTCTTCGTGCATACAAGGCGTTGATCACAAGAGGCTAGTAATGATGATTGACGATGATGAAATTTTCCTATCCGTGTGTATCCTGTGCCCCGAAGCGCTATGCAAAAACCAATATCCTACACTGAAGATATCCAACGAAGTTGAATTAACATGGTAATATGAGAAAAAGCCAACAGAGAAAGCTATCTCGTCAAGTCGTTAGAAATGTCCAAAGTAATGCCGCCAGTCGTCGTGTCGTGCTTCCTGATCTATTCCAAACGCACCTCTGTCCTTTCAAACAAAAGTCGTAAAAACTGACATGGCCAAAGTCTGCGCAAGAGAAGCTAGCGCGCAAACCTTCCTAGCAGATGGACTGTCTGTCCATCTACGCGGCCAAAAAGTCCTCATCAACCTCATCCACGCCAACCTTGGCATCCTCATCCTCCTGCTCCTCAAACATGCCAGAATCACGCCAATTGCGCGTCGCCATGCGCTTCTTGCTGCCCTTCTTACCGATCTTGACCTTCTCAGTGGTCTTGACAATCTTGCCCGTGGTGACCTTGCGCAGGTCAACGTCGCGGGCCTTGACAACAACGTGCGCGGCCTTCATGTCCTGGACAGCCTTGAGAGTGTTGGCGTTGCGCGCCTTGAGTGCCGCGGCGAGGGCTTCGTTTTGCTCGAGGAGTTGGCGGTGTGAGAGGCTGAGGGCGTCGATGGTTTCGCGTGTGTCTTGTTCTTGCTTGGCAAAGCGCTTCTTGAGGTCTTCGATTTGGGTTGTGAGGGTGGTGATGGTCTCGATCTGCGCAGTGCCCATGAGTTTGAGCTCTTCGATCTCGGTCTCGAGAGTGGTGACGGTCTCTTCGTGCTCGGCGGCGTACTCTGCAGCGTTGGACTGGTGGTTCTTGATGGTCGCTTCGAGCGTGGAGATGGTGGCGTGCAGGGCCGTGGACTCCTTGGAGTGCGAGTTCATCATGGAGAGGAGCTCGTTGGCTTCGGATTCGACTCGCTGGGAGAGGGACGCAATCTCCTTCTGGTTCTTCTCGTTATCGGCACGCTCGAGGGCAAGGTCGTCCTTGAGCACTACAACCTCCTCCTTGAGCAAGGTGGTGTCCTGCTCGTAAAGGTCATCCTTGTCAGCAATCACCTGGTTGAGACGCTTAATCTCAACCTGCTGTTGCTGGACTTGGTTGCTGAGGTCGGTGATGTTGGCCTGCAGAGATTCGATGGTGGAGTTGGAAGAGTTCTCCAGAGCCGTGTACTTCGCCCTCAGATCAATGAGCTGCTGGTTGAGGACGGCGACCTGCTGCTCGCGGTCCTGTTCAAGCTGCTGGCGAGCCTCCGTCATGTTGACCAGGTCGACGTCGTAAGTCGCAATGTTGGCTTCAAGATCCTCAATCTGCTTGCTCAGCTTCTCGACGGTCTTCTCCGCAGCGATGCGCGCCTCCTGCTCGGCGTCGATCTGGTTATTGAGGGCATCCTCGCGTTCTTGCGATTCTTCCTCAAGCGCCTCAATCTGCTGCTGCTTCTCTTGTTGCAGCTGGAATAACTTGGCGCGGAGCTCATTTGCCTGAATTCCGGCGTTATGCACAGCAGTGTTGAGCTCTTCAATCTTCTCGTTCGCGTCATCAAGAGCAGCCTCGGTCTTCTCGCGCTGTGCACGCTCGGCAGCCAGGTTGTCTTGGAATTCCGCAATCTGGGCACGGAGATCTACAATGGTTTCGTTAAGGCCCTCGATGGTGTTGGCATACTCGTTCGCCATTTCAGCCTGCTCGTCGCGTTGCTCTTCAGCAGCTTCGCGGCCTTCAGTCTGCTGGGTGAGTCGCTGAACAAGCTGGGTAAGCTCCTCGGTGAGCTTCTCCACCTCTGCCTCAAGGCTCTCGATGCGACGATCAAGATCCTCAATGTACTCGCCTTTCTGCAGAGCATCCGTCTCGGCAGCTTCGCGAGCATCTTGCTCGACAGCGAGATCTGCCTCAAGAGCACTGACCTGCTCACTGTGCTCCTGCTCCATACGCGCGATTGTCTCTTCATGCTCGGTCTCGAGACGGGTGACGGTCAGCGTGACTGACTCGAGGTCGATGCGGTAGGTCTCAGAGGCGTCCCGAAGGCGCTCAAGTGCGGTGTCCTTCTCCTCGACTTCGCTGTTGAGTCCGTTGATCTGAGCGGTCTGGTCACGCAGCTGGGTCTCTTGGCCTTCAGTCAGTTCGGTCAATGTGGTGACCTGCTCCTCGAGATCCATAATGGTCCGCTGCTTCTCCTCGTTGCTCTTGTCAAGGCTATACTCCTTCCGCTCAAGCTCCTTGACGCGGTCCTCTGAATCACCGAGAAGATCCAGGACGCCCTCGAACTGTCGGCGCAACAGCATCCCGTTCTTCTGCGAAGAGCTCAACAGAGTAATCTTCTCCTTCATCTCGGCGAATATGCCCCTGAAGAGTTTGGGGATCTCGTGCAGAAGCTGCTGGTTTGTAAGGCCAGTGGTCATGTTCGGGAAGAAGCGCTCAATCTCCAGGCGAAGGTCGTCAAAGCTATGGCGCAGCCCCACGAGAATCTCGTTGCTCGTAGAGCCATGCTCGAGAAAGCGCAGGTTCTGCAGTGCGAGGGTGACGACGCGAAGAGCACCCTGCGACTCAGCGAGCTGGCGGGTGTATTGCTGGATTTCCCGCTCGTAGCGCTCCACGGCCTGATCCTGGATCTTGTCTGGAATAGCGGTGTCGTCCTCGACGAGAGAATCCTCAACCAGCTGGGAGACCTCATGAACAGTCTCAAAGGTCATCTGGCTAGAGAGCTCCTCGACACGCTGGGAGTATCTGCCCTTCGGATCGGCGATGACGTCGATGTCGCGCGAGAGGCTGAGTTCGTTCGGATGGACCAACATCATTGGCTGGCCCTCGTCGTCGGACATGTCTGCGGGACCGTCGAACATGCTCATCTCGCGGCTGTCCTCGCGCTCGCTACCGTTGTAGAGCGATGATGCACGCATGGCATTGAGCTCCTCGCGGGCGTCGTTGAGCTCCTGTGCCAGCTCAGGCGTGCTCACGTCAATGTTGCCCAGACGGCTGGCCTCCAGGCGGTACTCCAAGTCCTTGATCTTGGCGTCCTGTGCCAGCAGCTGCTCGCGGAGCTGCAGCATCTGCTTCTTGTCCTTCTTCTGGTAGTCCTCGTAGCTGTTGACCTCCTGGCTCAGGTGGCTTCGGCGGAGACGGCGGCGGGTGCGTCCATCGAGAACAGCGGTGAGGGGCGCGTACTGGAAGTGGGAGCTGTCGATCTCCTCGTCGACGCGCTCTACACCAAGCTGAGCAGGCAGGGAATGGCGAACACGTCGCATGGTCGTGGCGTCTCGCTTGACAGCACCAATGCGGTTCAGGTGCGGCGTGAGGCCAGATGAAGCCTGCGCCGACTCGGGTGCAAGATGGTCTTCCTCGTCGCTATCGTCGTCCAGAACAGCGACTGAGGCTGGGAACTCGGAATGCCGCCGGCCATTGTGGCGGGTGGTGGTGGAGGTGCTGCTATGCGTCTCGACGTTGATGGTGTCTCCACGCTGTGACCGCGAGAACGACTGCTGCATCTCTTCGGCAATCTGATCCTCGTCGTCGTCCTGCGCATGCTTGGTACGCTTCGTCTGCGACAGCTCTAGCGGCGAGGCGGTGCGCTTGCTCGAGGAAGCCACGTCCTGTGACTGGGACTGGGACACCTGCGAAGAAGCCTGGTTCTTGTTGGGGCGGCCGCGTTTGCGGCGTGGGGCGTCACCAGGGCCCTCGTGGTGGTGTTCCGACGGCAGGCCGCTGAGTCGAGCCATGTCTGCGGGTGGAAGGGAGTCGGTTGAGTTGTGACTTTGGGTCGTGTTAGGGTTCGAGGCCGCAAAGAGAGGGAAACTATGCGTCAGGGTGCGTAGAACGTACCTATCCAAAAAAGATGCTGGTGCACACGCAAATGTCGCTAGGTGCTCCGTGGTCCGGCCAATTTGTGCAGCCAATTTGTGCAGGTTGGCGAGGTGGGGATAGTTGAGATCTGTGATCTGGTACTGGGGAGAAGTGGGAGGTGGGGTATAGGCAGCGGGAAGATTATTTTACTATTATTGTGGCGGGAGGGCGGCCAGATTGCTGCCTGCGCCGTGGTGAAGTGAGGTGGTTGGGCGGACGCGGTGTGGAGGTGCTGCTACGTCACGAAAAACATTCATTTGATGCATGTTTTATTTTAGCTCCACGCGTTCTGTCCCGCGTCGCGCCCTTGATATGCGCCCTCAAACATTTCACGCCTATAGAACACCATCATCGACGCGTAAAGAACTGGTTTCTTGCTGTCCATAGCCCGTCATTCATGCACAACGCCATTTCGTCATTTCGTTGCCGCGGAGCACTGGCCGTCTGGAAAATTAACGGGAGGCCGACGATCCCTGTAAGGAGATCCCTGCAGCAAATCAGGGCTGTCGAGATCTATGAACCTTCCGTCGACGATGCACTCTGTCGCATTGAATCGTATACATGGAGCGATTCATAGCAGAAGCGTCAACGTCCTTACTTCTTCAGCAGAAAGTCGCTCTGCACCAGCAAGCCCTTAGTAGCGCTCGCGACACCATACAACCCCCCAAGCGGCCATGTGTCCCAGAAGCGCCTGTACGCCCATTCACTCCAACCCTCCACCCTCTTCGCCCTCTTTTCTCCTACAACACCCTGCAGATCTACCTTGACCTTGTCGTACACGCTTGGCAAACTCTCCGCATGGTACTTTCTCCGGAGCTCCTTGTACTTCTTCTCGTCGTAAATGTCCCAGAACTCCTGCTCGGTATAGTACGCATGTGCATACAGACACTTCATGCCGCCCAGCTCAGTGACCTTGGCCTCGAAGTCGCGGTTCAACTTGATAAACGCGTGGGAGTCGGCGGGCCCCATGTCCCAGATACCAACGTCCAGTAGGATATCGTCTTTGATGTTGTTGCCTTGCGAGAAGCTGCGCTCGTTTTGTGGTGCGGATTTGACCGGGCACAGCCAGAGCGGCCAGATTCCCGTCC
Source organism: Parastagonospora avenae f. sp. tritici 18332-5 (assembly GCA_022559985.1). Lineage (NCBI taxonomy): Eukaryota > Fungi > Ascomycota > Dothideomycetes > Pleosporales > Phaeosphaeriaceae > Parastagonospora > Parastagonospora avenae. The sequence continues at coordinate 182,102 of JAFJTR010000044.1, read as the reverse complement.
TTTCATCTGTCCACCGTACAAACTCCTCGGCTGCGTCATAAGGCACGCCGTAGTCCTGGATGATAGTCCTAGAGGCGATGCCCGACCGGTGCAGAGCGTGTACCATGGTCCGGGAGTACATGAACGGGTCGAGCAAGTAGCGAGTGATGCGATTAAAGGGAGTGATGAAGTACTTGAAGGCGCGCAGGCCGCTCCAAAAGACGCCCCTATCGTATCGAAAGAGATACGTTTGGACCGGTATAGTCTCCTTGAACCCTATCTTTTCGCCCTCGAGCATCATCAATACATCTTTCGCGTGCATGAAGAACCAGGGATCCTGCGCTCTGTCGAACCTCTGCATCTTTCCTCGTCCAGTGCTGTTCGTCAAACGTCCGATCATCACGACGCCCCAGTTAATCGAGTACATGATACCATCCATGTAGTCAACGTCCGGCTTGTTTTGATACTTTCGTAGCACCTCCACTGCCTCCTGGGTGCTAGTGACTGGGATGTAGTGCAGCTCCACATAATTCTTTGCGTCGATGAGCTCCATCTCCACCAAAGTGATGACGCCGAGGCTTCCGCAACTACCAGCAGCTGTAAAGAATAGATCTCGGTGTTCTTCCGCTGTTGCCCAAATGACATCACCATTACCCAGAATGATCTCAATCCCGGAGATGGTTCGGTCGAAAAGGCCATACTTGTACGAGCTGCTTTCTCCACTGGTGCCGGCAAAGCTGAGAGAGACAATTAGCAATGGTGATCCAGGATGCGTCGTAGTGTCTGGTTGTCTTTGCCACGACTGGGCTGGTTGAAAGGAGCATCAAATGGCTTACCCGCCACCCACGGTTATGTTGGGTAGTTCTGGCAATACATATTAGAGCTCATTCCAGCGCATCCGCGACTTGAAGCTCACCCATGACAACCTTTGGCAGCAGTCCCTGTGCCAGGGTTGCTTCTACGAGTCTATCCATCGGAACATTCGGCTCCACCAAGACCGTCTTCTTCGCCTTGTCAAACTGGAGGACATGATTCAATGAGCTGACGTCAATGATTTGACTGCGTTGGCGCGAGGATTGCCTCGTCGAAAGTGTAGAGCCATGGTAGATGCGAAATGGCGTTTTGGTCGCACTGAAGCGCGCGACTTCTGACGCGAGTCGAGCTACTGTCGATTTGTGCTCGTCCATGTTGCAGGAGGACGGATGGTGTTGGCAACGCGAATGAATGATGACGAATACACAATGCCAATGTACTGTTGCGGTCGATGTCTAAGCATCGGCAGCGCTGAGCTTCTCCACCTGTCTATCGGCATCTTCGATCCTTCCAGTTCAACGTTTCCTGATGCAGGTACGCGTGTGGCTGCGCTTCTAATCTCCATATCTGGTCCGACTTGAATACCACGCATTGTAGTCTTCAAGCGATTGAAGAAGCAACCTCATTCCAAAGGCAGACGCGTTCATCATCGAAAAACGGGATTGCATTATTCTGTCACGGATTGTGTCTATCGCATCATTACCGGAAGCCCGGAAGTGGCCCCACTCGCTAAAGCCCGTTGACGCGCGCCGGATGAAATTGAGTTCGCGCGCCCATCCACGGTTCGAGCGGATTGTGGCTGTGCTATCGTCGGAAGGAAACTTCGATTCCATCAGAACGTGGTTGAGGTGATAGAAGAAGAGGTGGGATCCTGTGAAGTGAAGCCCCTCGCGCTAAGGGAAGCTAGTAAAAAAGGTACGCCAACCTAGGAATCGACGAAGATGGACGCACACCGCGCAACTGTCGAAAAAGTGCGTTCTCGCATACAGCACTTTTACGATATCAAAAAACCATTCCGAGTCTATCATGGCAGCACCAACAGCACCCGCCATGCGAACTTTGACCGCGACGCGATTGTCGATGTCAGCTCTCTCAATCATGTACTATCGATTGACACCAAGTCAATGATTGCGAAAGTCGAGCCAAATGTCCCGATGGATGCACTGGTTCGCGAAACCATGAAGGCCGGATTGCTTCCGCCCGTCGTGATGGAGTTTCCCGGCATCACAGTAGGAGGCGGATTCGTGGGCACTGCAGGCGAGAGTAGCAGCTTCAAGCATGGCTTCTTTGACCGCACGGTATTGAGTGCGGAGGTGGTTCTTGCTGACGGAACGCTGGCCACGGCGTCTTCGACAGAAAATGAAGAGCTCCTTGAAGGCTTGAGAGGTAGCTTCGGTACGCTCGGTGTACTGACAATGGTTGAGTTGCAATTGGTGCCGTTGAAGTCAATGGTGGAAGTTACATATCATCCTACGACTTCGTTTGAGGATGCGACAGCTGAGATGCAGCGACATACGGCTGATCAAAAGAACGACTACGTGGATGGAGTGCTCTTCTCCAAAACGTCTGGGGTCATTGTCACAGGCCGCCTCACCGACGCGCCTGCATCGCTGAGCATCCAAATACGCCGTTTTTCCAAACCCTGGAACGACTGGTTCTGGATACATGCAAAATCCCGCGCGCAAACAGTCGACTCTTCAACAGACCTAGTGCCTATTGAAGATTACCTCTTCCGCTACGACCGCGGCGCTTTCTGGATGGGCATGTACGCTTACAAGCATTTCATGGTGCCCTTCATGTGGTTCACACGCTTCCTCCTCGACTACTTCATGCACACACGAATCATGTACCATGCACTGCACGCCTCAGGATATACAGATCGCTACATCATCCAGGATATTGCGTTCCCTGCAGTCAATGCAGCTGCATTTGCAGACTTTGTTGATCAGAGGTTCAACATATATCCGCTGTGGTTGTGTCCGCTGCGGTCAGATGGAAGGAGTTCAATGGGTCATCCAAAGCCATACACTATCGCCAACGCGGACGATGTTTACGACGGTGAATACATCAACATAGGCGTCTGGGGCCCCTATCCGTCCTCCAAAACCGAATACGTGCGCGCGAACCGCGACATCGAAGCGAAGATGCACGAGCTCGGGGGGCTGAAGTGGCTTTACTCGCGGGTTTTCTACACAGAGGACGAGTGGTGGCAAGTCTATGATAAGCAAAAGTACGATGCGTTGCGCCGGAAGTTCAATGCCACGTCGCTGCCGTCGATATGGGATAAAATCAAGTATAGAGGAAGAAAGGAGGAGTTCGGGAAGGGCGTGAAGGGCATGTTGAAGAAGATTATTAAGGCGAATGCGTTTTTGAGCGGGCTGTATGGGGTTTATAAAGCGGTGAAGGGGGGTGATTATATGTTGAAGAAAAAGGTGTCGTGAATAACATGATAAATGCTGCGTACGATCAAGTTCATGGAGCAAAGTGAATCAGAAGATGGCTACATGTGTTGACATGGTGTTCATGTTGTTGCACCAAGCAAAGTTCAAGGATCGAGCTCGCTGCTCCCACCCGTTCGGGTTCTCCCCTTGCAGACACCCGACTTCCTTCTTCAACAACCCCAACAAAATTGAGTCGCCGAAGTCAAGAACATCCGACGTGATGATATCTCCCTTTTTATTCGAATTCTGTTTAGCCGTCTGATTGCTCTTTGTTTACATTCTTCGCCGGGCTGACGCGCTACTGCCACCACGGCAACTTACAATGTATGACGTACCGCGGATCTCCACAGGGAACGATCTCAAATCTCGACCGCTCCTAGGCCCTTTTCTCCAACAACGCCTACCAGGTACCAAACACAAATACGGGCCATCCCTGTTCGTCGAGCGCGTGGTCAGGCTTTGGTGGACGTGTTGCTGTCGTTCACATGCCGTGTCCAGTCGCAGTGCAGCGTCGTCTTCACCCTCCGGCCTCCGACCCGACGATGCAGCTGCTTGTCTCGCCCAAGTACCGACAAGACCGTTGGGACGACAATTGGACGATAACAAATCCTGCAAGGACAGACTGGCTTACGAGCAATGACAAAGACGCAGATTACGCGGCATTTGTACACAGCTTAGCAACGATGCGCCGTAGTCGTGGCAGCGTGGATCGGCCAGGCGCTTTTCATCATACATCTTAGTCCTTCAACAGTAATTCTAAGAGAGAAACTGCACATCTCGATGTTCCTGGCTTGCGCTCGAATAACAATAACGCTTCTCCGCACCGGGCTATGTGCTAACGTGCACTAGAAGAAAGTACTGAGGCTAACCACGCTACTTGCCACCGCTTACGACAAAATGACTAGATCCGCTTCCCCAGGTACATGGAAATGCTGTGCATTTATCTCGGCACCAGTCTTCCCGGTCCTCAAATGCCGGAGAGACTTCCCACAAGTTACCTGCACATGTAGTAAGCGGACACGCCCGGCTCAATGCCATTGGTCGCACGACATTGAATTTAAATAGCACGACTGCTAGGTGCACTAAGAGGATGGAAACACCGAGTGGTGACGAAAATTCGCGCCGAGCCGTGATGGATCTCAATAGTGGTTATTTGAAATATGCTATGATGTGCCTGCAGCTAGATGTAGTATCATCTAGGTCATCTATATGGGTAAGGTCTGTGTATATATGAGGGACTCTTCACTGTGAACGCCGAGTGCAAGGCTTTCCCTTCCACAATACCAGAGATCACACGCCAGCCAGAGCATATTTACGCAACACGATCATGACTCCCATCAAGGTGTTTGCGCCACTTCTTTTAGCCGGTATCGCGGCGGCCAGAGAGTGCACGACCTTTCTAATCCCCGTCGACATTTCCTCACGACAAGGGCAGTTCAAGAAATTGCCTGTAGAGAGCAACTTGGACACCGGCGCTTTCGCGACCCGTTTCGTAGAATACCAGAACAACCTCACAGCGACATTGCTCGAAGGGTACCAGACCCTGAAGGGTAGCTACAACATTTCTGCCCAGTACTGCTGCTCAGACAAGAGCAGCGGGAAGATTCAGCTCCTAACCCATGGAATTGGTTTCGACAAGACGTATGCCACAGACCAGCCGAACTTTCATCAGAGTCGCTAACAACCATCAGCTATTGGGACCTGCCCTACCAAAACTATAACTACAGCTATGTGAACACCGCTCTTGCGTCTGGTTACAGCACACTAGCCATTGATCGCTTCGGCATTGGCAACTCTTCCCACGGTGACCCTTTCAACGAGATTCAAGCCCAAGCCGAAGTCGAGGCTCTCAACGCAGTCACCACTAAGATCCGCCATGGATCGATCCCTGAAATTGGTAAGGCTTACGAGAAGGTTATCCATGTTGGTCACTCCTTTGGATCAGTCCAGTCATACTGGCTGTCAGCTTTGTACCCGAACAACACCGATGGAGTCATTCTCACCGGATTCTCCGTAGCCGGTCAATTCCTCCCATACATCGTAGCCGGGTGGAACCTACACAGCGCGCGCCAGAACCAGCCCCTCCGCCTCGGCAACTCATCCAACGAGGGTGTTCGCAAACTCGCAGTCCAGTACGGCATGGACAACAACCTTGTCCCCGCACTCACGAAAGTACTCAAATCCGCCGGCGTTGATCTCTCCGAGCAACAAGTCTGGGATGAGGTCGCAACCACCGAAGTCCTCGACCTCATCACCGGCTTCAACAAGACCACCTTCAAGTACAACTACCCCTCCGGCTACATGGTCTCCTCCGACCTGACATCTCTCCAATACGCCTTCTTGTACCCCGACAACTACGACATCAACCTGGCACTCATGGGCGAGCAGACCAAGCAGCCCGTAACGACTGGTGAGCTCCTGACCATCGGCAGCTCGCCAGCGTCGAGCCCCTTCACCGGACCTGTACTCGTCATCACCGGCGAGCACGACGTGCCTTTCTGCGGTGGCAACTGCTACGGCAAGCTTCCCAACAGTACAGCGGCGAACATTCCAGCTGGTGTCGCTGCGGCGTACCCTGGCTCGAAGGCCTTTGAGGCGTACGTTCAGCCAGGTGCCGGCCATGGTCTCAACTTCCAGTACAACGCTACTGCTGGATACCAAGTTATTCAGGACTTTTTGTCGCGACACGGACTTGGTGCATAGAGTTGTGCGTCGATGATCGAAAGAAAAGTAGAATGACAGGATAGTTGGATGTAGCTAGTAGTAATGTAATGGAATGAATTTCATACAACTGCAAATATGATTGATGCGATGAGAATCGCGGACAGCTTTTGTGCTGACCGATAGATTTGCGATTACTCACGAAGAACTTTGCAAGCAAGCCTAATGACGCACTTGTACATGCAAGTAAGTCCTGATAAACACACTTGACGATTTTACCGACGAGCGCAGGTAACGTTCTTCGAATGCTTACGCGACTCTTATGCGATGGCCAGCAAACAGCATGTGTAATTGCTGATGAATAACACGGAGATTTGCTGACATGCATCAGTAAGGTGGGGAAATCGTCTAGCATCGTATTTGAAGAACTTGGGACGAGCTGCACGCTTGGCAACGACGCAACTTCAATGCGGTTGGCGAGTTATCAAAGACCAGATTAGGCATTATTATCGTATTCAAATCGTGCTAATGAGGAGGCGAGCTACGCGATGGATAAACGACGATTTGAGAAACGGACTCCGCGTGCATAGGGTGAACAACGGCCAATAGAAATGTCGGATATGATGGGTTTGATGAACATAAGTGGCTGGATATCCTCATTGTAATTTCAGCATCGGTGAGTGTCGAGCTCGTTCGCCATGCAGTGGTCACTGCAGCCCAGCCGGCTTTTCGGTGGACGAGCGGCGTGGAACGGGCAATTCGAGCGGGCCAAAAGGATATTGTCATTGGCTCGAGCTGGGCTATGCTGCACTTCGAACTCGAAATTGAGACGCAGACACTTCTCAGATATCGCGTAGATCCGGAGTTGAGAATGTATAAAGAGAACACCATGTTGCTCCCTGATGTTCATCAAACCAGCTCTGCACCACGTTGCGATACAAAAGGCTTCGGACTTTGACAGATTATCACAACTCGACCACCAGCATGAAGTTTCTGGCCGCCATCAGTCTTCTAATCATCAGCCTCGCCGACGCTGTCTACGGTAACTGTAAGATATCCAGTTGTAGTACGCACCAAACTCTAACAAGACATCAGCTGTACCATGGGAGCGTCTCGACAAGAACAACTCTGTATGTGCTCTACGCCCTGCTACGATCCCCATTCCTGACCTGCCACACAGCTCCTCCTCATCCTCGACATCCAAGTTGGTCTCTACCACATCGCCCGTGACTGGGACCCGACTCTTTACCAAAACAACATCATGGCACATGCTTCCATCGGCCAGCTGTTCGATCTCCCCGTGATCCTATCTACATCTGCAGACACTGGTCCCAACGGCGTAAGCCCACTTGCAAGTACTATGAGGCGAGAAAGCTGACACATCCCAGCCTCTGCCCAAAGAATTCATCGAAATGTACCCCAACGCCCCCTTCATCCGCCGTCAAGGCGAAGTAAAGTACATCTCCCCCATCTTCCCCATATCCCAAATTACTGATATTCTCACAGCGCCTGGGACAACCCCTCCTTCCGCGCCGCCATCGAGGCCACAGGGAAGAAGCAAATCATCCTCGCCGGTATAACAACCGACGTCTGCACTGCCTTTCTCTCCCTCAGCCTGCGCGCCGCCGGCTACTCCGTCTACGCCAACGTCGAAGCATCGGGCACAACCACCGAGCTCGTGCGCGACACGGCTAACGACCAAATGGCCCGCGCCGGAGTGCAGATGTACTCGCTGTTCGCGATTGTGTGCGATTTGATGCGGGATTGGCGCGGGACCCCGGGTGCGAAGGAGGTACTGCCGTGGTTGGATAGGTATATGCCGGTTTATGGGAATCTGGCGAGACATCATGCGGCGGCGGTGGAGGTGGGGACCATTATTCCCGGGGAGATTGGGTTAGTTACGGGGGTGAATGGGAGTTTGGTTTTGTGAAGGGTGGTGGTATAGATAAGGACTGGGCGCGTTGAAGAAGGACATGCTATTACTAAATAGGTTGTATAGAAACGGAGCTGGGGGTAAGTTGATGTCGGGGCGGAGAATAGCAAAGTTGCATGAAAAGAAGCCAGTACACCGCAGTTGGTACACGCTACCCTCGTTTTCAATTTCCCTTTGTTGGGAGTGCCCTGATGGTCGTGCGACTTGGGGCTTGTGCACTTCTTGAACGGATGCTTGAGCTTCTTGGGGATCTCAGGATCGCCATCCTTACGAAAGGCATTGATATCGGCATGCCAGTCGATGATGTTCTCAACTTCGCAACCGTTGTGACCAGGGCAATAGTCCTCCCAGTCCTCAGAGTACATGAACCCAGAACGCTTGAGAAACTGCAACGTCGTATTCTTCTCAATAGACCACCCACTCTCCCATGAAAACTCTCCAGACATACAGGTATAGTTTCGGCTCTTGTCTTTCCCAACACTCGAGATGGCTTCTCCGCCGGGATTGCGCAAGATCGGAATGCTGAATGCGCCAGGAACGCTGCCTATGTGCTTCGTTTTCTCCGGATCACTGGGCCAGTGAATGGTATCCATCCCAGGCATGACCACGCCTTCCCTTTCGAGCGCGGAGCTAACGGTGACAAATCCGATTGATCCACAGCATCGGCGAGATTATTACGATCCATCATCAGGGAAGATCGAACGACACATTTTTTGGTGAAGTTGAGTGTCTGCGAACCTGTGTTGTCGAACATGTACCATCCAGAAGGAGCAGTGGCTTGCGCCTGGTCATTCTTTAAGGAGTCGCGCTCTTGACCTTGGCCTATGTTGAAAAGCCAATAGGAACGTGTAGGTGCCTCTTCCAAGCAGACTCGATGCTCTACTCGGCCCCGATTGTCGCTCAAGCAACCACCAGGGGTGCGTCAGCATCAATAACGTACGGTCGTACGAAGCGCCAGGCAGCGTTCACAGACGTTGCAAGCAAATATTGCTTTTCCCTTTCCGCCAGATACACCTGAAGGTTCGGATCTGGCGCGAGAAAGTCTTTGCTGGCCAGAAGATCAAAAGTAGTCATATTCTTTGAATTGATACCGCCTTTCGACAGATCCCAGAGATCTTCATCGACTCTGCGCTATCGGTTGTCCAAAATCGTGTTCAGGGTAGCAGTCAACCAAGATTTGACACCTACGCTGTAATCAGGGACATCGTAAGTTCCTGCATTGAAAATACTTGCTGCGCCAATATAACTGCCCCCGATGATATTGGCGGCTGTGTTGAGAAATTGAAGCCCAAACGAATCGGCAACGTACAGGGGTGGGAACGCAGTTCCACCTGAAGCAACAAGCACGACCGCGTTGACCGCGGCCATGACCATCTTATGTATAAGATGTTTTCGATTGAGGGCCTGCTCGATTTCATCCGCGGCGGTGAACTTGTCGACAAGCCAATCTACGATACCCATTATGAAGGGTCGAGCATCACTCGTTGCCTTGGCGGATACTGCCATGATATGAGCGACGCCGGAGAGTTGCTCAAAAACGAGGTAAACTATCTGGTGCACTTCAACCGGCAGGTTGTCGTCCAGATTGTCACAGCTTCCAATGCTGCATGCTCCAACAATATCGCAGAAGACAGAGCTTGGTGCGAGCTTTGGAGCATATTTATTCCTGAAATGAACAGCAAATGAGGGCGTTGTAGGACTCTTCTTGAATTCGACTTCCTCCTCTTTGACAAACTTCTTGATTTCGTCATGCTTTGACGCCCACAGCTGTGCTGTTGGGCTCTCTAAGCTATAGGCAGCACTGAAGGTAGTCTCGCTACGCTTGTCGACAATAAGTCTGGTAGAGTCACATTCTGAAACGAAAAATCGTTTTCTCGATTGGTAGACTTTGAATGTTCAAATAGTAGCTCAAGAATGGAGGGTTCTGTGGGAGGTAGTGGAATTGAAACAGCAGTCACAAGATTGGAGGCAAGAAGCCTAGTAAGGATAATGCGGTACTTCATTGCCGTCCAACGAAGGATGTAGCTGTTGCGGGTTGCTACGGTAGTCGTAGGAGTCTATTTGATTTTGGTGAGCAGTGTTCGTGCTTTTGCAACTTCAGAGCATTGTGCCTCCGCTATTTGGGCAGGTTTTGTTTAGCATACACGACTCTAGTGGTCTTATCGCACGAAGTCCCGAGTGTTCGGTCATCCACATTCATCGTATGGGTCCCGTGCGGCCTTTCGAGCCATCGAGTCGAGATCCATGACACTCCGAGCTTGTACTGCTACTTCGATTGGTGGCAGGAGCAGGCGATGGGGACCTGTAGCCCATTCTTCGAGTACCAAAACTAAGCTCATGCAGCTTGATACACGCGATACTAGAAGCCGCGAAGGTACCTCGTCGACTATCGTCGACTGTGATGGGCTGAAGCCCAATCGATGAGTTCCTCGATGGCATCTCGGTCACGCGGCCAGGCGCACTGATCACGGCGTCTGAGCAGCGCTCAGACCAGAACCACTGAGTCCGGCCGTACGTTATGCCGAGCCGATTTCAGAGTATGTCTTGAGAGCTCAAGCTTCTATAGTTCTCTTCTCTATCAAACACAACCTCAGTATACCTGTGCGATAGCTCCCTGAGCGTAGCCCCTTACATCGACATCGTGATGCGGACATCTTCGACAACGTCTCGATCCCTCCGGTTGCAAACCCACTTAGGAAGTAAAGATGTATTATCGCGGATCTAATATACGGAAGACAAGTGACTGACGTCCAGATTCTCGACCTTGCTTTCTACTTAGACGTCGTTTAGAAAGGAAGATGTTTACATCTTAGCCTAATTGCGTTAGCGCCGTGTTGTGATTTTCGCCACCCAAAGAAAGCACGGTGCCGCGTAGACACACACACCTCATCAACGATCAAACCTGCATACAAACCTCTATTGGCGTCCCATACTGAAATGTCGGGAAAGTATCCAAACCGAAGACTGTATGAGAAGACCAAGCGATAGCTGGCAAGAGCCGTGGGAGGCTATCTGGCAGACCCAGTGTCTGAGACTCGGAACCATCTATCGCTCTCAATTCTATCAGTATACATCTCTTGCAAGTATGGAGCTCAGGCGCAATTGTTTGCTTCGACGATTCATCTTCGGCCCGATTTGAAATGTGGTTCCAATCATGTCGGTGTCAATTCGAGGTGTGCGATTGGGGTTCTCGCATTCGCAAACCGGAGCAGCCGTCATTCAACACCAACAGTGACAACAGCTCCTCGTTGTTAACATTTCATACTTATGGAATAAGGCTCAGACTGGGTGATTGGAGGTCGAACGGCAATCTGCCGTTGATATAAATCCCGCGGACTGTTGAAGCCACGGAGAGGCGCCGGTGTGCATGCCCTTTCTGTGCTCCCGCCCCGAGGAGCTGAGGAAATGGGCAACCCGGTCTGATGGTTCATCGTCCGCCTCAGAAAAAACTTTACTTCGACCACGTCCTCTTGCCTACAATTGTTTTCCTCATTCAGTCAGCGATATGCCATTTCAAAAAATTGGACCTCTTGCAGGGCGGCAAGACAGAGATCGACAAAGGTAATACCTCTGGCAGCCGGGTTTGTGACGAACCAAGGCTGAAGTCGCCGACCACCATCCATGTCAAACTCCCAACAAGAATAACAACGAAGTGTACTGTGTACATCAGGCCTTGGATACAATGGGCTCCCGAAAGTCCGAGGGGTCCCGAATCTACAACTGCCAGTACATACGGTAAACTTCTCGTACACGCCAGTGACTGCTTGACTTCGCACATGCAGATATGTAACCGGCAGCATACGGCCTGGACCGACCACCTTGTGCAGCAGGGGTTGGCGAAGAGGGGTCCAGATTCAGACATGCACAGACCATCCATGGAGCAATGGCCAGCGCCCACACACGGCTTGCTGGTTGCAATCTATCCAGAGCCCAAGTTCTGTCGACATCGCTGGTCTCGAATTCAAGAGTGAAGTCACATTGCTTTTCGCTGCTAGGTCAGGGTCCTGCAACTTAGCTCATCCCACCAGCAGGGCGACAAGATGACGGTTGCTGGAGGACGCACCGTCGAGTTACATATCGTCGGAGTTCATTCTTGTTCATCTCGTGCGATTACCCTTCTGCCAGATAATAGGCACCTGTGGATTACTAGCACGTTTTCTTTGTATGACAGCGCGGACGAGTCGCGATGATTGGCGTGTGTGCGGACCACCAGGACGCAAGCATCTCCATGGAGCCTGGTGCTGCAGCACGGAAACTTCGACATGTGAAATCCGAGTGTACGAGCGGGCCAATCATCTAAGCTCGAGCGATGGAGACCTTGCATGAGGCTCTGCTCTGAAGATCACACCACTTGCAATCTCTGTACGGCATCTCTGTACGGCGGGACTCTTGAGCCTTTGGGAGGGTCGAAAAGCAATTTTTGTAAGCGGAGCAACCTATGTCTCCATAACCCATGACGCCGAACCCCTGCTTTTCTGCGGCCCGGCCTAGGATAACCCCAACACAGCAAAGTATGTGCGGGAAGGATCTGTCTGAGACGCTAAACCATTCAGTCGGTTGTCTTCTGCCCTCCTTGCGGGGTCAGATGCTTAGGCGAGGCCGACGCCAACAATTAGACTGTGCACTATCCATCTCCACACGCGGCGAAGCCGACCAACAGCGGTTGAACACCACCACGGATTCATGGCGTGTTTGCAACGGTCATGCTCGCTTCCTAGCTCTGGAATGGACTTCTGTATCTTTGCGGTAGAATCTTACCCCTGCTGGCTCGCATTAGAATGCGAATTGTCCAGTGTCAGTCGAGCCAAATTTGGACCTCCGGCGTCGCACAGCATTGGGTTTGCGACATTCTAGGGAGTACGGGACTATCAGTCAATAATATAGCATGCCGTACCGGGATTTCGGCGATCATGTCGCCATTGGCACCACGGACATGGTACGGCTCAATTGATGCCTGCGTTCTTCATCACTGATACGACGACATGTTGAAAGTTCCGAATGGCCGGTACGCTTATGGCGAGCATTACTCTGGCAATCACCCGTCTTGGTGGTTTTTGGCGTCACAAGTGCACGCCCCGTATGTTGCGGTCGCAACCCTCATTCTGTGCTGCCTTCCAGAAGTGGTCGGTCAAGCTAACGAACTCTGGCACTGGTCGTTATTCTAACCCATCTCAGAGCGTCTCGTCCCAACTGCAACGACCAGGGGAAGCGAGACCACTAGAACTTTTGAAAGATAGGGCAACTTCGTATCTACACAGTATGTGCAGCGCTAAGAGCGCCCTCCCTGCACACGAGACGCAAGCGGCAGCCCCTTCGCCCAGTTTCTGGACGGGAGCCTGGTGCTGAAGTATATGTCTTCAACATAGCCTTAGTCGAGTCTCGGCCCCTTTCTTCGCAAAGCGTTCTCCCTCATACGGGTAATGCAACGTTGTTGGATCCGTGGTAGCGGAGTAATGTCTGTCCGCGCTTACTATTAAGATTGCTGCCCTCAGCGAAGCGCCAGAACAACCGAAGCCTGGCCGGTAGTGGATGTGATCCTCACGACATGTTCCAATCGCTTTGATGATGATGAGCAACAACATCACGAATTGAAACTGCTCCTGCATTGCTTTGATCGTTTTGGGATACCGGTCAAGCGGCAAGTAAAAGTACATGGGAGGAGGGTTACAAGGATCCTCGCGAAAACAGCCCTTTTGGCTTTAGCCTCTGTGTTGTCGGCCCTTGGTCTCAGTCTCCAGCCAGCCATCGCAGGGTCGATACAATCTAGACTGGGTGCATCAACCTGTGGCCGTGCAGGCTTTTGACCGAAATGTGCATACATGCACGTTCGCAGAGATGCCAACTGCACGATGTAATTCGCCTCGGTATGTGTCCACGCTATATATAGGTAGCCACGAGATCTGTGGCGGTGCGTACAATTTCTCTGAGACATGCTGTACAATCGCAGGTAACATGCTTTAGGGCAGCGTCATGCTCATAACGTGGGAAGTGGAAATGTAGCCGTGCCGTCACGTACATGACGCATTTCAATTGCGTACTGAATCGCAAGTACCCCACGGTCCCGGAATCTCACAGATGCTGCACCCGAAATGCACTTTTACCTTCCTGCATGCAACCTCACCAAAGTATAGATATGGTTGCTCAAGAAGATCATCGACCATTGTAGCGTTGCCGCACACGGAGATTCCACCGGCTCGTGGTACCGATACAAAACATCGTAGTGTACAAATCTACGGCTAGATTAACTTTGATGTGGTGCAGATGCGCCAATCGTGAACGGCAGATTTCCCCGCACATAGCACGGATCAACACTTGAAAGCTCAGATACTCGGAAGCTTGTTCGCGCAGGTAGTCTATTCGGAGTGTGGACATCATCGTCGATAGCGCAGGCTATCTCATGCGAGACCCCTTGATGTGAGTGGCGTTACATGGCCTGATGAAGGAGCATCACCACCGTGGCACAATCGATATCCTTGAGGTGGTCGCACTGCAGGCGTATTTGTCGACAAATTACTTACTCGGCGGCTGGGTTGGCCCAAGCCAGCGCGCACCCGCCCGTGGTTCGCGCTCTATCGCCAACCTTATCCATGAAGCCGGGCCAGACTGGGGCAGGCATTAAGGACAACAGAAACACGCCGTCCCGACGGCGGTATGAATGCGGGATGCGCCCGACGATATCGCTGGGCAGTCCTTGGCCAAGCAAAGCTCCATGTTGTGCTAAGTGCAAGACCGTCTGAGCGAGATTGCGCTGCCTAGAGACGAGCCAGACATTATTGGATCCTCTCTCTCATGGGCGGCAGACGGGAGAGTGGCAGCGCAGACATGGACAACAGTTTCGCCGCCATTGGCAGCAGCCACCGAAGCCTTGCTGCACTTCCCATGTCAAAGCGCATCCTTGGACCCATGGCTCGCGGGCCCGTGGGCACAAGCGACACATCGTGGGCGTGACCAAGAGCTGTCGAGCCTCATGCTCGGTATGGACCCCTGCCAGTGGTGAGGGGACCATGACGCAGTGCGCTATGGGTGATGGCTAGTCAGGACAAGGCATTGCAGCGCTGCGCAGCAAGTGGGTATAAGAAACGCGGTGAAGTCAGCACCTCTCTGTGTCTGTCCTACGAGCTATGTCGACTGCGCCACGAGAGCAGCTCGCTTACCGCACCTTTTACGGGCAATGGTAGAGGCGGAAGTGTAAAATTAGACCCGTCCCCTGTCCAATCGAACGTCATGAGGAGAGCACAGCCGCTCACCAGCCACAGTTCCCGCACTGCGGACCGGGCAGAGCGAAGGTTGTACCAATCACGAGGCGTGGGGCAGCAGGCTTGCGGAATGGGAGGACATGCCACGATGCATCCCGAAAGAATCGGTCGAGTAGCGTGCTCACCATGCCCCAATCCGCTTCTGCTCGCCAAATTGAGCGACGCTCCACTACCAAGCGCTGTCTTCACTGGCTTGTGGCTTCACTGCTGACCCGTCCAGGCAAGGCTCGCGCGGCTGGTGCGCCCATCTGTGCAGGGCAGGGGTCGCTGACACCGCAACTCCACGAAACACCTGGCGGTCGGGGCGTGCGATGGCGGACGGTTGCTTTTCTCCTAGCGTTGACCGTTCTCAATTGACCACCTCATACCACTGGCCCATGCTCCCGTAGGGCAGCAAATCCACCCTGGCTGCAGGGGTGCAGCATGCCATCTGGTGGCTTCGTGCACTGTCCGCAATGGCCCCCAGCATAGTCGTGTCTGAGCCTTCATGTATAAACCAAAGTCGCCCCCGAGGCACCACCCTCCAGATCCAGGCCTCTGATCAACACAAACACAGCTTCATCCAGACCTTCATTGACGTTCTGGGATCTGCACTCAGGAACAAGCCCTTCTTGCCTGTGATTTGTCCTTCGGCTCGCCAGCCAGCCTTGAACACTTCAACTCGGGAAGACGATTCCGCTGTCACTCTCTTTCCCAAATAGCCAGAGATCGACGGTACCATCGACGATATTGTCTCCTCGTCGACCCGTACTACAATTCTAGCCAGTAATTAGCTTTTCTCAAGCGAAGGTAAGCATTCCCAGCCTGATCAATCCCCTGTGATGTATAAGACACGCTAGTCGTGCGAAACATCACCGACCCATCGAACGAGCCGCTTTTGTTTACTGCTTATGCTAATTTTTCCGTGCGAATAAAGATCTGAGCAGTGGTTCAGAAAAGTCTCCTGAACTCTCCTCGTCTTCAATAATAACTCACAAAATGGTCGACTTCGTCCCGTATTCGTCGAATATGCACAACGACTTTGAGCTCTACTCGAACAACCAGGAGCAGCAAATGGAGTACCCCATCACAAACCAGGCATTCCTGCCTACCTCATCATATAACATGGAACAGTCCTTCAATGCAACATACGGCCCCATGATGCACCTCATAGAAGACCAAAGACCTCATCATCTCCAGTACCATTACGATGCGATTGCTCAAGGGGTCAAGCCTTTCCAATATCAAACACCCGCAGGTTCCCCTCACTCAACAACGCACTCATTCCATGAGCAGCCTCCTGTTTTCTCAGCGTCGTCCGAGTCTGGTGCTTCAGTGTCGTCGTCCGCTCTAGGGTCACCAACACACTACAACGACTCTTGGAGCTCAATAGGGCTCGGACTCACCTCCAGCTTCGAGTACCCAGGAATGACTGCGAGCGACAAGAACTTTGTGGGTAAGTCAGTAGTTTCTTACACATCGTCGTTTTCTGCACCATCGTCTTTTACCGTCTGTTCTACCCCACCTGTCTTCAAGACACCGACTACTCCTGCCTCAGCGAAACCTTCACTCGCTATAGGTGAGGGACCAAACAGTGTATTGTGGCGTGTAGCGTCTTCATTTAAAACGATCCCTCTTGTTCTTTCTCCTTCAATTGATGCTTCTCTTTGTCTGTCTCAATCTCCTGCTTCAATTTGTCGTTCTCCCAGTGCTGTATTGCTAAACTTGTCGATATTGATAACTAACTCGATACCGACAGATCCCAATGTAATTCAGCCATTCGCTTTCGCGCCCCAAAGCCCCTTTCACGACATGCAGGCAATCCCTTCGCCGTACTTTCCCGTCATCGAGCACCCACCATCACCGGCCCTATCTCAGATCTCATCACAGAGCCTGCAACCGGGCTCAGCACGAATAAAGCAGGGCAGTGCGAGTCCATATCTCCGAACACAACAATACCACCCCTACCAACACTTTAATGGCCAACGGCGCGGCTCGGTTGCATCCATTCACTCACAACACTCCGGCACTAGCCGCAAGAGCCGCAGCAGCTTTGAAGTGGACGATGAGTCGAGAGAGAAGGGTCTTTGCCCGCTGCCAGAGTGTGGCCGTGTCTTCAAGGATCTGAAGGCACACATGCTCACACATCGGAGTGAGAGGCCAGAGAAGTGCCCAATTGCTACCTGCGAATACAACGTGAAGGGTTTCGCACGGAAGTATGACAAGAACCGGCACACATTGACACACTATAAAGGCACGATGGTGTGCGGGTTCTGTCCCGGCAGCGGGTCCGCTGCCGAGAAGAGCTTTAACCGCGCCGACGTCTTCAAGAGGCATTTGACATCTGTCCATGGTGTGGAGCAGAACCCACCTAACAGCCGCAAGAAGAGCCCCGGTGGTCGCAAACCGTATACTGGCATCGCCAATGTCGCCGGAACCTGCTCCACCTGCTCAGTCACTTTTGCCAACGCACAAGAATTCTACGAGCACTTGGACGACTGCGTGCTTCGCGTCGTCCAACAAGCCGACCCCAGCGAGGCCATCAACCAGCGCCTCCTGACCTCCGTCGCTGAAGACAAAGCCGTCACAGAAACCCTGGACCGCAACGGCCTCAGCAAGAGCATCGAGTACACCGTCCCCTCGTACAACGAGAACGACGACGACGACGTCATCTCAGAAGAAGAATTCGACAACGACGACCACAACGACGACACCTACGGCTCGCGCCGCAACCGCTCCGGCAAAGGCAGCGTCAAATCCAGCAAGCAGCATTGACAACTAACCGGTGCCCCCACGGGCACCACCCCCAACAACACCACCAACAAAATCAGCAAGAAGCCCGTCCCGCGCTTCACCTTCAGCAAAGGCGGCGTCTCCCTCTCCACCTCGGGCCGCAAGAAGCGCAAAAACTACCCCCTGAGCTGGGGCTGCGCCACCGACAAAATGAAGATGAAGAAGCGCATGCTGTGCGTGTACGACGGGCCCCGGCGCCTGTGGAAAGATGACCTCATGCTCGACAGCGCGTTTGAAGTGCGCAAGAAATTGCCCGACGGCAAGAGCTGGGTCACGGATCTGGATGTGCAGACGCTGAAGCGTGCGGACGGCGTGTTTGGCGCGACGGAGGAGGAGAGGGGGCCGTGGGTGCCGGGGATGGCGCTAGGTGGGAGGCAGTATGAAGTTGAGGCGAGGGAGGCGGGGGTGTTGTAGGGATGGGATCACGATTACTGGTTGTACTATCATGACTTTGAGAGGGATGGGATAAAGGATAGGGCGTTTGGGATCGATACCACTTCTTTTTTATTATGATGGGATGGGATGATGAGTCTAATGTCTGATCGTGCTGGCGCGGAATGATACAAATTTTGTCACAAATGTTTTTGCACTTGGTCCACGTAATGCGTGTGTTGGACTGCTACATGGTCTTTGGAGACTGTCAGTTCGTCATGACATACGTCGTTGCAGTTGTCTCGAATCCTACACTATGTATCTGACGAATGGTTCAACAAGCTCATTACTGCAGGTTCTCACCTACAACGGAATGCGAACAGTGTGCCGGGAGCTATACACAGGCCCTTGCTGCCACAGTTGAAGCGTCACGCTGCTGTGTATAGCTTCGGGCTGTCATATGCCCTTGGTACTTTCCGTTGTAGGTAACAACCTGCAGTCTGTCGCTGCCACTTTAGTCGCCAGAGTGTCGTGCGCATCATGCTACGGTGACGTCCCCTCCGTCAGCGCAAATTAATGTGCAGCGGCTGTGATGGGAGTACCGTCCTGCTGGGCGGGTTACGAGCGTCACCCATGGAGATGTTGCGCAGGGTTCGGCGGCACAGCGGTGAAGCATTACCGCCCAGACCACGCTTGGTGATCGTTTTGGTTGCTAAACCATTTCAGTAGACTTCCAAATCTCTCTACTCTAAATAATACCCGGCTCCGGCTCCACTTCAAATCGAGGCTCACCTTCCTTGCGATGGACGGCAGCCATGTGCGAACCTCCAGCAGCAGCAGCAGCAGCGCGGGCTATCGCCACGGCAGCGAGGGCGGAACAGCAGCACTATGGCCAGCCCAGCCTGTACAACTCGCGCGCGGTCGCCAGCCACGGGATGCCCTGGCCAAAACCGTCGACTTCCATGTATCGTCGCTCGACGAGTTTGAGACGTCATTGCAGAAATACCTCGACGCGCCGCCCGACCAGCCCGAGCACACCGAGGCCCAGCTGTCGTTCTGGATAGGCGCCAGCTTCATGGTGTCGGCCCCCGCCAGTGCCAGCAACAACACGCCGCAACTCGCTCAGCAGCCCGCGCAACAACCCCGCCTTGCGCAACAACAACAACAACAACAACAACAGCAGCAGCAGCAGCAGCAACAGCGCCTTCACCCTCACCCTCACCCTCAACCTCACCACCCGCACGCCCCGCCTGGCTACCAGCCCGCCAATGGCCTGTCCGCGCAGTATGGCGGCCCGTCGCACGCGTACCAGGGCGTTGCTGACCCTGCTGTCGCCCTGGGCCTGCCCAACTACCGGCAGACGGTCGAGGCCAGCGACGGGAGCAGCAGCAATGGCACGAAGAAGCCCGAATACAAGGTCAGCCTGAGCATTATGGAGGCCCTGCAGCCGACCGCCGACCCCAAGGAGAAGATGCGCAAGCAGCGCGCCATCGCCAAGTGCTGTGTGGACGCCATCCAGCGCATCGACGGCTACCGGTACAGCTTCCACAACTGCTGGAACAGCCGCGAGGACGATAGCTTCCGCTTCTCCTATTACTGCAACGACTCGCTGCTGAACAAGGACCGCGCGGCGAACGGGAAAGGTGCGAAGCTGGGGAAGCGCGCCACGAAGCCTGTGTATGACTGCAAAGGCGTCCTGTCTATCAAGTTCTCGGCCACCAAGCAGTCGCTCGACGTCTTCTACAAGCACGTGCCCATCCACAAGACGTACGAGGAGCGCGCGCCGCCGCCCCGCAAGGACTCGAAGCGCCGCAAGTACCTCGAAGTCAACGATCCGGAAGCCCTGACGAAACTGGTGACGCGGGCCAAGTCGAAAGACGGTAGCGAGGAGCCAGAGCTGCGGCCGAAGAAGAAGAAGGCGCCGGCGAACACTGAGGCGCTGCGGCCGTCCAATACGTCGTTGGAGAGCGACTTGAGGGCACAGAGTCTGAGATCGCTGCTGGAGCTAATCCAAGTGGATCCGTCGCCAGCAGAACTTGCACCGCCTGATCCTCCTCCTCCTCCTCCTCCACCACCGCCTGCTCCTCCGCACCACCAGCACACTGGTCCGCCGCCAATGCCTATGCAGCAGCTACCTGCACCGCCTCGGAGAAGGTCACGGAACAGCTGCGATGTCTGCAAGGCGAAGAAGACGAAGGTACGTCACGTCGTGATGAGCAATCGTAGCAAGGTCGCTAATAATTATACAGTGTGACGGCACCAGACCCGTCTGCAACACCTGCACCGACAAGAAGCGCCAATGCTACTACACCGAATTGCCCAGCGAAGAACCACGCGTTGAGACAAACGGCATGGTACCTCACGCCCACGCCCCACCGCCCACCAAGGAGCTCTCCGAATACGAGAAGATGAAGAAGGAACTCGAAGAAGCCAAAGCGCGCATCCAAGAACTCGAGTCCGAAAAGCGCGCCTCCACCACCCCCGTCCAAACCCCCCAAATAACCCCCCGCCCACACTCGCAACCCCAACCTCCACCACAACCCCAGCACCGCCACTCCCTCTCCCAAGCGCAGATCCAGGCCCAACAGCGCCAACAACAGATTCCCCCACAACCCCACCGGCAGCAAATGAACCAACTCAACCGCACCCGCTCCCTGCACTCCCCGCAACAACTCGCCCAACCCCAACGCATCATCAACGCCCAGCCCTCCGTCCAAACATCCCCCTCCACCCTCCAATCCTCCCTCCAAGTCGGCACCCAGCACCTCAACACCGCACAGCCACAGCAGCCCCAGCAGCAAATAACCCAGGCCTACTTTGCCGCCAACCACACCAATCACGCGCCGTACGTCGCAGCGCCGCAGACGCAGCCGCAGCCCGGCGCGGATGCGAGTGCGTATCGCGGGGCGGGCGCGGAGTTTGGCTGGCCGGGGAGCGCGGCGGCGTACTATGGGTATCAGGGGCAAGGGGTGAGCGGGAATGGCGGGCAACAAGGCCAGCAGCAGCAAAGTCAGCAGGATCAGTGGGGACAGGGGAGGGGCGCGGGGGTGTTTCGATAGAAGAGGATGTGTACGACGACGTTTTCACGAAGACAAGGCAGCGTGGCGTTGGTGGTCGTGTTTTTCTCGCGCGAAAGATGGATGTTTTGCGAATATTATACCCCTACATTAGCTTTCTTTCACATTTTTTTCGTCGGGCTGTAGGTTAGACATGAAGACCTGATATGGTATTTACTCGCGATGTATGATTTTCTGGAAGATTATTTGAGCAACCTGTCGCATGCCCCGCTAAGTGCAGTCGAACATGTAGCCTATAGAGCTTCAGGTACACTGACCTGCACTCTATGAATGCCAATGGCTATACGAGTTTCTCCAGGCTTACACATCGCAGTGGAAGCAGTACCCAAATTGCGTATTGTTCGCAAAGCACGTGCGCATATAATTGCAGGACCTGATGTCCATGTAATTCATTTGACCTTGCTCGCCTTGTCCGAGAGAGCCGCATATGCCCCATGTAAACGCCTAGCGCCGTTCGCTAACAACGCCTAACAAATGCCCAGCTAGAAGCTATTCCACCAGCTCTATGGAGATGCCGGAAACTGAAAACCCCCACACAACCCGTCTTGCATCTCATCCTATGTGAAGCCCATCTTGGATCCGAAGCCACGTAAACTCGCACCTAGACCGTTGTCCATGCTCATGCCCGACGACATCTTCTCGTTCTGGCCCTTCTCTTGCTTGATCTCCATGCCGGCTGCGAGCATGTTGAGGCGCGTCAGGCGGAGGCGGAGGGTGTGATCGTACGTCTCGGCCATGTTGAGGGCCTCGGCGTGCACGTTATGACGCGGGTTCGTGGGCGGCGAGATGAGGAGGCGGTCGACGAGATCTATCCGTGCATCCAGGGTACCTTCGTTGATCATGCGCTCCAGCTCCTCTTCAATCTTGTATCCGGAGGTAGGGAATTTGGATGCCATCTCGTCTAGAGTGACGCAGCTGAACGGTATGAAGTACTGCACGATGCTCTTGGTCCGTATGCTGTCGTACATCTGGTTAAGGACTTTGGCCAGGTGGACATCGAGGAGGTAGTCGTTTCGGTAGCCCTCAAGGACTTCGAGACAGGCGCTGTACTTGGAGTTGCAGAAGAGGTTAATGGCGCGGCGGATGTGCGGTTCAAGCTCAAGGAAGTTGCGGAACTCGCTGTTTGCGAGGACTTTGTCCTGCAAGTCGCTGCGGTCCATGGAAGCAAGCGCGCAAAGACCACCGTATACGGCTACGTCATTTGGTGAGATGACCTCCTTTTGCCAGGCAATGTTTGCGGCGGGCTCGGCAGTGAGGTATGCGGGCGAGGTCCTGAGGAAGTGGTTCGCAGCCTCCCGGAATTTGCCAGTGCCCATGAACGCGAGACCGCTGCAGGCAGACACGATAGGCTCTAGCTTCGTCTTGTCGTCACCCTTGAGCTGTGCCGATTCCACCTTGGTCAAGTTTGTTTGTGTCTGCACCCACAGCTTCTGCGTTATGCTGAGCAGTACGAGGCGGAGCGTCATGTCAGCGAGGTGCTTGTTAGAGGTACAGTGTTCGCGCATCTTCAAGTAGGCCTTGTTCGCGCTTGCATAGTCGCCCGTGTCGAAGTAGAAGTGGCCAAGATCTTCATTCCCCATCTGGAAGCTGTCAGCGCTTCGCCATGAAAATACCCTTACTTCCGAACGTACCCGTATGCTCTCCTTGATGAGGTTGTTCTTGTATGACTTCAGCTCATGTTCCAGTCTGTCCTGCTCCTGCTGTATCTCTCGCGTCTTCTTCTCGGCCCATGCTGTGTCCAGTAATGCGGCTGTGTCCTCTGGCGCGATGTTGCTGAACTCTTCTACTAGTGCAGTGTATAAGTTGACATTCTTGCCTTTCTTTGCCTCCGCAATGGCCAGGCGGTAGGCGTCTACTGCGAAGTAGGGTGAGTGAGAGCCGATGTGGTGGAGGCGGTCAGCTCGTGTAAAGCCTTGATTTGTCAGCATTGACTTCACAAAACCCAAACAAAGAACATATTTTCGGCTCACCAGAGTAGTTGCTGATATATGACTCTAGGTCGAACTTGGGCGGATCTATGCAAGTTAGCGGTGCTCGATTGGGCCGGTAATGGTGAAAGTGGTCGTACCTGTGACAACCACTTCATTCTTCGCTCTCCGCTGTTGGAAGAAAGTTGACTGCTCTGTGGTGAAGGCCATGGTTGCAGGACGATTGCTGTTGTCGGAGTTGTGGAGAGATTCCGAGCTCGAAGCTGTCGACGCGCTCGCTGGTGCCTTCCCCGCGTAGTGGGGCACCCGCGGACTGATTACATAACCCTGCAGCCTATCATCAACAGGTACCACAGGAAACTATCAACCTGATTCACTTCAGCTTCTTTTCAACAACTATATCACGTGCTGATAGCATATCGAGTCTCTTCAGACTCATTTATGATAAAACAGCCGCTCTCTAATAGTAGGTTACACTTAAACAAAGCGCGTACGAGTTGTTACTGCACCTGGTGTCATTGCCATCTCGCGCCGCACGATATTCTTTGCTGCAATATCGATCTTTCACTCGAAGCGCCTTTGAGTTCTTATTGTGAGTCATGCTGAATGTTCATATTCCAACAATCTCTTTGATGTGTGCTCGGGAATGGCCACATCTGTCTTGCTTCGGATTCCTTCAACGTTACCGCCGAAAGAGGTGTGAATGTCTAAGAGGAACGTAATTGACTTCCACCGCTCTTAGGCCTGTAGTTGATACTTGCTCGGGAATTAATCAAGGTCAACGCACAGTCACGAGCAATTCCTGGGCTAAGACTCGCAACCATAACACAACTTGTACTATGATCTGAATGAGGCGCCACGCATCACAGAACAATATGTCCCTGAGCATCTAGGCTCTACAGCTTCACTTTCGCGCCAACAACTCCCTAACCTCCCTCGTTTCCCTCTCCAACTCCTCAATATCCCCCCTCAACCCCAGTACCTCCCTCTCCAACCCCTCAATATCCCTCCTTGACCTAATCGCCTCATTCCAACACCTCTCCGAAGTCGCGTGCCACCTCAGGCTCTGCATCTCATCGGCAGATCCGCCGGGTTTAGTCAAGCTCGCCCCATCCAACAAATACAATCCCCTTGAATACAAACTCGTCGGTGATTCGGAATCGGGTATGTCTGCGAACTTGGACTTGGGTTTGGACGCGACTTTGAGTTTGGAGGCGAAGTGTGAGCGTGGCGACGAGGGCGAGGACAACCAGGGGGGTGTGCTGGTGCTTGTGCGTGGTTCAAGATGCTTGGGGTGAGATGTTGCGGGCGAGGGTTGGGAGTATACACTACTCGTCGCGCGAAGGTTGGGTGTCGACGGCGCTTCGACGGTGGGTTGGCGTTTGAGCGCGAGGGAGGTGAGGCGGCGCTGCCAGGGCGTGCTAGCGATTGAAGCGGGAGACGTGTCGGGGTGGAGACTTGTTGAAGAGTTCAGGGATGGTGATGGTAATGCTGAGGGTTGGGTGGCGTCTTTCCCTGACGTGCGTAGGTTGGAAAGTTGGGTGAGCATTCTGGACTTGTCTCGTCTAGTCGATGGAGGGGTGAAGAATTCCGTTTCGCGAGTAGGTGATGGGGAAGAGGATGAGAGGCGGCGGACGTGAGATGATGGCGGTAGGGTGGGTGCGGTGAGATATTTTGGCCAGTTGCGAGTCTCTTGCAAGGGGGGTGTGGGCAGTGCGGATGCAGCTGCCAGTATAAGTTCAGAAGGGCGATTTGAAGATGGGAGGGGCGATCGAAACGTCTCTGTAACAATGCGAGGGCGATTCATTGGCTTTCTTTGGGCTCGGTGTCGCGTACGTCGGGTTCGAAATGGTGAGCCAGTCGATATAGCAGAGGGTCTGCGTGATGACTGCCCAGACATCTGATCGACAGAGAACAGGTCTGGCCCAGCTGATATGTTGTTGATCGCTGCAATTGCAACGTCCTGTCCTGGCACCGGCAAATTTCTCCTCATAGTACCAAGCTCTTCGTCTGATGATTCTTCAACGTCTGCAAGTAGCTTGTCCACTACCGGTTGTGTTTCTGGCGTCAGCGAAGAGACACGATGCCGCAACACTGAGGGTGCAGACATGTCACCTACCCACTCCAGCGATACGATGGGCTGTTCCATCACAATCTCGTGCACCAGAAGCCCAAGACAGTTGAAGATGAAAACTTTACCAGACTCCGTCCCAATCGCGATGAGTGTCTGCAATCCCTCGTAGACCTGGTCATTCTCCTCTGTGGCGTCGCCTCCAAATATAACAGTCCCGTCCTTCCTGCCCTGTGATGTGTATGGGCCACCCGCGACAATTGATAGGCAAGTTGCTGGGCCAGCAACATGCTATGTTCGCAAAACCTTGCCACCGCCTTCGAAATCGACAAGACGACAACGCCCATCATGCCCGATGCTGATGACGCGTGATGTGAAGCCCGGTACAAATTCAGCAGCAATCGCCCCTCCCATTGATGGCTTATGCAGTTTCTTGATGGCGCCGACCCTGACTGGTTGCACATCGAATGTCCGCATACGGTCCACCTGAGATAGTTTGCGCTGTCCTTGCTGTGCAGGCAGAAATAGTCGATACATTGCCATCTTGCCGTCTCGAAAACCCAAGATGAAGCTCGTATGGAGGTTGTTTGTCGGAGCTGGAAGACTCGAAAACGCGGCGCAACTGACAGGTGTCTCGGCGTCTGTGGGTTGGAAGTTCACTGGCGCACTGCCTCCCCATCTTCTATCTTGTATGAATATGGTGGGTGGTGTGGGTGACGCAGATAGCAGTATATTCCCATCATTCGAAACTGATACGACATTTGGCGGCGATGGGTGTGGCTGCTGTGACGGTAGCATCTCCGCAGTTGGGATGTCGTAGGCTTGAACGGAAGGGCTCAGAGTGGTCGTGAAGTACAGCGTGCGCGAAACGGGAGAGAAGAGAAGAAGACGCGGTTCGCCCTGAGTGAGCTGTCAGTCATGTAGACATTCTCGTGTCATTGTCGTCTGCCTCACATCGCCTTTTCGCAATTTGGACTTCTTGCTACCGCGCAACGCGTCGCACAATATGACGACATGACTGTTAGCGACTGCGAAAAGGCTACTGTTGTCCTTCGATGCGCGCGCATTAGTAATGCCCCCAGTCGCGTCGCATTCGAACAACGTTCTGTTGGCCAGCTGCGTCCGATGATGTACAGTCTTCGAAGTGGCGATGAATAAGCTTTGCTCAAGCTGTTGGGCTACAGATGCCATAACTGCGACCTGCTGCCTTTAGTGATGATTAATAGGGTGCTGAGACTGGTGCGCGTCAAATCGTTGCGACTGTTTGATGTGTAGATGGTGAGCGCACAAGGCAGGTAGGCGCTATACGTCATGGCATGTATACTCAGACAATGGGAAGTTACGAGGCGGGTGCTAACCTGAAAACCAGCCCACCAGTGAACTTTGCTTGTTAATCTATATGCTAGTCCTTCCGTAATTCAAGGTAATGTAGGATCGATGGACAGCCTACTTCAGCCTCGCATATTGCTTGCCCCATTTAGCAGCGATTTCCTCCTCGGTGAACTTCCTCGTCTTGCGCTTGAGCATCGCTACACGTTCCTCGTGGGTGAGCTTCATCTGTGCACCCATAGGCACCAAGCAGCGAGCAACATGATCGTAGTTCTTTCTCAGCAGGTTGATGGTCAAGAACATGTAATCGATGTTGTAGAACACCAAAGCATGCTCGTCTGAGTACTGCTTCTTTTGGGATAAGAACGCCACTGGGTGCTCGCGCCAATGGCGGAGTGGGTTGAGATGGTGAGACGTGTGGTAGCCGTCGTTGTAGCAGTAGCGATTGCTCTGTTGGAGGTCAGCACTGCGAGTCCGTCTATTCACGTTTTTGAGTGATTTACAGGAACATCAATAAGTGTGATGCTGGACCTGAAGTCGGAATCCGGCTCCAACTCGTCCACGAGAGCGTGTTGACCCCAGTTGCCGGTCATGAGCGCCAGGCGCATAAGGGCGAGCGGGATGAGGAATACAAAGATGGTCGCGCGGATATTGACGTAGTTGAACAGGAAGTACAAGAAAGCATAGTTGCCAATCTCGCATCCTCCTGCCTTGAGGGCCATCATAGGCTTCCGTGTGCGTAGAAAGTAGCGCGGTAGGTCGAACCAGATCAAGAAGTAGAACCGTCCAACATATTTCAGGAAGTCCCACACGTCGTCTCTCTGGTATCGGACCGTAGATGATAGGTCATTTGGTCCATTGCCTTCCACGTGATGGTGTTTGACGTGGTGGAAGTAGTACGAGTTCCACGTGTGTCCCATCAACGGATCGAGCACGTACGGGAATAGCTCGTCGACAAGGGTATACTTCTTGCTCAGAACTCCTCGTGCATGGATGTGCTGATGCTTCAATAGCGTGTAAGCGCCAGCATACCATCCCTGCATGACACCGTGGAGGACTGCGTGCCACCAGTGGAAGTTGTAGAAGAGATAGATTGCAGATGGTAGTGTAGTGCAGCTGTACAGCAGCAGATGGGTGATCATGACGACATCCGCTTCATTTCGCACAACTGTGCGCGCCCACTTCGTGTAGGGCAGAACAATGTTGTCACGGAAGAAAGCGTTTTTGATGTCCGGGAGATCCACCGAGCTGAAAACAGTAGGCTCGAAGCCATCCGATTTTGGGTCATTCAGATTCTTCAGATACTCAATTGCTTGTTGCTCCTGGTCTTGTAGATCTGAAGGCTTGTCAGGATGTGTTGGGTCATCAACTATTTCCATCTCGAGGATCGGGAATGGCATCAAACTACCTTCAGGAGACGGCGCAACGAATTCGGACCGCTTTTTGGCCGAGTCATCAGACTCCTCTGCGGCATCCTCATCTGGAGTAAGCTCGTGTGCCTCGTATTGCTTTTCCATGACGCCCAACACCAAACGGTCCGGCCCCGTAAGCTCGGCATCAGCTGGGAATGGTAACCGGCCCATTGTAGGTTGATGTCGAACAGAGGAGGATAGTAATTGTATGCAACGACAGAACGCCGACGCTGTGCAACGGAAGGAACAATTGTTGTGGCAGAGCGAGGTGCGCTGCAATCGTTGATAACAAGGACAAGGAGTGTATTTCAAGGTTTGAAGACCCTGAGGCTGAAGGCTGAGCGGAACGGACGGGCGGTGTGACTAGCGTCCGGTCTCCGTGAGACATGATTGGTTGCTCGCAGATCGATAACGCGTGTTCGCCACACGATGTGGGCCGATTCTGGAGCAACACCGCGAATGTTTCAAAATGCACGATATATATATGACTTTGACTTCGAATTGCGACGATCTGAGATCCACATGGAAGAATTGTGATGCGGTGCTCAAGGCTGCCTTCTTCCTTCTTCCTCCTCCTTCAATAGCAGAATCGGCGTGATCGTGCCCGGGACTGCCAGTACGCCCCTGCCATGCACTGCCTACAATTAAGACTCCGTCATTCGTTTCCGTCATCGATTTCGACAAAGACACCCTGCGTAATGACGCGAAGATACCACTCCCTTAAGTCATTGGCCCAAAAGTAATACCGGACCGCTGCGATTGTACTGTATTTGACTTTAGCATGATCCTTGCCGCATCTTCACCGCGGCGAAACTTACATCCTGCATTTGGTAACCGCCCTCACTTCGAAAACAGCTCTCATCGTGTCAGGCTTTGCGCAGGTCTCTTCACTCTGAAGTGGCGAAGCGAACTTTCTTCGTCATAGCACCTTGAAGCGCAGTGTGCTTGTTGTCGAGATTGCCCTTCTTCCACACCTTGTAGCCCAGACCGATGTTCAGAAACACAGCTGCAAGTAGTACCAGGAGCAAGACATTGATGACGTCCGCCGTGCCATGAATGAACTGTTTGCTGATGGGTTCGATCTTCTTCATCAGGTCGGCCACGGCAAGACTGTTATTCATGGCAGCGTCGTGACACTTGTTCGCACTAGTCTGTATGTCGTGCATGACTGCTAAGGTCTGGTTGTATTTCGTTTCCATTGAGACTATGTGGCGGAGACACAGCTCAGAGACATGAAATTTGTCCATTGCTGTAGTTGTACTTGTACGATCAGTCCATGTCTTAAGTATGGGCGATTGAACTCACAGTAGACTGTTTGCTAGATTGCAAAGTCGTTACGTTTACATCCACGGTGCGCTGCGCTACTTCAGAATTGAGTAGATGGAGTGATGAAGACCTTTGAGATGACATGAGCGGTTGAGAAGAAGTAGAAAAATCTAGGTTAGACCTAATCAATAATTGGCGTTCACCGTGAGTCAAAGCAGGCAGGTGAAGTAAAGGTAGCTGCACGACAAGTTAAAGGTAGAGCAGATCTGTTTGAGTAGCAATTACGCCATCTAGTCTACTATGACGCACTCTCACATGCCTCGCATCTCGCCTTCACCTACTCTGACCTCCTCTCGACCCTTTGACCATTGTTCCCGTTACAGTCAATGCTAGCCGAGAATAAGAGCGACATCTGCTAAGATACGATCGAAATTTCGAGCGCCTTGCTTGCGACAGCTTTATTGATCGGTCCGTACAGATCTGAGAGCTTGTATTGGAAAGCCCCGAGAATGCGGAGAAGTTTTTCGCCGCGGTCTTCGGTGTCTGCTGGCAAGACAACGTGTTGCTCCAAGTGGACCATGGTGCTTAGATTATTAAGTCTAGCGATCTTAAATCGTGAGGTAGTTGCGTACGTTCAACTTGGAAAAATAGCAAGGCAAGCGTTTGGAGGGGTGGTGTTCGAAACGGCCGGTGTGCAATGGGGTGGGAAATGTCGGGTGAAACCTTTGTAGAGACATGTTATACCAACAGACAAGCACAAGCAAGTACGTCAACGATTTGTAGAAAATCAACACACCCTATTTGCTCAATTCCAAATTGCCCAACATGCTTTTGCGCGTGTCCGTTATGCCCACTACTCGCGCTTCGCATCCGGTCTTCGTCCACCCATAGGTACAGCTGTGCTTCTCAAATCTCTTCGAAGTCTCACGAGAGCGTCCAGGATCTTGTACAGGAAGAAGATGATAGTGGCCAACAATGTCGCGTTCAAAGCGACCAGGAATATGAACAGATCCACACGCTTCAGTACATCGTTCCGAATATCTTGGATGGTGTCGTCTATGTTGAACAATCCCATGGTGCTTGGATGTGCGCGCAAGTGCGTGGCCTGGGTGGCTTGGGTGAGTCGAATGAAATATAGCGCCGTTTGGTAAGAGGGTGGTAGATGAAGTTCGCGATCAGTGGATCGGGTTGTTTTCGCGCGCAAACGCAGGTTGACGTCATTGCATTCGCGATGCACTAGGGCGAAGCAGGGCGAAGAATCGACGAAGTGCAATATTCCCTACCGACAATCTTTTGTCGTTTTCGAGGCTCCGGACATTATGCTCGGCTTTAGGTCGATGCACATCACGTATCAGCTTGCACTATAAGCCTGATGACCTCGGGAACTGGCAGTGGAGACCCGTCAATGCGAATTGTGAGAAATTGTTAGGTAACTTTTAATTGCATCCAATCCTATCTAGCTACCGATGCCTTGTTGACCCATCCATCGCCTGAGGCTTTTACACCTTGAATTGTTCATAACACAATTTTGACACCCTGGATGCATCATAACACCTCTCCGAAGGTTGTGGACCTCAGACCTCACAATCCTTACGCCTTCTTGCAAGTCTTCCAGCCGTTGATGATGCAAGCTGAGTTGTGGGTGAACTCCTGATGCATGATCTCTCCAATCTGGCCACCAAGACCGTCTACAGCTTTGTCGACGAGCTGGAGTTTATCGCCCTCACAGCAATTCCATTGTCCATACCCCGTCTGCGCGTTCCAAAGCTTGATGTGGAAATACTGGGCCTTGGTCCCCTATGGGACGAGGTTTGTCTGTATACAGGCGTCAGCTGTTGGCCAAAGGATGTACAAGAGCCGCGTAACGTACGCGGACCACGTCTCCGACATTGCATGCAGCCTCATCACCCATCCAGAAACAATTCGTCTTGCCGTTGGGGTAGCGCTTCGTTATTGCCTCGAGTGTACCCGCGACGACGCCGATGAGTCGTTTGCGCAACTCTTCTGTGCCCCACTCTGCTCGAATCTCATGTATGCAGACCATGCCTGTAGATGGTCAGCCGGTGTTTGGATTTTCTGCAGGTGAACACGACTCGAGTTCACTAGATAGGGTTTCCAAACGTACTGTCAACGGGACGTTTCTTCTTGCCAATAGTCACGGTCTTGAAGCAGATGTCGGTCTTGTCGACTTTACATGTCGCTTTGTCTGCGTTGGAAGGACAGACTCTATCGAAAAGACTCCAGACGGTACGGTACAGATCAGCTTGGATGACATGGCCGACAGCGATCTTGTCGCGGCCAATCCAAATCTGAATGGTCGTGCGATAGTCATATTTAAGAGAAGGATTATCGCCGGAAGAGTTGGACGGAGCTTAACGCAAGTTAAAGGTACTCTCGTCGGATTGAAGCTGTGCTTGACTTACCCTCGTCGAACGTGTTCCGGCTGAAGAGCTGGAGACCGTCACTCAGACGATTTTCTAGAACGGTTCCGGCGCCAACGAGGGCAGAGAAGAGGGTAGCGAGGCAGAGGAAGGTATACAAAGTGACCCTCATGGTTAGCGATGTAGAGTGTAGGGTAATTTGATATATTTTGAAGAAGCGGCCGGGCACTGGATCAAATGAAGGGTGGAGAGGAAGAGTTGCATAACCAGCGAACTTTTCTTAAAAGCCGAGTTTGCTATCGTGCTGAAACTGCGGTGAGTATTGATACAGTCGTGGCAAACAGAAAAGGGCATGAGCGGTGAAGTGAGAAGATGCAATTCCGGAGACTGAAGCAGTTACCCAATCCGCATTTCGAGCGACATAATGATCGAAAGCCCTCTAAGTGGGTCAAAATCTCCAATCTTAGCTTCCTTGTTTGAAGTCCCCAAAATTCCTGCCCAACGCCCTGATCTGTGCACTTGGCCAACTCTCCCTCATGACACTCTTTGTATACCATGGGTCCTTATGTACATACCAACGTGTGTGACAGATTGGACAGCATGGCTTTTCCATGGCGAACATTCTCTCAGAGAGACACTTCGATCCAAATACGTGACCACAACCCGGCGCGGTTACTTGTAATACCACTTCACACCTCGCGCAATCGGGGCATTCGTCGTCGTCGGATGGCAGAGCCGATCTGTGTGGCTTCTGCAGTCTATGCGATTTCTGTGATTTGTGGATGCGCCGCACTTGTTCGGGCGATGGAGCGGGTGTAGGCATTACGGCGAGGTGAATGTTGTCGCAAGTTGGCCTTGAGCAGTAAGAACATCTGAGGCGTCCCTCATCATTACTCCAGGGTATGAGGTTGTTATTCAAGAAGTATGCGAGAGACGGTGTTGGGAAAATGAACTCGTCAACTATCCGGGCGCGAGACCTGGTTGGCTGCGACAAAAGCGGGCCTAGTGGGCCGATGTTCATTTTCGGGATATGATTTTGTTGGCGATAGCGGTGGTAGATAGGAAGATGACTAGTTGGCATCGCATGCTGTAGAGTCAGACATGAAATTATGGAATCATCTAGTGGCAACTGGCAAGCAAACTTACGATGTCGCTCTTACTATCCTAGCAGCGACAGTATAAGGTCAGAGCTGCTTGCCTTGCAACTGGCTTTACTGCACGGGATGGCCAGCCAAGTCTATCATAAAGCCTTGCTAGAGATATGGCGGTTGACTGCTCTGCTGAGAATGTTTCCAAGAAGTCCTGCTGATCGTACTGCGTATTGCCATTGCAATTTTCTGCAGTCCAAAACGAGGTATCTGACGAATTATCCTGCTCTCCACGTGTCTCAATAACCATTACAAGAAAACAATGTGGTCACGAATTGCCCAGGCGTCGATACAGCTAACGTCAGCTACTTCCCAAGATAATGCTGGAATACACATTCAATGTTAGTAGCACTTCCTTTGCAGCGCGATAGTTGCAGTAAGTGGGTATACAATATTGTACGATGGGGTTGATCAAGTTACGAGTGTATATTGTTGCAAATTGATAATGTTCTATCTATCGTACGAACGCGTTCATATACAATTCTGCCGCGCATAGGCCTGCAGGCCTATGCATCAGCAGTTCACGTGATAATGAGGATTGCTATGTACGGACATTCGACAATATTTTAGTCTTGGGAAAAGGCGGGAGGACAGATGGGCGATTTGGAGCATTTCAAACTGGTGACAGCAAAAATCGGATGACTGGAACTATTACAATGTTCATGCAGCTCGCCGACTGCCTTCGACGACACTCCCTACCTGAGCTAATCCTACCCACACATGTCGAAGCTTTCTATACAGCAAGGGATGTCAAACTAAAATCGTCGAAGCACAGCCTTCCGCTAGTAGTGCTTCGAAGACAATTACTTTTAACAGACGGCACTGTAGCGCGACTTTGTCCAGACATGTGGCGCGTTAAATGTAGTGAGACTTACGCCGTTCAGCAATACGTTCGTTGGGCAGTTCCCCTGTTGCCCTTGTCGTGTGTACAATTCAAACATGTATGTCTGCCCGGCAGGGAGGTTGATGGTCTGGCGCAGATCTGTTATGTAGGCTCCGGCGTTAATGCCTTGGGCTTGGCAGGCGTAGCTGCCTGATCGAGGGGAGGTGCTCATGACATCTGTGGAGGGTTGGGAGAGCGCGATCTCGGTGAATGTCCACGGCGATATGGAGCCGGTCTCGAAGCCGGAATTCATGATGTATTGAGTGGGAGCTAGTGCAGGGCCCGGCGTGGGTGTGATCTCCGGGATCGAAGTGGGTGTTACTACTTCTGAAGTTCAAGTGAGTGTTATTTCTGTGGTTGAAATGGGTTGGACCTCCGGAGCTGGAGCTGATCAGGCAGACGAGGTATCCGCAGACAGCGTAGAAGATTGGCTTGGCGAAAGTGTCGAACTCGGTTCGCTGCTTGCAGATGAAACTGTGGTTGGAGTGGAAGAGACTGAAGATGAGGAAACTTCTATAAATGGCGTAGAAACTGAGCTAGACAGAGAATTTGAAGGCACTTCGTTGGTCAATGACGGGACTGGGGAAGGCGTTGGCGTGACTGTGGATACAGGAGAGGATACCGGAAAGCTAGACAGGGTTCCCAGAGCAGACGATGATTGTGAGGTCATTATTGGCATGTCCAAGGACGAGCTTGGAATTGTTTCTGAGGTGGCCACAAATGCTTGTGTGGCAGTTGAAGTAACTGAAGTAAAGATGGAAGAGATTCCCTTTACGCTTGTAGACGCCGAAGAGCTGGCTGTCGAGCTTGTAGACAAGACATACATTGAATGTAGCGCTGATGATGCAGACAAGCTGTTCGGAATTCTAGTCCGACTGGAGGTAGTGGAAGGCGTGGGGGGTGACGAAGAAGATGCTGAAACGCAATCCCCATAGCCTTTTTGACATGTATATGCTCCACAATAATCTATACCTGTTAGCAGCGTCGCGTCTTGTGTGCCGTCGCCTTACCTATCATTGACCCGCAATAGCTCCATTTACCACAGCACGAACCCAATGTAGATCTTTTGCAGGCCTGGCCGCTAAAGTCCGACCCGCATCACGCGTTGTGTGAAACTGGCTGGACCGAGAACAGGACACTGGGTGATGTTCGCATAAGGGAAGTTGATGAAGTCTCTAAGGTTGAAGGGCTAGTTGACGTCTTGAGTGAAGGGCTACTACTGGCATTGCAGATTCCGAATTTTGACTGGCACCCTTTACCGCAATGGCTGGATGATTGTCCGCAATAGCCGTACTGAGTATTCATTTAGTATGTATGATGGTGCTGTAGCGAGGCATGAATTCCTTGAGAGCAACAATTTCCATAGACACTACTTTGACAGGTGTGGCCGGAATTGCTACCGCATTTCCCGTTCTGCGATACTTTCAGATGGTATTCCGAAGTCGCACACGTGCCATAGGTAGTTTAACATCCTTTAGAGGGCAAGTGATGGTCTTCGGAGGTCCCACTATCTCAATTTCAGTGTTCGAAATTGAAGCAAAGAGAAGTGCTGGGAGTGCAGGCCTTACCACCAGCCAGCTCGAGAACAGCATGAGCCCCACGTAGTGCCTACGCACGTGGTGCCACCGAAGCTACTCCCACATCGAGCGTTGCGTGAGATGGCAGCAGCTTGAACAAGCAGTCCAAATCCCAGAAATGTTACGAGCGAAGCTAGAGACGGCATTTCAGCAGTATCGTACCACTATTGCAAAGGAACAGGAAACGCGCAATCGAGAATATGAAGACTGATTAACTGGGCGAACACAAGATTGAGTAGAGGCGCAAGATCGCGATATCAGTAGTTTTGTATGTCAAGCGCTAGAGTAATTTATTTCCTCGCCGGCTTGTCCGAGTAGGGGCAATTAATACTGATAGCGCATCGCGTGCGTCTGAAAGTGTCTGAAGAGTACGCGGACCCTCAGCCTCACGAGAGAATTAAATTAGCCGATACGCCACATCCCCTTCTCGAGCCTGCTAGCTCAAGCCGACACTACCCCCTATGAAATAGAATCATCGTGAACAAAAAGAACATGTCTTGTGATGACAAAATTGAGGAGATCAAGGGGTCGAACTGTAGAGCATCAGCAAGGAGCGCAAGTTGAGTCAGTCTCAGAAGCGAGAGCTTGCTGCTATGACACGAGCGAGATTTCTGGTTGAGAATAGGCAGATGGGGTGGGACATGATGTGGTTGTTAGGGCTGCATGTGGCTGGCGGAGCCGCTGAGCCAACTAAGTAAGGCGATTATGCAAGAGCCCCTCTAACGCGGCCGAGAATCGTATGGAGAGCCGGATTCTTTTCGTACACACTTTGTTGATTGCTCTTAGTTTCGAGCCACCGTACGTACGTGGCGAGCACGTGACCACGTGTGTGGCCCGTGCCGTGGGGTAGGATTCAGTTCGTACGCGAGCTGCAGCCCCTCTCCTCGAATCAATCGAAAATCATCTACCTCAACTCGTTGCAACGACCATTACTTGATTCAACCTCACTTTTGCCGTATCAACACACTTGGACTTTGGATAAATTGCCCACAGGGAAATCCGTCCACTGATTGTATTAGCTATGGTACAAACACAGCTCGATCGACGTTTGTTTCCCAAATTTCGTAGATGAGGCTCCCCAAATCATAACGCGGGGACCCCGAGCTGCATTTGCCAACGGGCATTTGGCGATTTTTTGGGGCCATGATCAGCCCGGTTTGCAGAATTCCGAGGTCTTGTGGCATCCCTATTTTGTGTTTCAGGTTAACATTACCCCAATCCCCATCACTTCTCCGCAGCGGGGAAGAAGATGGTGCGGGGATTTGGGGCCGTGCAAAAACCCATGCCTGTCTGCCCTCCAAATCGATATGATTAATATTAATCTGAAGGCAGAATACCGACTCTAACAATCCCACGTCTAACTTCCCAGGTCGGCTTCCTTCAAAAATGTTACTGGACCAACTTGGCTACGACGCTCACACATTCCGCTGCGCAGCGATTGCTTGCTTTGTACTCGCTACAGTCATCGTATTTGTCGATTATGGACGAATGCTTCTGCTGAGGCGAAGATTGCCACCTGGACCTTTCCCATTCCCAATTGTTGGCAACCACTACCAAATCTCAAAGGACCGGCCCTGGATGCAATGGGCTGAGTGGGCTGAGTATTACAATAATCCTATGACCACCATATGGGTCGGCCGGGAACACCGGATAATCGTCCAGGATGCCTGGGTTGCCTCGGATTTGCTTGAGAAGCGCGCGGATATCTTCTCGTCGCGCCCGAGGTTCGTCGTTATGGGTGACCTCGTTGATGCGACGACTACGAATCAGACAACATTGGTTTACGGTGATAAGTGGCGAATCCATAGGAAGCTCATGGTATGCTACATCGTCCTAACTTCTTTGAGTAAGTTGTATTCCGGACTAATTGCTTCTTAGCATGGTGTCGTCGGCACACAGGCCGTTCGAGGATATCGAGAAGCTCAGGCCAACGAGTCTAAGATATTGACCAGAGATCTCATGATGAAGCCAGATGGTTTTGTCATGTCGATCGAGAGGTACTCAGTTTCGTTGACTTCCATAATTGGCTGGGGTCGTCGTATCAAGAAAACCAACGACGAAGTGGCGCAGCTAGCTCTCGCTGTCATGGAGGCTGTCAACTACATCGTCCCTGGCCTGTACCTAATGGAGGCCGTTCCAATCTTGTCCAAATTACCGTCCTTCATATACAGTACTCCCTCCAAGATCAAAGCGGGTGCAGACCTATTTTCGAAGTATTTCTACTTCCTTACCCACGAGGCGGCGAAAGTAGACGGGCCAACCTTTGCCGCGAATCTTATTGAGGCGCAATCGAAGATGAACCTCAGCAAAAAGGAGGTCTCCGGCCTGGCAGCCAACCTTATCGGCGGTGGCGTTGACACGACATCAAGTACAATGCTCAGTTTCATTCTCGCCATTGCGTACTTCCCTGATGTTCAGAAAAAAGTGCAAGCAGAACTTGATGCCGTCGTTGGCCAATATCGATCACCAAACTGGGACGACGTCGACAAACGCCTACCGTATCTAGTGGCCACAGTAAAGGAAGTACTACGGTGGCGGACAGTGACTATTCTTGCCGGTATTCCGCATGCCAATACTGTCGACTTTGAGTACCGAGGCTATCGCATTCCAGCGGGGACGAATATCACTGGTAATATGTGGGCCATACACCGTAATCCTCGTGACTTCCCCGATCCAGATGTTTTGCGACCTGAAAGATTCCTCAATGGCCTGGAGAAGCCATATCCAAACCAGCGAGGGAGTAACCCGTTCGGCTGGGGTCGACGACAATGTAGTGGACAGCCACTAGCGGAGCAAGGGCTTTACTATTCGTTGGCGAGGATAGCCTGGGCCTTTAACATACAACCCGGATTGGATAAGCATGTAAGTCTTTGCACGCCCCGCCGTTATTGCCGTAATAATCTCCGAATTTTTGCTGACCTTGGTGTAATAGGGAAACGAAGTCAAGCTCGATATTTTTGCCTACACGAACACAGAGAACATGCGGCCAGAGCCCTTTGAAGTACGATTCTCGCCAAGGACGCCTAAAATTCAGAACATACTTCTTTCAGAAGCCATAACTGCTACCGAAGATTTGAGTACCTACGATTGGGACACCAAGGTTACTATCAAGGACGCGCTCCAAGATGTTTAGCTACATATTGGCACGTCAATTGGAATATCATTATTTGCTCTCGAATTCATCATTGCGCCCTAGAACTGCGCATTTGAGAGTACTGACACACGCCAATCGACCATTATTATTTTAAGGGCTGGCGTATAACCAATTTGCCGAATCCTCGCCCCGATTTTCCGACCTTGACAATTTCGTGCAGAGCTTCCTCGGCGGTGATTTCCAGAACTTCCACTGATGGCAGCAAAAATCGAGTATTGTAGTGCTCAATGGCCCATTTTAGAGCCCTCCAAGCATTCCGATGCCTTTCTGGATGACCAGGGATACTAATTGGTTGCGGCGCACCGGGTGGGATGAAGCGCCAGTCATCTTTGGTCGTGGCTAAGGGCATTTGAAATCCGCCATCAAATTTAGTGACGCTTGCCAGTATAGCTCCTGGGCTATTCACGGCTCGTGCAAGCATATCTGCCGAAGAAGGTTGGGTGAATGTACCAGCAGCATCAAGCGCATGGCTTGCAGAACCTTGACCAAGAGTCTGGACCGCCGCAGCAATATCAGCTTCAACGGTCAATAAATTGTAGTCGAAAGCATGCGTTGCGCCGAGGCTTTTTAGTAATTCATGTCGGCCTGGTGATGCGGTGACAAGTATGTTTTGGCAACCACTAGCTTTTAGGAACTGCAACGTACAGATGCCTACGCTGGAGGAGGCGCCCCAAATAATAATCGGGCGTGTATGAACAGCTGGCGAGGTAGGTAAAGGCAGCTTGAAAATATTGTAGACCGTATCCGCAGCAGTCATTGCCACCACGGTCAGAGCTGCCGCATGACTCTCGGGAAGATGCGAAGGCACTTTGAAGATCATGTCCTCCGGACAAAAGCAATGCGCCTGGTGCGTTCCATATCTGCTCGAACGTCCCATTCCAGAAGGCGTATATCCTGCTACTATGTCTCCTTTGCTGAACTTGGAACCTGAATGTACTGAGAGGACATAGCCGCAAAAGTCGTATCCGATAACCGTCGAGCGAATACCGAGATGAGCGTGTTTGGTGTCCGCTGGGTTGACGCCGGAATAGATTATTTCGATTTGCACATCGTTGGGGGCCATCTCACCATGATGAATGTCTTCTCGTACGGAGAAGTCGCCATTTTCGTCAACGAAGATCGCTTTTGGAGCAGTGGTTACCATGGTAAGATTTCTCAAGTGGTACTGATATGCAAGAACAGATATTGTGATAGACCGTGATTGTGCGATGAAGCCACGGCACTTAAGTTGAATTGACGTAGGTAGAAGTCGACTAACCGATGGGGAACAATCAGCACTACGTAGTTTCAGAGATAGTGTGCTTGCGTTCGGGCCTTCTTCTCCTCTTCTAGTGGTGCAGCCATGTCATTGGAGCAAATTAAAAAAGACCCATGCGCCGGATGTACGAGCATGTACGAAGCGGGCATGAGAGCCAGACGATGTACGATGATTATGTACAAGCAATAGATGTATGAACGGACGGCTCAGTATACACTGTGGCTTTTTTTCCAAACGAAGATCCCTATCTTTGACATTGTTTTTCAGCTGCTCATGGATCATCATGGCTGTAGTAGAATTTTGGACCCAATTTGCTAAATTCTTCGACGCGCAACAAATACATGATGTTTGAAAACACAAATGAAGGTAACCATGATCCCCATCCTTCCAAAGTTGATAGCGGGTTTGGCTATTGACCTATGTGCAATGTTCAAATTACCACAGGCACGTGACGGCTTCACATCTAGAACTCTTACCAGCGACCGAGCTTAGCATTAACTTGCCTTTTTGTC
Source organism: Parastagonospora avenae f. sp. tritici 18332-5 (assembly GCA_022559985.1). Classification (NCBI taxonomy): domain Eukaryota; kingdom Fungi; phylum Ascomycota; class Dothideomycetes; order Pleosporales; family Phaeosphaeriaceae; genus Parastagonospora; species Parastagonospora avenae. The sequence continues at coordinate 141,879 of JAFJTR010000044.1, read as the reverse complement.
TGCTGATGTAAATATGGACTTTGACAAGACATACGGGTCAGTCTGAGCAGAATTTCAGCACGTGACACTGTAAGATGAGACTTCGCAAAGCTCACTTAGTTCATGTCACTGTACAGATGGAAGTGCGACAGAAAAATGACCATGCATACCTTTGGACTAGTATGATAGATCCACACAGGCTTTCCTTCACGTAGATCGAAAACGTGCAGATGATTTTGAAGACGTGGCCAACGTGGCAGTCGCATCGTTGGTCGGCTAGTCAACAACAATCATTGACGGAGGACGGCAAGGCATTGAGTCGTTGACAGCAACGTGAGTGGTCTCGGTACAATGGCAAGCTAATTCTAGACACCAGTGGTCACTTTCATTTTTCTTCCATTCCATTATCACCAGTGACGCGCGCAGGATCGCACTATAAGTTCGATCGTTTGGCCCTCCTTCTGAACCCCAACAACATTGCGATCAAGCACAGAGACAAAGGAAAGTACCTGCAAACAACTGACAACGAAAGAGAACGCTAAATCAATCATGCCGAATGCTATTCCCAACTTCCATATCCAGAACTTCCTGTCGCGCCAGACGATCGCTCTCCCAATTTATTCTTTGCCAGTCGGGTCTCCGCAAGATCAAGAATGCCCCATCTGTCATGTCTTCTACGCTGATCCGCCAACGACTCACGTGCATCCAGACTTCCCTTCCTCCAGCAAAGAATATGCATGCCAAGTTCGTGCTTGCAAGCACATCTTTGGACGGCGTTGCCTAGAGAGACACATTCGTGGCAATCAGCCATGGAGCCACACGTGCCCGATATGTAGGAAAGAGTGGTTCCCTGCGCCGAACAAGGGCAGATCGGACATGCTAGCAAACTTAGAGAGGGCTTTGACGGGGCTTGCAAACATCGAAGTCAGAGACGTGCAGGTTAGAAGGGAGATTGATGATGTTGAGCGGGCGATGAGGAGGGTCAGGGAAGTGCTGTATGAGAATAGGTGGATCTGAGAGATGACGCGCAAATGACCACACCGTCACTTATTGTGTAGTGGTGTTTCCGGCCCCTCGATTCTGAGCTTTTCAGGATGGCGCGAATGCAGGCTAGGTTGCCTGTTGTGATCCTTGTGATGGCCAGGAGACGACCCGCGGCTAACAAGTTGGTATATCATTAGACAGTATAACTGAAACTCTGCTGTTAAAATAGTAGAGATTAACGTTGGCTGTAATGACCCAAAATTGGTGACTTCCAAACGTGGTGGTGGCAGCGACCGACGTATCTTGACTGTGACTCCGCAACATGCGTTGGCGCAGGCTGTGTACCTTCCCACACTTGTACGCGTGATTGGCCTTCCGTCCTAACACACTGTCTACATCACGCGCCCGCTAGATTGAATACTTCACATCGATGGCGATTTCTGTGAAGAAAAGTGTGACTGCACGTTCGACAAACACAGAGGGCGACGACGTTTACAAAACGATCGACCAGCAAGTTTCTTCGCCTCGCTAGACCCTCCAGCCTCGCAAGCATTTATTTTCTTCCTAAAACTTTGCGCTCTGCAATACGAGAGTGCAGAAAACTGCCTTGAGCCTTCTGGACAATGTCGACCTCACCTTCAGACTGCCAGACGTCGACAAACCGAATCAGTAGCGACCAAGACAGCTCCAAAGGCGCGCTTCTCATCACTCCAGTGGCGCTTGTACAACTCGAAGATAAGGAGTGCCCGATATGCCATGAGCTCTACACAGAACCGCAATCCACTGACCATGGTTCCGAGCCACATCAGGAATGGGCTGTCAAGGTTGACATGATCGCGGAGTGGTTCGGTACGAAGCGGTGTTGCGGGCACATTATCGGCCGCAAATGTCTTGAAAAACATCTCAAAGGGCCAGGGCCGTGGAGAAACAAGTGTCCACTGTGTCGAGACGTGTGGTTTCATGAAGTCGCCCCAAGAGGCGCGCAACTACCAGCAGAGGCCCCGGAGGCGCCGAGCGCAACGCGCGCGCCGCGACGAAGCCAAAGAATCGCAGAGCGAAGGTCCATGAGTCTGAGACCTGTGGGCGCTAGACATGGCATAGCCCGAACACAACCTCGCCAGCGCCCGCAAAGACGACCGATCCGCTTCACTCAACGTTTAATGGCTGCGCTGGAGGTCGAGGATGGAACGGAGGAGGTGAAGGGAACGATGGAAGAAGTCGAGAGGCGGCTCAACAGATTGTATGAAGATGCAACTGGGTGATGCGGTTGGATGAGTGAAGGTTGTTCAGGAAAGTTAGATGGGCACATCTCGCCTGTGTACAGTTGATTTTTTGGCTAGCTTAGAATACAGCATTGCGAACATACCACAAATACGAACATACCTCAAATATTAAAATTTGATCATGCACTCGTCCTTGCTCTTTTGTTCGCTCTTTCGACGCTCGCTTCCTCGCTGGGTTCGCCACTTCCTTGCATCAACGCAACAGCTTCTTGCAGCAATGTCTTCTCCCCTAGCCTGACCTCTACAGCCATGCGGTGCCTCTTCTCCAAGTCTTTCTTTTCCAAGAGCTCCTTGTCTTGCTCGATTGATGTAGGATATTGTCCGAGTTTTGTCGTTAATGCCTGGGTAATCGCAGCTTTGCAACTTTCCACACGCTTCCGCTTGTCAGCTACTACGTCGGGTTTCGACTTCTTGATCGCTTTGAGAAAAGCCGTGAGCTGTTCGTCAAGCTCCGGTGAGATCTCCCGGAGCTCCGCTTGATAGGTAAGACGTCCTTGGCCGTCTGGTTCACCAGAGTCCCGCTCGATTACGAAGTATTCTTCCAACTCCTCGGGGTCCAATTCAGCATCCTGTAATTTGTCAGAAGCAAATCTCCAACGCTACGATCGACCATCGTTCACTCACAACTTTTCCTAACCCTTCTTTAGTCAAGCTCAGCTGTTGCACTAGTGCTGATCGTACGAGAGTCCATGGTAGATCAACGACATCATATCTGCGATGCTCCGGTGTGACATATCCATAACGCCGGAGGAGGTCTGAAGAAGGTAGTGGGCCGTAGTAATTCAAGATCTCAGAACCTGCGGGGAGTCTGGAACGCAGCGCAGTTACTTCAAGGCTATCTCCATGGTTCACATGTGCCTGTTTAGGCTGATTAGTAAAGCGAAAAGCTATCGAAGATATTGAAATCTCACGTTGAACTCTGCATTCGCGTTGAGCATGTCTGCCATTGGCACCATGCCGAGCATGGTGGTGCCCTCCCGATCTTCGGCCCAGCCGTCTTCTTCGTCGTCTGAATTTTCATCGCTGTTGTCAAGATCAAATGCATAAGACATGATGGTGCTTCCGACACGATGCGCAAGAGATAGCAAGTCATCCTCGCACAATTGGGTCGTGCCTTCGGGGTAAAAGATGGACGTGTTTTGCAGGACGATTGGTAGTATGCGACTCCGTAGCATTTCGTCGCTCTCATGCTTTCCAATCTTCTCGGGTGTAAGACATGTACCTTCTAGCTCTTTGAGCTCGGCTTCAGTCCAGAATATTGGCGTGTCGAAGGTTTGTGGCAGCACATCCAAGTAGGGCTTCCATCGCGATGCTCCTCCCTGAAGGTACTCATACAACATAACAAGGATCAGAGAGCCCCATGAGTCCAGAGGCTCCCAGTCCTCGTCTTCGTCATCTTCGGGCACTTTGAACACTTTAGGCAGCTTCTCGGCCAATTCTGATGTTTCTGTATTGATGATTGCGCTTCTCGGGATTGTGAACAGCGTAGTATCCTCTGGTATGTCTTTGATGGCCACTTTCATAAGTCAGCACACCATTCAAACGTTGTAGTCGCCCCACTGACCAATCCCTCGACCCGCGTCCCTTGATCGGAGGTCTTTAATCTCCAACAAATCGTCGCGAAATTCGCCTCCGACAGTTTTGAACCATGCTAGGAAGCGATCGGTGGCCGTCGAAAACTCGTCCATAGTTATTTATTGCTTGCGAAGCTTGGGGTAAATGTAGTGGCGAACTGAGTAAATGCACGAAGTAGGGTAAGCGAAATTTCCTCGCTAGACAATGACGTTGCGCGTGTGGTCCACAGATGACTCAATAAGATATATGTCCGCGATCACAAATCAAATGAGAGATGTAGTCTTTGAAAGACAGCCTGCAAGAGTCAAAGATGGATGTGAACAGTCGCATCTTTTCGCGCGTTGGAGGGCGCGGAAAAGTGACCCACGCTGATTGGTGGCAAAAGCTGACGTCCAAAAAAGGTAAGGCGCAACGTCCCCGAAAACTGCACAGGTTGCTCTGAGCCACATCCCAATAGGACGACATCAACACCCCTTTGCTCGATGTGTTATGTCTGTGCTCCTGAGACAATGGGAGATCACGCTTTGATAGAGATCCATAATACTTTCTCCCCTTGACGTCCAGTCAGATGCGCAGACTGTTTTAGGTATGCTTGCCCCAAGTCATCAACAGCGATTTTGAAGAGCACCATGTACGCCGCGGGGTATATTGTGTTAAGCAGATTTAATAAGATGTTGAAGAAACATTCATCCATGCACTTTTTCGAAATTCATATATCTGTCACATCTCGTTCCCCAACCAACAACGACAAGCTTTCCACCGCATCCTCCACATTACCCAAAACCAGCAGTACTCCTGCCATTGCGTTTCCATCCTCATAAATCTCCTGTATGCGTTCCAGCCGTGCAACTATACGCTCCAAGCGTCGAGCTGCCGTTGGGTATCGATCTTCAGGAGCAACTGTGGCGCCTGGAGGGACAGAAAGTACCTCTCGCTCTCCGTCATCGCTGATTGTCGATATCGTAGATCTTCTTCGTAGATGTACACCGATAACAGCATTTCTTCGTGCCCGCATAGCCTGCACTCTCCGGTTTAGCGTTGGGCGAGGAACATCGTCCTCGAGCTCGAAGTCATCGCTAGTATAAGACCTATTCTGTCGAGGTCTGGGGAAGTTTCTGGAGCCAGTACCGTGGAATGAACCATTGCTGCTATCTGACTCTAGACCCTCAAACTCGGTCGCTGCGTCGAACTCGAGATCTCCTACTGGTGATATGGTGCCCTCATCTTGTGAAAACCTGATCCATTCTTCGCGACAACTCGGGCATCGCGTACTATACTCTTCTCCTCCTCGCACATGCTCTTCTATACATAGGCGGCCGAAGATGTGGTGGCACTGCGCTCCTTCCGGCCGTTCGTATGGCCATGCTGGATAGTCACTGGTTCGGGTGAAATCGTACTGAGGGTAGGGTTCGTGGCAGATTGGGCACTCTGTTTCGGTTGTCGCTGTGGGTATAAGGAGGTTGAGATATGCATCAATCTCGGTATCTGTGGGCGGCATGTTGGTGGTCTCGATGGTCAAGAATCCTAGTTCAAAGTCAGAGAAATGAGGTGCAGCCATGAGAAGGGAGAGGTAGCATAAGTAGAAAGCACTCGTGGCGCACTTTTATGCTGTAAACACATCACGGCGGGGGATAGTGAAGTTTGGAAGGGAAGTGAACTGCATTACGTCTATTCGCAGTGATAGAGACAGCAAGCAGCCACGGCTTGTCTCATTTCAATGAAGCTGGAAAGTCGTTAATCTCTGCTGGTAACGTCACGTCAGACTCGCCACGTTCGTGTACTCATTACACACTTACATATCCGATTGGATGATGTGCAGTGACACTCTTGTCTTTTTTGTACGACTTGTTTATAGTCTAGGCGGTCCGCAGCAACACCACATTGCCCACTGAGGGTCGATTTCGCGGAAACTTTGAGACAAATAATGCATTCATTCTAGTTCAAGGTTCCTTTAGAAAAGCATCAAAACATGTGACAGTTTGGCATCCGCTGCGACTCTCGCAATGACTGTACAAGCTTACTAAGATCCATCATGCCACCCAGGCGGATGATAACGACTCCTTTCACGTCGCGACCGGTCCGATGCAATGTTAACATGCGTTGAAGTATTGCCCAATGTTGAAATGAGCCCAATGGGTGCCGATACGTTGCTTGACCTTCGTAATGGCGCTTCCCCACGTGCGTCAGGAAGAACATTCCGAGGCCCAATATACCCCCGCTCTCCAGGTAGTGGTTCATGACGTGGTTCTCTCTCACGGGTGGGATCGGGTCTTAGCCTCGCCACTTGTTCTTACCATCGCATGTACAAAGTCCTTCTCAAAGGGTCATTTTGTCTATTGGAAGAGCCTGTGCGTCGAGACCGAAGGGTTTGAAGTAGTCGGGATAATCGTCCTTGAGACGGAGGAGTCTCTTCACGTTCTTGCTGAGCAAATGTCTTCAGCCAGCGACTGCCAGTACGAGCTCGTAGAAGTTTTCCTTTTCTCGCACGAGCACGTCGAGGGGTATTCCATCTGTGAAAGCCACGGTATTGCTTCGGGGTATTCTGCTGTAGAGGAATTTTGCAGGACAATGAGACCTTGGTCGCCTAGCAGTTCTCGTAGTATGCGGCTTTCCATCGGCGTGAAGTTTTTTGACTCGGGATTGTAGTACGACGGATTTCGAGCAAATGATTCTCTAAATTCTACCTCAGCAAGCTCGAGCACGGCTGCGGTAATGAACGAAAGCTTATCATCAAGCACGGTGTGGAACCAGTGTGCCCTACATAAAGGACATCGATTACACCAAGGATCGTTCCCGTAGATCAGTTTGCGAAGGCATACATTGCCAAAGACGTGATGGCAGTCGTTGAAGTTGATTTGAGCAGGACGTTCGCTTTCCGTGTTCTCATCTAGCTCGCTGTACGGAATACCACAGATTGGGCACTCACGATTTTCAGTTTTGAGCGTAGTTATGACTGTGCTATGGCGGTCCTCGAACTCTTGCGCGGTCGGCGCTGGCGATTGGGGTGTAGTAAATGTCATGAGATCTTTTCAGTGAGAGACAAGAAGACTTGCGAGTACTGCGTCAAAGTTACAATGTTAGGTAGGAGACAAAAAAGGTCAACGTAGACTCTTCTTGAACTACTTGTGAAGCGCAAGGAACTTGACAAATAGTCCACATGCTCACATGTAGCATGGTTCACGGCTGTCTGGTCACAACTCCGACTGTGAAGTTAAACACTCTCCATTGCCTCTTTGCAGTAGTTTGTAAAGCGCCCACGAATCGCCAGAACATCTTTTAGTCGAGAAGGAGGACTTCACCAGATTCTGTCGGTGACCAATCATAGGCAGCACTAAGGTGTTTAGCGCGTGTGTGTAGCCTCGCCTGCCTCACGTCCTGATGCCGACCTCATCGCCCGTTTCACACCCTCTATATCAGCCAAGCATACAACAAAGGCTACGCTCTACATTTCTATTACTTTCATTGAATCATGCCCTTCTGTGTTCAGGCCATACAAACACTATGAGCAATCCCGAGGCTACGGAGCCTAGAACCCCGCCCCAAAGTCCGTCCAATGAAGAAATCACGGACAACGTCATGGAAACCAGTGCACAGTCCGAATCGTTTTCGGCAGACCATACGATGCTCTATGCAACCCAGCTTCAACCCGCATCAAGACGATACTCCGCTCCCAAAGCAGATCGTGACACTTTTGATTCGCAGCAAGCTTTCCTTGGCAGTTTGGAATCCATCAAAATCGAGGATATTGAAGAGGACGGACGAAAGAGCCCCATTTGCTAGAAACAGTACGGAGGTAATCCTGATCCTGGTTACGATAATTCTGAGGGACCCGTGCGGCTCCGATGCAACCACGTGTACGGCGAGAAATGTCTTGTCGACCTATTCCGCCTTTACAAGACCTCTAGGATTAAGTTGCGTCCTCTTAGTTTTCGACCTAGTGATAGGGGACATCTTCTCGGCCAGATGTTGTACGACTATCGTCGGAAACTGGGCGCGGAGCATCGCGATCGCAACGATGTTGAGCTTTTTCAGGTGTCAGCATCTATATATACCTTTCAGCTACAGCAGCAAGAAGGTCGGCCTTTTTGTTGTTGACATCAGGGATTCCTCGCAAATGGCGCTTACCAGCCAACCCTAACGCCATCAAAACCTGAGGATTACTGGCATGGTATTCTCCAAACCTTGTTCGAAAGATTAGACAATCGGACCATTGTAGACATCACATCCATGGAGAATGCCGTGGTATTGGAACAGCATTAGTTGTTATCAGACGCAGTCGCGACACCACAACATGCCATTCCTGCTCAGCATCCGAAAGTGCCAGCTAGTCTATCATGGAAACATGATCCGAAACTAGCAGGGGCTGTCAACCCTCATTGCCTTCCCTTTCCAAACCCACCTGCATGGAAGCCTGGCTCATACACGAATTATCTCACTTCAGGAGTAGTCGAAAATGCTTACAACTATGCGGCGTCTTTACAACCTCCCAAGGATACTCTCAGTAATGAGGCGTTGAAGACTTGGGCGGAGGCCTTAGCCTTAGCTGAAACAAGATGAGACAAGCTTTCCGTGCTTCGGAGCCAGAAGTTGTAAAAAGAGATGGAGAGCAAGTCGATGTCGAAGGTGCAATCGGCAAACCAAACGATTATACAAGCAGTTTCAGGCGATCAATATGCTCTGAGCGATATCTCTCCAGAAAGTTTTCTGGCTCGTCGGAATGGTGTGCATATACTTTTCCTTCGCCACCGATATATCGGTCGGTCTCCCATGTGCAACTTGCTTGCTATCTCCAACCAGACTTAGGAAACATAAAACGAGACCATACGACATTGCTGGCTCGCAAACTCGGCGAAGTGCTTGAAAAGTACGAGGCGATTCTGGATACTGTGTCCATGTCGTGTGCGCATCGGACGCAGCCATCGGTTGCTTTTCCCCCGTCCATACCCTGTTTCGCGGTCGCAACACATACCGACGGGTGCGCGAGGACATCGTATGAGATTGACCCGCATATCAGACACTTCACGGTTGAAAGAGATGGAACTCAGTCTCTGTGTGATTGGTCTAGAATTTTCCTCGTGAGATCATCACGCACCTACGGCGTCCTCTGTGTAAGAGAGTGCTCTTCATGACTGCACCCACCCGCAGTCTTAGTGGGATGCCACCTCATCCCTCAGCAGGAAACGAGAACACACTGGCGACGGCATAGATACTGTAATCGCTATTCTATAACTCTCAATGCGGATCCGTGGCTTTTCAGGGCGAATGCGGTTCAGAACAGAAGCAAGGGAAGGGCGGGGATCAACGAAGCAATGAATTAAGGTACCAGATTCGTCTCAGTCCAATAATACTAAGTGTAGTTCTCATAATGTCTTGACACTGCTGCTGCCTTTATTATGTCAGGTTTGCATGTGAATAAATCTGATGATGGTCAATTACTGTTAACTCAATGCCTACCAAGTCAAGCGCGTCCATAAATTGAACTCCGACTGGTTCAAGCCAGTGAATCCAGCTGGCTCAGACAGTGACGGTGAACCGCTCGATGATTTCACTTCCCGCGCCTTCCTCACTTTCACTGAGCTATAGCAAGGCCCCACTTTTCTCGCCTGCTACTTCTCCCCGCTCACACAACGACAACCCGAATATCACCCACATTGCCAAGCCACTTCCGGCCAAGAGGCTACCTAACGATGAATTCGGCGACGATCGCGGAGCAATCTTCACAAGCCATAGCAGGTGCCGCCTTGTCTTTCCTTCCCGACATCGAAGAGGACAAAGCACGTGCTCTAGAGACGAGCAGAGCAGCCTTCGGCTTACCAGCGCCTTCAAAGATTGATGCTAAAGCAGTCGACAACGCGAAAAAGCTCACAGTGCCCAAGATCGAGGTCACAACACCCACCGGCATCCAAGAAAAAGCTCCCATAGGACAGTATCGCGTCATTTCTGGCACACAGCAACTGCAAGCCCGCACTACGCCGTGTGTTCTACCTTCGCTTCTCTGCTATGTCGACAACGACCTGATGCAAAACTCCGCCCTCCATAACCGGCCGCCTCACCCGGCCTCTGTATGCGGCATATGCTTCCAACCTTGGGACGCGCCCGTGATCTCCACACAGTCCGGCCGTGACGCCAGCATATCAACATTCCTTCCACTCTCACCCTGCGGTCACTGGGTGCACTACCGCTGCTTCATCTGGCTTGCAACCATGAGCGATGGCCGACGCAACAAGTGCTGCACCTGCGACACGCGCCTGTTCGAATGGGACGGCATCACCGCGCTCACACTCGCCACGCGCACTGGACTAGATCTCGACGACAACACGCGTTCTGGCTTCCACCACGAGAAATTCGGCGCCTTCAAAGCAGCCGATCGGCGCGCGTACGAAGTAGAGTGCGCAGTCATCGACTCTACTATCCACGCGCATTTCTTCGCGACGCTGGCCAAGCCCTCGAAGCACGAGGACCATTCGCCGGATTTGGTGCAGTGCTTCTACGATGTCTTGGAGGCGCTGAAGGACATGGGGAAGCCAGCGGCGAGGTGGCTGCAGTTTAGTACGCAGACGGGGTATCTGCTTTGGGGCATGTTGGTGGCGCTGAAGATGGGGAGGTATTTGATAGAGGGTCATGGGAATATTGCCACGACGGAGGGGTGGAAGGATTTTGAGGAGGGGAGGAGAGTGCTGCAGGGACGGATATTGAGTGAGGTACATGGGACTTAATGGAGGTGTGGAGAGGGAGGATGTGGAGTGAAAGAAGCTCAGAAGGAAACGCGATGGGTCAGATCTATCGCGGAGATGCCAGCATATTGGTGGGGCTTGGGTCACGGGGACGACGCACATGTACAGGCCGTTGTGAGAGGCATCTGAGAATTTTGAAAGACGAATTTGATGGTCCGAGGGAAGGGAAGCGGCGTGGACAAGTTCAGGAAGATTCTGGGATGAGATCACATTTGCTCCGGAACGTCTTTTGACGACATCTTGTAAGAGTCAATAGCTTCTACCACGCTCTACCCAGACGTCTCAGACTCCTGATAGTACGATTCCAATGCTTCTTCATAATCTCCCTCACATATATCTTCAATGCCCGACGATCTTCCTCTTCTCTCCTTCCCGCTCCCCTTCTCCTTCCCCTTACAACAATACCTCCTCGCCTTCTTCAACTTGGCTTCCGCCCGATTCCTCTGATTCGATGCATGGTTGAATGAGCAGAAGAGGAACACCAGCAACCCAAGGATGAAACAGATAATCGACTAGAATAGCCATTGTGGCATGCAGATGTCGCAGCTGTTGGTACCGGAAACGTCGCCGAAGTTCTCGTGCAAGTGCATGTTTGGATTATGGAATTGTGGATTTGTGATCGACGCGGAGGAAAACCTGTAGGCGAGGGGGAGGGATTGGGGATATATCTTGTAGGGGAGAGTTTGCTGCATAGTCGCTGCTGGATGATACTAGTGGGTGGTATGTAGCTAGACGATAAATAGGTCCTTGTACTTTTGATTGCTACAAATAGATCTTCTTCCAAGCCAAACATGTCGATCATCGTCCATGGAAAAAAGCAGTCTGCTCACTTCACTCTACTTCTGCCTCCTTTGGTACCGCCCACGCTTGCAGAGAAACGATCATCGGTAAGTCCGCCGTTTTGATTGTCCGCAGATTTATTGCGTTCCACCTCTTCTAGCATCTCCATCAGCCGGCCGATGCGCTTCGCATTTAGCCACTCGAAGATTCCGACGGCCAGTAGTGTGAGGATGATAATGACGATGTAGCTGTACGCGAGCTTTTGTGGCAGGCAGATCTGGTTGTTGTTCGGGAGGCTCATAGTTTGTACTTGAGGTCGCGTAGTGGTTTGGCTATTATTTGAGAAGCGAGATATGGTGTAGATGTATCGTGATTTGTGATGTCGTAGCAGTATGCTGGACCAGAAAATACCAGGAGGCATTTGATCTATAGGTATCACGACTCTTCGCTGTCTGAGATCAAACGATCCTCCAAGTATAACAGCGTCACACAGCAGTATTGTTTACTCGCGCTATGGCTGCAATTAGCCCGAAGGATTTCGTTTATGTAATAGAGCAGTAGTCGTTTCGTAATGCCAACGGCTTGTTCGATGTCGTGTAATTCGCGCAAGGGGGAAAATGGCGCAAATATTAACGCCCATGAACAAGACTTCGACCGCAAGCTTCTTGCAGCATGCAGTGCTTCAAGATGTATCGTAAATTTAATCTACGGTCTATGTAGTATGTAAACCCGCCTATTGGTTTTCTAGCCAGATGGACCATGACGTGATCTTTTCTAGCATCCATATGCCTCCCTATCGCCGACGTAAACCCATGATCGAGTTGCTCGAGATGCCAGCCGATGACGCTGCGCTTCGAGTTTGGCGGCTGCGGCACGTGATTTTCCTTGGTGTTCACTCCGATCGTGATCCAGCCAAGTATACCGCCATCTGTAGTGTTTGGTTAGTGAAGAAACGCAAGTCAATTGCATCAGACTACATACCAAGACCGTTACCGATTCTGGACCATCGGACATACGGGTCGTACGCATCTGACGAGTCGTATTGGATGAAGTCGTCGTCGAGATTGTCTTTGAGTTCTTGCTTGTTGTTGTTGTTGTACTTGTCGGTTCGCTACATCGATTAGTCATGGTATATCACCTATCGCTGTGTATTCGCTTACCTCAACTTCATTCCGAATATCCTGGTCGAAGTAGATCATGCCGAATTGTATGACCCGCTTCTCATTCAGCGCGCGAACCACGATATGCACGTGGGATGTGCGGCCAGAGTAGTGCCCAGGGAAGATGGTGGCGAAGTCGACAGTGCCGAATTTCGAAGAAGGCTGCCAGCCGCGGAGATAGCCGTCCATGGTCGAGCTGTATTGGCCCATCGAGGTGGCTTGCCAGATGTCGACTTGAGCGCCATGAAGAGGTTTGCACGTGGACACGTCGATGATCTGTATTGCCAGGCGCAGGTAAATACCGTCTTTTCCAGCGCGAATGTCCGCGCGCTGCGGCTAGCCTTCGTGCCAGTATAGGCCGTAGGTAGATAAGCCGGCGAGCGTATAGCCAGTGTTGTTGTCGTTAGAATCCTCATTCCAGCGGAAGTTGAAGATGTCTTGAGGGTCTTGAGAATGGCCGGGTGTTCCTCCATGTTCCACGGCGGCCCACTTGTTGATAGAGTCGCGGTCACGCTGTCCGAGGTCTACGAGACATTAGTCGAAGTTGAGATGAAGGCTTAGGCGTCTCTTGACCTCGGCGAGCTGCATGCGCCTTGCGGAAACGGTGGAGAGTGTCATCCCGGTGAGCGGTCATGCGGATGTTGTGCTCATGCATCTCTGGCGACTGCAGACACTGGCCCAGAGCTTCGCTATCACGCTTGGTATTGCCATGATGGTTTGCGCGCTCTTCAGAGGACATCTGCGTATGAGCCAATACAGAAGAGCAGAGACAAAGTAAGGTCATGAAGGCCAAGGCAAGCTTAGGGAGCTTGATGTTGAACATGATTGACCGCTGCGATATCGACAATTCGAGAAAATATTCAGTATTACAATTGATTATCGAAAGGTCAAGAGGGGAGTTACACACGGCGTGAGCCTGGATGACTTAAGTCGTGGGCCCCGGCGCGTGATCGACCTTTACCTAAGCTTACTAATTGCTGACATTTGACAGCTCTGTATCGCGTGCGTACATGTAGACAGGAGAGCACATATGATGAGATGTTGTAATGCGCAATATGTGATGTTGTAGGTAAAAAAGATATGTCTCATCGACACTGACGCCCAAAGCCACGTTAAGTCAATATGCATGCGGGCTCAGCATTCTATGAAGAGCTGCTGGTAACAGAAGCCGAATTGCTCAAGTTCAGAACTCAATCATGGGAGTTCTTGGGCGTTTGATTGGACTCGTGAGTCTTGGCTCATGCAACAAATGTGGACTTGCTCGACTGGATGGTGTTGGCTGTAGCACAACTGGCAAAGAACTGGACCCATCAACGAGCCCATCCCGAGAACAAACACAGCACGATCAAGGATTCTTAGATTGCCACGATGTGATAATGTCGAGGGAAGAGACGATGAAGTTCGATACCCCACGGGGTCCTCGGACCTACTATCCCACGCCATCTGAAAGCAGTCTAGACTCCGCCGCTCCCGATCATCGGCCCGCGGGCGCCATTGTAGCAACACCATAAATTTCCCCGTGAGAGCTGTCAGAGTCACAACACAGCTCAACCATGGCCTCCCGCACGCTCAGAATAGGTATGCAAACCCCCAAACTTATTTAAAATATGTCAGAATACAGTCATAAGTTCAATTGACCAACGAAATTTCACTGACACCACTACGCAGGCCTCATCCCAGGCGACGGCATAGGCCGCGAAGTCATCCCCGCAGGCCGCCGCATCCTCGAAGCGCTCCCCTCCTCCCTCGGCCTGAACTTCACCTTCACGCACCACGAAGCCGGCTGGGAAACCTTCCAGAAGCAAGGCGTCGCGCTCCCGGACAAAACCGTGTCCGCGCTCAAAGCCGAATGTGACGCCGCGTTGTTCGGCGCCGTGTCTTCGCCCACCGTCGCGACCAAGGGGTATTCCTCGCCCATCGTCGCCCTGCGCAAACGCCTGCAGCTGTACGCCAATGTACGTCCTGTGAAATCCGTGCGCGGCGCGCAGAGAGCGGTCGATCTGGTGATTGTCCGCGAGAACACGGAGGATCTGTATGTCAAGGAGGAGAAGACGTACGCCGCGCCTGATGGAAGTAAGATCGCCGAAGCCATCAAGCGGATTTCCGAGACAGCGAGTTGGAATATCAGTGAGATGGCGGGGGACATTGCGCTGCGGCGCCAGCGCGTGAGGGACGCGGGGGCGGGAAGCATTCACTCCAAGCCCCTGGTGACCATCACGCATAAGAGCAATGTGCTCAGCCAGACAGACGGCTTGTTCCGCGAGACGGCGCGCCGCGCGCTGGGACAGGGCAAGTACCAGATGGTCGGCATCGAGGAGCAGATTGTCGACTCGATGGTGTACAAGCTGTTCCGCCAGCCAGAGGACTACGACGTCATCGTCGCCCCCAACCTCTACGGCGACATTTTGTCTGACGGCGCTGCGGCGCTGGTGGGTTCGCTGGGCCTCGTGCCGTCGGCGAATGTGGGCAAGGACTTTGTCATTGGCGAGCCGTGCCATGGCTCGGCGCCGGATATCGAGGGCAAGGGCATTGCAAATCCCATCGCGACTATTCGGTCGACGGCTCTTATGCTGGAGTTCCAGGGCGAGGAAGAGGCTGCAGCGAAGATCTATGGGGCCGTTGATGCGAACTTAGAGGAGGGCAGGTTGCTGAGCCCCGATCTGGGTGGTAAGGCGACGACGAACGAGATCATTGAGGATATCTGCAAGAGGTTGTAGGACTGCTGCCAGGTGCCGCAATCATCTGCGCGATCTGCGTAGACTGATCTTGTGACTTTTAAAGTGTTATAGACGTTGCTAAGTTATCCAGCCCCAAAAGAAGCAGTATGTAGATACCAAAAAGTCCATAGAAGTACCGGAGTCATTGGAATTGTCTTCATTCAGAACGTCCTCTCATTCCTTTCTTGTTTATACCGTGCACTAACCCCTCAAAAGCCTTGCCTATGCACCTCATCATCCCACCACCCTCAATCCAAATCATCATTCTCCTCCTCCGCCTTGTTCCCCTTACCATGCGCCTCCTCAAACTTCTCCCCCGGCACCGGCGCGCCCTCCTTCGCCTGCTCCGTCGGCAGCAGCTCAATAACCACGACAAACAGCTCCTTATCCGTTTCTCGATTCTTGAGCACATATCTAAGCGAATGCGTCCTGGTCAGCCCAGTAACCTTATGTCAGCCCCAATCCCTCAACACAACATTAGCACATCGGGGGCCATGAAAATAACGTACCGTAGCGGCTGGCCATCCCAGTGTCCGATGATACTTATCGCGGGCAGACCGTATCCGATTTTCAGCGCGAACTCGTTGAAGTCGAGGTACGGGTTGAAGAAGTCGCATTGGTATTCGCGGCCGGCCTCGAAGGTGAAGTCCTTGCGGTGTTGCTCGGCGAGGAAGTGTTTTTGGCGCGCGGCGCTCGTGGGTGGCAGGTGGAGGTCTTTGCGGATGGTCTCGCCGGAGCCGAATGCGCCTTCGGTGTAGACCACTGGGTCCGCTGAGCTGCTGCTCTTCTCGTCGGGCTTCGTCTCATCTTGCTTTCCGTCTTTGTCGCCTATCCGCAGCACGTTGATAGAGCTGAGTAGCGCACCGTATAGGTATGGTTCGTCGCCGTATACGTCGCCATCTAGACCGGGATCAATCCACCACTTCACAATGCCAAACGCCTTGTCGAAAAGTGGGGGTAAACGGTCGCGGATCGGGTGGTCGAAGTCGTTGCCGAAAACGAGTTTGTCGCCTTTTATGTCTTCCTTGGGCGTGAAGGAGAAAGATATCGAGTAACGGTCGTATTTGTGTTGTGGGGTTTCGAAGTAGGGCGAGGTTTTGGGTGAGCCTTTGGGCAGACCTGGTTCGTGGTGGTCAGTGATGATTGTGTAGTAGGTTAATTATAGCATAGATACCGCGGTATTCTTGAATGCGCATGTGGATCTTTGCGTCGATCAGGTCGGAGGAGATGTTCACGGGCTTCTCAGTGTTGACGAGGACATCTTGGTGGTCTTTGACATTGTACGTAGGACCTGCGGTGACGTGCAGCATGTACTGCTCATGATGAGTTACTTCCGGCATCGTTGGGTATGACTACGAGTCTATCTCCCTGTCCGGTTATTGTTTTAATAGGGTATATGGAAACGTTGTCTGCGGTATGGAGAATAAAGCTGTTGTCCGTGCGACGGCGATTTTTTGTTGATCAAGCAATGACGTCCGCGGGGATCCCCGGCAAGGGTCTAGCACTAGCGTGTCTTTTGGCGGGCCTTGCATATGACCACATGCCGTTCACAGGTGGCTAGGCGCGTGGTAAAGGGTAGATCTCCAGATTTGGAAACAGGGTCGTATTCGATCAAACAAGATGCCATGTTTAAATGATGACGCGTGCACAGCGAACGCCATCTACAATGAATTGACATTACAGACGGCCCCCCTCCCCCCCCCTCCAAAGCAACACATACTCGGCCTGATTCCAAGTCAAGATTAACTAGTCGTTGCAGCAATGAACAGGATTTCTTCAAATATGGGCGAAATCATCGATATTGACTCGCTGGTAGAAGGAGACATGCCCGAAGGTCTCCCAGTATTGCGCCAATCGGTCGTGTGAGATGAGTATGAGCTGAGACGTCATGTAGGTATCTGCAAGAAGTCAATTGATAGTTTCTGGGGTGTGTTAAGGGTCATCATACCATCCCTGAACCCACGAGCGGCAATATGTCCAACAGACTTAACAATCCTTGCACCCTTGAACATGTCCTCAGATGCTACTCTGAGCAGACCATTCTGTCCAATATCAGGGGCGATGAACGTGTACTCGCCGCGTGGGATGTTTGGATCGCCAGTCAGCTTCACGGCTTCGATGCGTCCTTGATAGACGCTCTCGTCCTGCTCTTCCACGGTTTCCTCTGTTTGGCTCCCCGAGCTTGCCGCATGGAATGCTGCCTGTAGAGTGGCGACGCTGTCCTCCAAGTCGTCTGCAGTCTCAAAGTCGTCGTCCTCGTCCCCAGAGGCGACAACCTCCGTAGGCGCAGTACTCCACGACCCATCGCTACTCACGCTACCGTCTCGCTCGCGTGATCGCATTGCCCACTCCGCTCGCTCAGGAAGTGGTTTAGGGTTGTCTGGCTGCATGACCACTAGAAACTCGCAGCCATGTCCGGCATAGTCACCGCACCAGATGCCTTGCCAAGGCTTTTGTGGTGTGGGCGTGTAACATTCTTCCGGTAACGTCGCCCACGTGCTGATGTCTTCTCCAATGCGCATGCTGAGACCGTGGTGTCTAGGCGCGAATTCCATCCATCGGCGGATCCGAAACGTAGAGGTAGACATATCGTCCAGGGTAGCAGGTTTCTGAGCTGGCTGTCGAAAGGCGGAAGGCGGCGGGTCGTTGCGCGTACGGACCGGGCTTGGAAGTGTTAGCGGCGGCCAAACAGGTGTTGCGACTGTTGTTATATCCTTGGGCCATCCTCTCGCAAGCATCAGCCGAGAGTAGAGCCTCGCAGTCGAAGGAGACAGCTCGTAGGACACGTTCATAGGTATCTCCTTTTGCAATCGATAACCCATTTCGCCAGTTGCCCGTTCGTAAGCCTCCGTATCGAGCCGAATCACGGCGGCGTTGAGATCAAGCTGCACCTTTGGACTGAAGGTGTGTATGATCGCGTCCGGATTGTACTCCCATGTCTGGAAAGTCGGTTGTCGCCGCTCAGCGACTAGGGCATAGGCTTCGATGGCATTGATTCTATGGTCATATCTTGCAACGAGTAGCTTTCCGGTATGTGGAATGTCGGCAAACCATATCTTCTTCTTGACGAGGAACCAATACGGGTGATGTTGTATGAACAACTCCCGCCAGGTGAGGTTCGCTGGCTTCGGTATGCGTTCGGGGACTTGATCCTGGACGAAGGTATGCCATAAAGTATCTTCAAGGGTGTGTTCGTGCACCGCACGACTGACTAAGCCGGTTGTCAAGAGATCTGACAGCGTCAAGTAGCTGATTATGTGATGGACAAGCTCAGCTGGAAGTGCAAGAAGAGGTGGTCGTGCTTCTGTATCCATTTTCTCTATGTGTGTCGAAATAGAAGATATTTGCAATACTGGGTGATTTTCAGAATGCCTGCGAAGGTCCCTAGGTGGCGAGTACTATTGTAGTACCGTCGTACCGTTCAGCCAGACAGCCGCGATTCCCCAGACTTGGCGTGTAGATACGAAAGCTTGACCCAAACCTAGGCTCAAGCACGCAATCATACAGTCAGATAGTGCTAGTGCAGGCTGGCTGTGCCTCTTGATTGCTTCGTGGTAAGTCTTGGCAGGCGTTGAAAAAGGTACCACCTTCCAAGTGTTGTTTAGCGGCGCGGAGGTTAGAGGTGCACAAGTGGTGGAGGTGCTGCAGTTGGTGGCTGTATGCACGATCGGTACGCAGCCGGCAATCTTATTCCTCGGTACCTACTCTTTCTGGTTCTGGTCCTTGAACGATGATGACGACGTGCGAGCGATATCGGCAGTGATGCGATGCAGGGGTTGATTTATTGATTTGATACGGCCGCACGGGAGGTTGCAGCAGTGATAACGGAGGATATGCGCATGGACGGAGAGTATCTTCAAGGACTCGGATTGTGAGGAACAGTCATGAACAGCTGACGCATATCCAAAGCACAGGTGATGCATGATGACGAGAATAAGGGCAACTGCACGGACCCGCAGCTATGTGGGGAACTAGTGACTGGCGACCCCAACTTCACTTCACTCATCCTCACGTCGAAATACAGCAAACTTCTTTCGAACATTTCAATTCCGTTGTTTCCGTGTATAATGAGGTTCGCAATGTCGTCCGAGTTCACACCTTGCCCCCCTGAAGGCCACTGTGTACCCTCATGACACTGCTGTGCCTGGTTCCTGTCGACCTGCCATCCTCCTTCCCACACAATCACACACCGGGCTGGGAGTATCGACGGTGAAGATGAACAGATGCCAAGCCCCGCGACGAATGGCCTCGTCCCGCATTCACTTCGAACACTAGTGCAAGATTAAAGTGAAAGGCCACACGGCGCGATCGCTAGATAACGGAAGAATCCAGACATCTGTGTGATTAGAACAGAACTTCATACTCTCTGTAAACTACAGTAGAATACATGCTAATTGTGCGTAGCTCAATATAAGTGCGAAGATGCTCAAACCCACAATTGTAAGGAACATAGCTCATTGAGATAACTTCTAGACCAACAACACCAGTCCGTCTAAAAATCACCAATCCCCAATTTAGTACGTATCCTTCCCAAACATGTCATCCAACTTTTCCATCTCACGCTGATACTCCGCAGCCACATGAGCCTCCCACTCCTCCCGTTCAGCTTTCGTTTCGCCTGGGAACGATTTCCTGCCCTGTTCAGCCAAGTATACGTCATATATGTTGTCCATGCCAGGCCAGAAGCGCACGTCGCTTTCATCGATGACTTCGACGTTATTCCAGCCATGTTCTGGCGCGTTGATACATGTGGATGGTACACCTGGAAGTATGTCCTCTTCGGCAGGATAATCAGGTGGCTGCTGTGTCTCCGGGGTGGGTTGCTCAACCACCAGTGCTGGATCCGTCATGAACGGCGTGGTCTGCTTGATCATTTTCATCATGTCAGTGCCAGCATCGAGCAGCACCATGATATCGATCCCGCCAACGATGATGTGGTCAGCGTCGGGTAGCTCAAGTCGCTTGTCAAAAGCTGCGTTGCGAGCGAGCATTTGGAGGTACACCATCTTCTGGGACTCTTGCGTGGGGTTGAAGACAGGTGATGACTTCTTCTGCTGCGGTGGCGTAACTTGCGGCACCGCGTTGACCAAAGGTGGAGCTGCCTGGGGTGGTGGAGGTACTTGAGATACACCAGGAGATGTATCGATTGGGGGAGTCGGAACTTGTTGTGGTGATTCCAGATAGTACGCATCAATCTCGGCCTGGTTGGCAAGGTACGTCTTCTCCAATTCTTTCAGCCAGAGGGCCATTTCTTGCTGCAACTTGTCGCCTTGGCCTTTGTCAGTCTGGAGCTTCTTGTTGGAAGCTGAACCCTTCTTGCTGGCTCTCGATTTTCGCTTTCGTACTGGAGCGAGTGGAGGAAGAGCCGTAGGGACAGGATTTATCTGTGGTAGAGTTTGATCAGCAAGAGGTATAGCCTGCGCGTGATTCGGTGCTTGTGAAGATGCAGCAATCTTCGCAGGTTGGAAAATGCTTTGTTCCTGCGTTAGAGGTGACTGGAAAGGAGCCGAAGCATGTGGCCACATCAGTAAATCAGACTGTGTGATCATTGGCGAATCGACTCTGCTACCATCCTGGGCGTATGGGATTCGCGGATGACTGCCTTCTTGGTTGGTCGTACTTCCAAAGACGTATACAGGATTTGCAGATACTCCAACATAAGGCTTCTGCCTCACGAATTCGCCCAGTTCCGGGTCAGTCCACTGAGGGTTCCAAGGGTCAACAAGAGCAGGTTCTACGCCGACATGCATTGCCCGCTCGTTGAACAGCCGCATCTTCTCTGCTGGAGCAATCTTCTCGAAAAATTCGTAGAATTTGCGCTCCTGTTTCAGCATCTTTGCGCTGAATTGCCGTATGTCCTCCCACGCGTCCTTCCATTGGGGATTTATCGGGAAGAGCATGTAGAAAGAACGCCCCAGCTTGATAATCTTGATCCAGGCTTCAAGGCGACCCTGAGCACATAGTCCCCGCATCTGCAGCACAAAAACGGGAATGACTAGCTCATCCTCTGGGCCAATGGCCAGGCGGGTCTGCGCACCTATGCCAGGTAGCACGTCCAACTTCGGCAGGGTTAGATATTTCCATGAACTCGCGAGCCATTTTGATTGGATTGACTGAGGGAATGGCTCATACGATGCGGGAGGAATAGATCCACGTGGGACATCTGCCACAGTCTTAGCAATGTTCTCCTGAGACTTTGCCGTTTCCGGCATCTGTTGTTGGCGAGGACGCGTGCGGGCGCCAGGTGGGTTTGAAGATGCAATCTTCGGGGAGCATACATACCTATAAGAGGCTGCTGCCCATAGACAGGTTGCTGAGGGGGTTGCTGTTGGCCACGCGCTTGCTGATGGTAAGGAGTCTGCTGTTGCAGAAAGCCATTCTGGAAGCTTGTGTCTTGTTTTTGTTGAGAGACATTGGGGCTTTGAGGGTAAGGCTGCTGAGGTGGCTGTCCATAGATAGATTGCTGAGAGGGCTGTTCTTTACCGTACACTTGCTGACGAGGTGGAGTCTGTTGTTGCAAAGGACTAGTCTGAACGCCTTGAGCCTGAATGTGTTGGTGAGTATAGGGACTTCGAGAAGTCTGATGTCCAGTCTGATTTGAGCCCTCATTTGGTAAGCCAAACTCATACACAGCGTTGCTAGGAGCCATTGGTGCCTCGTTTGGACCTCCTGCCTGTGCAGACTTCCCAGCCGGTCCCTTCTTCTTGGGTTTCCGTCGAGGAGTAATCGTCGGCGTCGGTAAGCTAGATTGGATAGCCTGCGCTTGATTTGGAGTCTGTGCACGAGCTGCATGATGTGGCTGCACTTGTTCTGACGGCTGAGGAACGGGCTGGTCGTATGCCATTGGAGTCTTCGCCTTTCGACTCACAGGCTGGACTTGTGATCGCCCAATGTACTGCTGCACCTCCAGATTTTTAGACTCTTGCTCGAGTGCTTTTGAACGATGGGTACTGACATTGTTCATCGGCATAGCGATCCCAATCGACGGGTTGTCCACCCGCAACAGACCTTGGGAGCCTGTGTTCCAGCTTGAAAGATTAGGTAACTGGCATTGCATTAGTGCATCACGTCCGTCAGTGCCCAGGTGGTGAAAGGGAGATGAGCTTACCATTTCTTCAGTCGTATCTCGCTGCGGATACGCATTATCCTCAACGTTGGCGCCCATGTCCGGGTACTCAAGGCCTTGCGCCCGCTTATAAGGCTCGCAAGTCTCTCCCTCGCGCGGTCTCTTGTGCTTCGACATAGCTTGCTGTTCTCCAGTTGGTGCTTGATACATTGTGTACTAGGTAGTAGGTGACGGAATGGCAGTGCTAAGATAAGCTGTTGGTAGAGACGAAGGTTGGTTGAGGTGATTATTCAAGGCAGCAGGAGTGGAGAGATGAATATGGAAAGGTCACTGTGAGCAGCTGCAGGTACAAGTAAGAGGGGAGGGCAGCACTATAACGCGCTAGTGTAATGTTATTGTCAGCCTAGCACCTTAGTTCACACGATACACTGTGAACTGTGCTTCACGTGACTCTGTTAGTCACCTGCTTACACATTTGGTTATGTATATAATCGCTCTTTATAGCTCTCTCAATACAACAACCTTCTTCCTCCTTCATTTCTACACTGTGCTCCCACATCCAACACTTATCACTCTTGAGCTGCTGCCTCAATGAGTGACCTCGAACGTGGGGATGAATTGTGCCTTCACAGGTACGGTTTAGGTCGGATTGTATTTTTATATAAAAGTGTGTCTCTACCACGAGCTATTCAATGTTAAAAAAATACCATCCCCAAGTGCATGACTTTCAATTGGCGGGATATATTCAACACTGCGTGTGCTACCAATTTGCCAATCCGTACATCGACGTAGCATGCAAATGAAATTGCGGTTTTACGCATGTCCAACGACAATTTCTCGTGCACAATGACTTCCGCGCAACGAGAACCTTGGAAGTTGTCAGCTTAAATCCCACGCGCCTCAGTGCAGTGCTTCCTTTCGAGTCGAGAGCCTAGGACCCCTATATCAGATCTCACTGTTATTGCTTTATTGTAACGTAATCATGTTCACGTCTTCTCAGTCGTCGTACTGTGCTACAGTAATTGGGCACGTGATGTGATGATTAAGTAAGCAGCAAACATATTAGATATTCTCCCTCTCGAGATCTAAGAGCTGACCGAAAACGATCGTTAACAATCTATCTATCAAAATAACCCACCTTTTCTACCAACTGCGGGTCGACTCCTGGGCTCCCTTACGATGAGGATAAACTCATACGACAGTATCGAAACCTCCCTACCCACGTACGCTCTCTACATATGGTGTTTTCGCATTGCACTCATACAATCGATCCCGTCACGACCTAACTGGTAATCTCACAAATGAACCCATAGCTTGGAAACGACTGACAGTGTTGGTGGGGCTTCGCACTAGTGCTGGAAGGAAATAACGATAACTAGGAATGCATTCTGTTAGGTGATTGTTGACTTGATTGTGAAGGAGGAGAACTACAGAAGAGATGGGCTCAGGGGTTCTGGTCTGAGCGCTGCTCGGGCGCCGCGATCAGCGCGTCTGACCGCGTGACCGAGATCAGTGCGCCTGATCGCGTAGTTGAGATATTAACGATACTTGTGATCCGACAGTGCCAAGACTTAGTACGAGGAAAGCTTTCACAGCGGTTTTCGGCGCGGGCTGCGCGTGATTACGTACGCACGCCTTCAGCGGGAGTCATCGGCTGGCCTTTCACTTTGTAGTTGGCCCGGTGGAAAGCAATGGAGCGGAAAGTATGGCTGTCAGGAGGTAGGCATAGTGGATAGAATTGGTCCAGCCTGAGTGTCAAAATGTAGGCTTTCCGTCGGTTTATGCCCAGATGAAGCAGAACGTTTGGTGTTCGGCGTTACGATATTTGCTACGGGTGTCCAGAAAGGTCCAAGGCGGCCTGTATTCAGATTATGCGCACACTGAAAGTTTCCCACGGTGGACGATGCTGGTGTGTTGACCATTTCACTTCCATAGAATGCACCGATCTCGCTCATATAATCTCACAATGGTAGCTAGACATCCGAAATCGCTATCCGCACAGTAAAGAATGAACACGGTTTGTCGGTTCCCAGCTCTTGACGTTGCTAATCATGCCACACACGCCGCCGTGTAGTCGCTCCAGGGGGTGGGTGGCCAGGCCCATCGCGGAAGAGACATCGTGATAGACGCCTATAACAGAGGACCTGCGGGTATATGAATGGCTCCAGGGTTCCGGTCATCGGAAGTGTAATTCTACAGTGAAGGGCAGGGACGTCTTGAGGAAGTCACATATGAAGACGCCAAGCCGCACTAGCGCAGACACATGTTCGTCCAGCTCAATGTCAACATCACACCAAACGATGAGCCGTAATAAGACGTGCCAGTTCACAAGTCAATTCTCACTGTGTACTTACACGTCTTCCCCCCTACCAGTCACTATCACTATCCTCCATCTCCGCCCCAACCTCATAACTCCCCTTAACCCTCTCAACAACCCTACTAATCCCCTTTTCCACACTCTCTCCCTCTACCATACACCCTACATCCAAAAATTAGCAAATTCCCCTCCTCCCCATTCCACCCCCATCTCACATACCTTGATGCCAAACAACCGCATCCTGCACCCCATCCATATACCACATCAAGCACGGCACAAAGTCAATACCCAGCTCGCCCGACAGCTCCGGCAGACCGTACACATCGAAGATGAAGGCCTCGGTGACGCCGTGGGTGGCGAATTCGCGCTTGGGCAGCAGTTTCTTGAGGGAGGAGATGAGGGCGGCGGACGTGCTGTCGCCGGGCCAGTGGGCGACGAGCAGGGTTTTGCCGGTGCAGGGCTTGAGGAGGGAGTGGAAGTCTGGGGCGGGTTTAGTGCGTGTGGGGAAGAGATGGTGATGGGTGCAGATGGGTGGAGATGTTGGTGCTGATGGGTGGCCTTGGTGTTGGGCTTGGGGTTTAGCATACTGTATGACGTTAGCATGGGGGGGCCGTGATAGAGTCGAAGACGCGATCATCATATGTAGAGTTTGAATAGCACCGTCGAGTTGGAAGATCGCGAGGGATAATGTGAGAAACTGCTTACCCAGCTTTTGAAGCAATCTCAGTGAAGTACGGCATCGTACTGGAGGCGGATGTGTGGGATTGAACGAGTCTGGTTTAGCGTGGAATAGGCAAAAGCAGGACCTTTCCGGTATGAGAGAAGAGTGAACAAGATAGGCAATTAGTGCTACGTTTCTGGTCGTGCTATGTTGTAGGCTAATCGAGCTTCCGCATTACGTCCGAAGATGCCGTTGAGTGACGGTGATTAGCAGATTTTGAATTCAGGCCTGGTGGCCAATAGAGCAAGAGCGGCTCCCGAGCCCCGAACGAACCACGGTGCGCTATTTATACACAGCCCTACTGCGGTCGCGATGTGACATGGCCTGCTCCACGAGGCTGGTAGATATCCTGGATCGAGTCGCATGAGTCGCATGCTGTGAAGAGGCCTATTCTGCGAGGGTTGATGCTGAGCAGTACTTGGTAATCATATTGAACCTTATGCTCTGTTGGGCGAGGAAATTTGGCGTCTCCGGCTGTTCCGCCACCCCTGCAAGGCGGTTTCCGTTTCGCGATTTTGACAGCGGACCCCCAGCAGTCGATCATCCATCATCCGTGCTGCGAGCTCTTGGACGCTGTCAAAGGTGTCATTCTGTGCTCCTCAACAGATGCTCGCGATTCTGCCCGTCTGCGGGCGGCTGCCCTTTGCGCGACCTGAGTGGCACAACGTTACATGTACCCCTACGGGCGCAAAGAGGCCAGCTCAGCCTGAGTCAGTGGCGCAACGCCGAATGGGGCAGATCACAGCATGAAGGATACGAGGCGGAGATGACGCGCCGGCTGGGTGCGTTCAGCAATTGATGGCGCAGAGAGCTGTTGCTGCAGCGATATTGCAGCGACGGGGAGCTAGCTGTCGTCTAGAAGAGACGAAGATTCACGTTGAGACCAGCGCGCGCAGTTGCGCACATGAAAGGGGGCGCCAGCGAGATTTCACGATGTCCTCGCGTCAACTTTGCCATGAGTGAAATTAGCGCATTAAAGAGTTTCGCACCGAAAAAAAAAACGTTGAACTCACTGTGACCAATCACGGCACCGGAGCCTGCCGAGTCAGCATTTAGGGTGGCTTATCACGGCGGTATCTTTCACTAGGGGTAGTGCTGTTTTGGCAGCGGCGTGGCCCTTTGACTTGGTGCTGAGGGTTGGCGGTGCCGGATGCGAGAGCTGAGCGCCCTCAAGGGGGTCCTTTACGGGTTCTTATCTTCCTTCGCCCAGATCCATTCGTTTCTCTTAAGATCCTCTTTTCCCTAAGACCGCCCTCTGTCCTCTTTTTCGCGCACTTTTGCCAGATGCTGCGATCACTTCCCAACTTCGGAAATATGCAGGCTCTACAGGTGCTGCCGCGAAAGTACGTGCCTTTCCTTGTCCAGGCACCCAGTTTTATTTGTGCGGCATAGCCCACCAAGACCCCGAAGACGGCGCGCATACAGCAACGATTTGCAGGGCGTACGCAGGGCGTACGCAGGGCGTAAATACATGCTGTAGATGCTAATTATACCCGCAGGGCCATTATCCTCGCCATCTCCGCCATCACCATCTTCATCGTGCTCTTCAACTTCTTCGGCGACGTGCCCGTCGAGTACTACAGAAACTATGCCCCCGGCGAGGCCATAACCCCCGTGGAGACGCAGAACGACACGCCGCAGCCCGGCTACTTCAAGGCCCAG
Source organism: Parastagonospora avenae f. sp. tritici 18332-5 (assembly GCA_022559985.1). Classification (NCBI taxonomy): domain Eukaryota; kingdom Fungi; phylum Ascomycota; class Dothideomycetes; order Pleosporales; family Phaeosphaeriaceae; genus Parastagonospora; species Parastagonospora avenae. The sequence goes on along the minus strand of JAFJTR010000044.1, from coordinate 114,901 downwards.
CCCGAGTGGGATTGGAAGGTGCCCAAGTACGCCAGCAGCTTCGACGGCTATGCGCGCACCCCCAAGAACAGCGACATCGTGGTGCTGACGGCCAGCGACGGCGGCGGCCACAACAGCGCTATTCCCAATGTCCTCACGCGTGTGCTCGAGGACCGCAAGGAGTACTGCGCAAAGCACGGCTACCAGAACCTGTGGCTCAACACCAGCCGCTACGACATTGGCGAAGCTCACCGCGTAAGCCTCTCCAAAGTACCTGTAACCACCCCAGCACTAACACCCTCCAGACATGGTCCAAGATCCCCGCCGTCGCCGAAGCCTTCTACCGCTACCCCAGCGCCGAATGGGTCTGGCTGATCGACACCGACATCATCATCATGACCCCCGACTACGACCTCGCCCAAGAAATCCTATCCCCGGCCGCCCTTAAAGCCGGCCTCATGCGCGACACCCCGATCCTCGACGGCCAGCTGAAAAAGAACCCCACCCACATCAACACCCCCGCGGACTTTCGCGTCGAGGACATCGACATCCTCATTACCCAGGACCACCAGAGCGTCAACACCGGCAGCACGTTTTTTCGCCGTAGCGCGTTTACCCGTTGGACGCTGGAGATGATGACCGACTACACGATGCTCATGGGCAAGGAGCATGGCGGGGCTGAGCAGGACGCCATCAAGCACCTGATGCTGGAACACCAGCTCGTGCGCAACCACGTCGGAATATACCCGCAGCGCAAATTCAACGCGTACGCACAGGGCGGCGATAACATGGGCTACCGCGACGGCGACCTGCTCGTGCATTTCGCGGGCTGCTGGGTCGGCGGGAAGTGCCAGGAGTGGTTTGAAGAGTTCTGGGGCAAGAAGGGACACAAGGACGTCTGGAAGCCTATGACGGGGCAAGCATAAATTACACTTACGATGACGGCTTTTCCATTCCCTTCTCCTGTTTACCTTTTCAACACCTAGACCATTTGAGCGAGCGAGTCTGCGACCTCTTTTCTGTTTTCGACTTCTTTCTTTCTTCGACGATGTGGCAAATACCCTGTAATGGAACATCTTTTATTTTTTGTATAGGGATTAAGGGCGTTTTGAGAGAGGGATGGATGGATGGATGGATTCATGAGGGATGCATTTTCAGGGCGTTTATGATCGACAGAAAGCATTGATAGCGGCAGATATATATCCTCTTTACACTTCACGGTTGCGGCTTCTACATGGACTTCAGAGCGAAGAAGAGGAGTAAAATTTGAGGACGACATGATTGGGACGTTGGATGGCAAGGTAAGCAATAGAACACACATTATTCAAGCTCCAGGTCATTAACAACAGACAGTAGAATAACTCATGCTAAACACTATCTACACACACACACACACACACACACACATTTTCCTCACCATCTACGCCGCCGTAGTCGTAACAACACTCGTCGCCGTCGCCGTCCTCGTCACATAACTACTAGTCGTCCTCGTAACCGTCGTCTCCGCCGGGCCCTTTGTAATAAAGCAACTACACGCACTACTAATCTCCCTCGGCCCGCCCAGCCCCAGACTAATATTAATCCCTCCTCCTGGCAAGCCCAGACTGATGCCCAGCTGCCTTTTGCGCACGGGCAGTTCCGCGGGACACCCGGCGTCGTAGAACGTGTACGGGCTCGAAGGGTTATAGTTTGTGTTGTCGGCGGCGAGCACGTCGAAGAGCATGCAGTTTGCCTCGCCGTAGCCGAAGGACAGGCATTTGGCGTCCGCGCGGCACAGGGCTTGGCACGCATTGAAGGTGTTCTTTGTGCCGCTGGATTCGAAGTAGTAGGCTGGTGTGGATTTTACGTAGGCGACTATCCCGCAGCCGGGGGCAGCGGTGGGGGTGCTCAGGGGATGTTAGTGTCAGGTTGGAGATTGTTAGGGTGGTGCTACGAGGAGGGCTGGGGATGGGGAGGTGGACTTACGGCGATGGGGAAGTGACTATTGTTGAAGATGGAGCGGGGGCGGGTGATGATGAGGCGGGCTTGGAGGACGATGCTGGCTTGGAGGAAGAAGACGCAGGCTTGGATGTCGGTGTAGGTGTCGGCGTAGGAGTGGGTGTCGGCGAAGGTGTGGCACTCGTCTTCTTGCTGGTTGGAGGAATGACCGTGGTGGTGACTTTCTTCGTGGTGGTCACGGTTGTCGTTCCGCCGACTGTCACGGTCGAAGTGGCAGTTCCTGATTTCAGGATGCTGCTGCAGAAGAGCGCGGCTTCTGCGGTGTGGCCTTCGAAAGCATCGAGACCGCAATCGCTCACTGTTCGTTGCATTAGACATTGCTGCTAGGCACGACAGCAGTATTATTTACCATCGGGATAGCCCTGCTGGCGCTTCTGGAAAGCAGCAGCTTCTACGCTCGCGGCGAGAGCTGCGGCGACGACCATGGAGAGCTTCATGTCGGTTCGTTTCGAGGATTGGCACGTACCGAAGAGGCTGGACGATACTTGCTCACCGGACAAGGTTGCTACTTATAAGAAGAAAGAAAAACTCTTCCATGCCGGCATGCTGCATAGGCAAAGTAGCCCAAGCGCCATGCGCAGTCTCGTTCACTTCATTTGCAAATAGATGAAGTCGACGCATCTAGCATTCACGTCCCCATCGAGCGCACACCGCGCGACCTAGACCGCGTAACATTGATAGATGAACACGACCTCATTCCGCCGGTAGATGGAGACAGTCTGGCGAACCTGCATGGCGCTACCCGTGCTGCATCAGCCGGCCGCCAGAGATTGGAAGAAGTATTGGAAAATGATATGGAGCGAATATATGCAAAGTGCGCGCGGCTGGGATGCTTGCTGCAGGTGTATTTCCCTCCCGGTCTGGATGCCGGCAAAATCGCGTGTCGAGCCATAGGGTGCAGATCCGCTGCCTTAAAATAGCAACCAAATCGATTTACCCCAGGTATCGCCGGCGCTAGAGAATGACCCCGGTGGGGCTGAATGAGAGATCCGAGGATCTTGTGTGTCTTGATGGTGTGATCTTCAGGTACCTGAACCGGTGGGTAGGTACTGAACAAGACTCTAGACTTGTCGTGCCTCCCGCCTAGCCTAAGGTGTCTGTCATGTTGGGATCGTCACGGTGTAGCGCTGCCGTAGTTATCCAGGAACAAAAAGGAGGGAATTGAAGATGCATTCATGCAAAAGAGCTACTCCCTTCGGACGGAGAAGTAAATTCTCCTCACATTTGGATCGCCTCCTTCGAAGTGGTTATCATTCGCACTCTTAAGTCTTGCATTGACTTTGAAAGTTATGCCCAGATCGTCCCCAATCTCTTTCCACAATTGTTCGAAACTGTCTGGGTTGTGTCGATACATTGTGTAAGTGGCAGAAACTATTTCGTGAGCCTCGGCACCTCCTACTTGACGACCCAGTATCATTGAACCAGCGTTTGGGCGTAGCAGTTGTACCAGTAGCTTTGACACTTCCTTTTGCTTCTCCAGTCCCCACAGGTGGAAGAATGATCCTGCGTAGATCATGTCGAAGCTGCCCTGGAGATCTTTCAGTGGAGACGAAGGATCAAATATGTCTGCCACCATAAATTTAGTCTTGAGACTATCGCGATCATTGAACAATCCGTAGCCTAGATCCATGAAGTCTTTCTCAAGATCGCATCCGTAGATGTTTTCTGATGGAGCACCATCTGCGACTAAACGGCGAGTAGTCTGACCGAAGCAGCATGCCATGTCCAGTAACTTCTCTCCCTTGCGGAGCCGTTCGATGACCTCCGCATACTCGTCCAGTTCATCAATACCCGGTTCAAGGAATCGGAATTGTCCGATACACGGATAAGGATGAATCCGCCACGCCTTGTTGCGAAGGTTTACGACGTGTTCAACTACATTTTCCGGTACAATGCCGCTATAGGTTTCGAGTAGTTGTCTAGCTGACTGGGGAATCTGGCTCTCGGAGGGTCGTTCGTCGAACCACGCAAGGTCTGTGTTTGGTAGGTCTGTGGTTGTCGACATAGCGCTCCAGGATTTTTACGAGACACAATTCGATGTTTGAGGACTAGAAATGTCGGCCTTGATGTAAGGCAGGATGACTTGATGTGATGGAAACTATAGGGGTGATCACGGAAACAGCGAAAGCGGTAGCAACCAGCGGTAGATGACGTCGTAGCGGCCGCGACTTCCCCTCACGGAACGTCACGATATCGCCAGCTGGTGGAATACCACCGATGCCCCGCCATCTTTTTTTCCATGGACGACGCGTGAAGATTCGGGTTGACCCTTTGGCAATCTAGAAAAAAATCGGTCCTTTTTGGGTGATGCACGAGCAAGGTTCGGCGCCCCTCTATGCTGTGTGACGTGACCACCGAAAGTCTTTCAGCGACATCGCACAGAACCAACGACAAGAGTGCGACCACACTCGGTCGAAGGCCGTATTTCATCTCGGGGAGAGCCTTGTCAGGCCTTCTCACCCCACATCATGGGCATGCTCGTTGCTCAGCGCCATACACTGCGGTCTGTGCCGAATGATGCGCTCGGTCGCACCATGTTGAAAGGCTTCTGTACCATGTAAAACGGAAGAACTTCTTGATTGAAAGGCAGGTCTCCGAGCCGCTCCTTTCGACATGAATCGATTGCGTTCTTACCCAAGTGGATAGACTGAATGGTATGACACACCATGACAAGAGTAGCGCATTGGGTCATCTGGAAGGCATTAGCATCTAAGTGAAACAAAGATTTGGTGTGACTGACAAGCTTAAAGGACAGCCTTAGAGACCATCACGCTCAACCGAGACTCAAGCATATCGAAGGAGAAGCAGCACTTCATCGATATTCTCAGCTCTCCCTTGACTGTTCAGTACTTTGGAGGGCTTTATCCTCACCAAAAACGAGACAGAATCTCTCGGACGGGCATGAGAAGAGCAGCTGAAGATAAGTATCCCGACGGGTTGGCCTTCTTCTGGCTCTGGTGACGACTATTCGCGTTGCCACATCGACTGTAGGTTGCACCAAACAAAGCCAGGTGAGTTTTCCATACTCGGCATTTGCACCAGTCAAATCGAACCATGGTCATCGCTAAGATTTGTCTTTAGCGCTGTTGCTCTGACCACAAGCGCCTTCAAGGGAATGCAACGCTGCATTCCACATACCAGGATGATATCCTCGATCTTATCGAGTTTCATTATACTCAATTTCCCCGTACCCGGTACTTGGAGCTAGGATGCATCCTTTTTGCGGTAAGAGAGCTTTTGCCTCCTGGACAGGACAGAAGTTTTGGGGTTTGGGTCTAGCCCAAGAGTGATTGCACCCATCGATCACGTTGAAAACGGAGAGATGAGATGTCCCTGGCTCACCAGTGATGGCAGTTCGATTCAGGCCTTCAGACGTCCTTTGCGTCGATTGTAGTGACAAGCAGATCTTGAACTCAAGCCACCGCAGGCACTTGGATCTGACCATGGTTACAACCATGTCGGAGCATGGTATGAAACCATACCTGGTTTCCGAGAATGTCTGCGGACGCAGGAAACATTTACTGGATTAGGCTATATGGGCGCTCTAAATTCTGCCGCATTCTTTCCTTGGCGATCAAAACTACCAACATATTTGTCCTATTCAGACTAAATGGTGGGCCCCCCACGCCCGTGTATACATGGGCTCTGTACACGCGCGGCTTTCCACCCGTCTATCCGGTGTCTGGGAAGGGCAGGATTGGTGAGGTGTTGTCAGCGCAACGAACAACCTGCAAGCTAACATCGTATTCGGGACGGCGCATCAACCCACAAACGCAGTACAGCGGGCTTTGAATACCAGTTGCAACGGCGGCAGATATGTGTCAGCTGCTCATGCTACCGTTGAGAAGCTTCTAGACGAAGTTGTCGGGCGCATGCAGCTATAGAGTCATGCTGGACTAACTGGGAGATTGGTGCATGGAGACGTGCCCGGATCTTCGCTTCGCCCCTGCATCCTATGCGTTACGGCCTCTACTATCGATGACGCTACTTGTACCCATTACTTTTGCCGCTCTCAGGGTATCACACACGGGTTTAAGGCTTAGATGCGAATATCTCGGACGCCGGGCTGTCTCAAATTCCTCTCCACGGAACTAAATCTTGAGTGAGATAACCTGTGGGAGAAATAGTATCCACACCTAGTTTGAAGGAACCTCAAGCGTCTGATTTCGTTGCAACCTCGACGTCTGATAAGACTCCTGCGATTTACCGGACACAAACACGTGATCAATGTTACAACTGCTGGGGGCACTTAAGTGATAGATTCCGTTTCTATGACGTATTTCAGATGCTGTGTCATTTCGCGACCCTTCGAATGTGGTCGTACAGAGAGGCTCGAGCAAAGCGAATGACTGGACCCTTTGCTTGAAAGCGCATCCATTCACCTGATCTCCAGCGGAATGACGCTTGGGCACCATTGATTACAGACCGAAAGCCTTTGAGTCGATCAAAAAGTTACCGAATACATGGTCGTTGGGGTACATCCGACTGGGATATGCCATCTCTCATGTCTTTCATTTGGAGACGACTGTGTACGGTCGAGCGAGGGGTGCTCCAAAGCTCCCAACCTGTGTTCGGTACTCTCCCTCATACTCCGCTTGTGACATGAGATTCTTTGAAATCATTCATCTTATCCATGGAACCAGAAGGTCATCGATCGGGCCATAATCGAGTGCACATTCCATATGACAATCAAAGAATGTACATCGATGTACAGCGCACAGTGGTAGGCACAGCAAGCAAACTTCCGGTTCCATCCTGGCCGCGGATCGTCAAACGAGATGGCAGCAGCACCTGCTATTGGATCACGAATCGCTGCAATGAGTTCAGTCGCACATACACGCTAGCACTGTAGCTGATGAGTATATCTACAGCAGGATCACCAGACATGGTTCGATGTGAGCTGTTCCGTTCATTCCCTTATTTTTTGGACAGCACCCTATCGACAGTCATGAGTGAGAAGTCCATCACCGAAAGCCGGCCGTCGGATAGCGAGACTGATACCGAATCATGTCAACTCAAACAGTATGAGGGTGGCCGCGAAGCGTGGCTAACCGTGGCTGGCTCTGCACTTGTCTATTATGCCTCTTTTGGTATAATGAACAGCTTTGGGTTCTTCCAGAACTACTACACCGTGGAGTTCCTCAAAGATACTCCTGCGACTACCATTGCCTTCTGTGGTACACTTCAAATGTTTCTCATGAACTCTCTTGCAGCCGTTTCAGGAGCGTTGTGTGATCGCTATGGCGTCAAAGTATGTGCCATACTCGTCTTTGATTCCGATATACACTGACCAATCCTTAGTGGCTCTACCTGGGCTCAGGTTTTGGCACTATCTTTGCCCTCATGCTGCTATCCTTCGTTCAAGCTGGTCAATTCTGGTCAATCTTCTTGATTCAAGGGATGCTGCTGGGTTTCACCATCGCATTTGGGATACAACCTGCGATTACGGTGGTTGGACAGCACTTCAATGCGCGGCGATCTCTTGCTATGGGTGTAGTGTCCACTGGCGCTGCACTTGGAGGAATTGGATTTCCACTTATGCTCGAAAAGCTTGTCCCAACGGTCGGATTTGCGAACGCCGTTCGGCTGGCAGCGCTCAAGATTGGGTGAGCAAGGCAAAACCACACGACTGTACTATGCTGACACACGCAGAATTTGTTACTCTTTAGCTTTATGCATATCAAAAAGCAAGCCACAGGGCCAAGATGGACGTCGCGCCGCCCTCATCGATTTCCGCGGGTTCCTCGACATCCGCTACACCATACTTTGTGCTGGCACGTTCTTCGCGATCCTTGGATTATGGATTCCTTCATACTACATCAGTGCGTTCAGACCGTGTTTTCGAAAATCCAGCATCTAACCCACTAACAGAAACATACGCCAATGTCGTCTTCCCGGGTAATAGCGTTAGCGAATATTTCCTATGCATCATGAATGCTTGTAGCATTGTGGGCGGAAGCTTGTAAGACACCAAAATACCAATATTGAGATCATGCTGACAAGACCAGGGGCGGATTTCTAGCCGATCGTGTGGGACGCCTCAACTTCCTTTGGCCAATGGGTCTCCTTGGAGGATTCCTCTGCCTCTTCCTCTGGCTACTGGGTGACACCATAGGCATCCTCGTGGGATTCGTCGGTCTCTACGGTTTCGCCGCCAGCAACATCAACGCGCTGCCGGCATCTGCAGTAGGACAAATCACACCCGATGGTAGCCTTGGGGCACGAATCGGAGCTTTCTACAGCGTCATCGCTGTTGCTAGCTTGGTTGGAACTCCTATCGGGGGAGCTTTGATCACAGACAAGGACACAAAAGATGGCTACCGATGGTTAATAGTCTTCTCGGTAAGTGGTATCGAAAATTTCAGGAATACCCGGACTGATCGAAGACAGGGCGCATCCCTCACCCTTGGCTCTCTCTTCATGCTCGCTAGCCGGCTGTTGCATGACAGAGACCTACGGAAACGCTGGTGATGCGGCACGATCGAGCTACGAAGTCGGTACGTGTCCCAAGAGGCAAATGCAATGGATGGTCATAACACTACAACCGGCCTCGTACAAAAACACGAGAGCTTTGAATTTCTGTACAACATTCGATGGCTCAACAAAGCCTACCCACGTCGACATATGCAGCCCCACAAATCGAGTGGGCACAGACAGTCTGGGGCAGTGCTAAATCACTGTCCCAACGCTTAAGCATCTTTCCTTCTGTGTATTACCTCCCCAAAGCAACAAGGCTGGCTCCGTCAACGGGAGGCAAGACTTCTCTCCGTATTCATGTGTTTAGCGCAACGCAATCATTCCTCTCCTTAAATATACATTCTGTTTTTATGACCTGTGCAACTAGTCCATTTCGACCTATATTTGGGTAGACCTTGAGAAGGAGGCTGTGGCTAGGCATTGATGAGCTACTTTTCACTTCTTCAACTGTAAGCGCATAGGCTCGCCAAAACTGAATGTAAATAAAGAATCCTTGAATCGTCCTGCTGTCGCCATGAGCATCTTTGACTCAAACTCCTATGCGTATGTTGTGAATTCAATGCTTTCGGATGTAGTAATGTCTAGAATGCACGTACACATAGAGAGAGACAAGGTTACCTGCCACCTCCCAACACCGGCAGCCCGCTGATTCTTACACGACAACTAGTCGATGTACAGCTCCGCACATTTTCTCCGGTCCTCTCTCACGCGTTTGCGAGATCTTGGTGCGATAGCTAGCCAGCAGATCTACCGTGAGGCTCGTATGGCTCAAGTATCACGCGGCCGTTGATCCGATCACAACGAAGTATGCTCCGCAAACTGTGTTATAGAGCTCCGCTTGCTCACCCGATTCCGCGCAAGTGCTCCGCTGCAAAGTGTCTGACTGGCAGTACGACGGCTCCCTACAACCATGGAACACGGGAGTGACTAGCAATGCTACACTGCCTTGTCGTACCCGCTGTCAGATTGATGACACAACGTGCCAATCCCCATAATTGACGCCACCGAAGCATTAAATTCTCAATACCCATCGCAAACGCGCAGGTGGCCGCAAAATTTGCTACTACACAAGTAGTGCAGTACATGTTACTGTAGGGTGTGGTACACGACTGAATAATTATTCCCCTGGCTGACATGTCACACAGGTCGCTGTAATTGGCAGCTCGTTTGAAGGTATTGCATAAATGACCCCGTTTTAAGTACAATTCGCTGTGTGCAAACCCGTATGGGGCGGCTCTTCCCTCCCGCTGAAATCCTTTCACGTCGCACACCCGGTTTGCTTCCCGCGGCCCCTGTCCCGACTTGGCAGGTTAGTGAGATGATTTTCTGACGCCACGTCTTTCGTTTACGTTAACATATTATTCATGGAAACCATTGACCATGATACCGTTGGAGAACTGTTCTCTATAGTCCGACACGATTGAAAATTCAGTGTGTACACGAACATCGAGTTTGCAGTAGTAACATCTGGCAAACAGCAAGACGCCCAGTGCTCAACTAACCACATGCAACAACTCCTTGCCATCAACCAACCTCTCCAAATTCTCCGCCGTCTCTTCATACCAAACCTTCATAGTACCTTCTTCCACATATCCCATGTGTGGCGTCAACAATACCCTCGACTTCCCCTTCAGACTCCAATCCTCACTGCGCCACGGACTATCCGCCGGCAACGGTTCGATATCAAAAACATCCAACGCCGCGCCCCTTATCCTTCCATTCCGCAGCGTATCTAACAGCGCCTCCTCATCCACCAGCGGCCCTCTGGAAGTATTAACAAGTAAACCCTCCTCCTTCATGCCTGCCAGTTCCCGCCTGCCCACCACCCCCCTCGACCTTTCGCTCAGCACATAATGCACCGACACAACATGCGCACACCTGAACACCTCCTCCTTACTCACCACCCGAAACGTCTTCTCCGCATCCCCCGCCATCCCTCCCCCAGTTACCGGCAAGCCTACTTCCTCCGCCATCGCGTCTGCTTTTTCTTGCGTTAGATTCGCGCTCCAGCACACAATCTTCATCCCGAATGCGAGGACCCCGACGCGCGCTACATGCGAGCCCAGCCGTCCGAGTCCGACCAGGCCCAGCGTCTTGCCCGGCAGCCCGATCGCGAGGTCCGTTTGCCACGCACCGGCTTTGACGGCCGCGTCGTCGGCCGCAACGTTTCGCGCGAGCGCGAGAATGAGCGCCCACACATGCTGTGTGGTTGGGTGGCCGCCGCCTTTCTTGACGGGCAGGGAACGCGGCGTCTGCACACCTGCGCCGTCTGTCCGGCCTTTTCCGGGGGCCGCGCACACGGTGATGCCGCGCTGTTTAATCGCGTTCATGTCCCAGCTTTCAAACTTGCCGCCGGTGGCGAGGATGAGTTTGAGATTAGGGAGATGGGCGAGGAGGTCGGATGTTAGTGGTGTGCGTTCGCGCATGGTTGAGAGGACTTGAAATGGCGCGAGCCGGGCGACGAGGGCGGCGCGGTCTGCATCGCTGGTGTTGGGGTGTGAGTATGCGGGCAGAGTGTCTGTGAAGGTCGTGATGTGGACTTTGGATTTGTCGATGTGCGCGAAGTGGGGGGCGGCGATGTTGTGGTAGTCGTCGAGGATGGCGAGTTTGATTGGTGCTGTGAGAGGCATTTTGAGTTTACATGTGTGTAGAAATCTTATTCGAGGTGGAATCTGAATGCGATGGAAAGGCATGAAGTTGGGGGTAAGTGTTTACCCGATCACGTGGCTGTACCTTTGCGGTTCCTCTCCGGCATTTAGACGATCGGAAGTTGGTGAGGGGCATGGCGTCGTGCTCAAAAGTACGGCTCATCGGTATATGGTTATGTCTTTGATATCCAGAAGATCAAGTGATGGGTCAAATGCTTTACTATAGTCTGTACTGATCGCGGGTTATTGTCATAGAGCAGTGCGGTGTAAGAAGCTTGGAACTAGAGATGACCTACATGGGAAGCACGAGTGTTGACCAAGCGCAAGTCTAGGATATCGTGTTCACAAGACTGCGATGTAGATGCTTAGCTCGAAAAGCATCAAGATCAATTTCAATTCAAACAATGACAATTTCAAGTTCGAGCATTCACCATTTGCTAACTCGGCAAGCGCTCGCTCGCTCCTGATTACCATGCCACGAGCACAGCCAATTTTGTACTCTTACAAGAAAATAAAAAAGCCAACGAAGAAACGAAGAAAGAGCGAAACGTTTATCGCTTCCTCTTCTTCCCTTTGCCGTCGTCTTCATCCTCCGCATGCGCACTCTCCTTGTCCTTCTTGGCAGCCTTCTTATCCAACTCATCCCAGCTCTCGCCCTCGCTGAACTCGTCTTCGCTGCCCTCATCACTCATCTCTTCAGATGCGTTCTCGTCGAAGTCGCTCTCCTCGGAGCTCTCATCTGAAATGGCGAGCTCCGATTCTGAGACTTCGAATGCTGACTCTTCTTCCTCCTCGTCGCCGCCTTCGTCATCTGACTCGGTGGAGAGGAAGGACCATCCACCGTCTGCGAAGAACTGATGTGGATCCGAAGTCACCGTCTTCATGATGGTGGCCCAGTTGAGGTTGAGCGGGCCTTCGGTGAATGGAATGTCGACGGAGTCGAGCCAGTCTTTTACAGGATCAAGTGACTCTACCGGGATAGTGTTAATATGCACTGGTGGGCGATTGTAGTCCGTAAATACAACCACCATGTCAAAATTCCTCAGACCGAATTGCACACGTTCGAGATGTACGATTTCAATCTCGGAGAGCGTGAGGCATGTGAAAGGTGGTTCGGTAAGTTGAACAAGACAGTCGGTAGTGGGCTGCACGAGGACCGAGGAGCGCGACGGGACACCGTTGAAACCAAGCTCACGGTAGGGAATGTCGACGCTGACGTTCTCGTTGCGTGCGGCATCGGCAATCTTTTCGGCAAAGTTCTTGAACTCCTTATCGAGTGCTGCACGTCGCCTGCGCTCTTCCTGTTCCTGCTCGAACTCTTCCTCATCACCAAACTTATGGCGGCGCTTGCGGTTACCCGTCTCGTCAAATTGCATCTCGGTGGCTTCGCGGACGAACTGGACGTCCTTGGTCTTCTTCTTACCGAGCATAATAGGGTTCTTGAGGTGAACGTGGATGATGACGATCAGCTCGTGTTGTGAAGGCTGGAAGAAAAGATGCTTCATGTTGCTGAAAAGCACGTCTATCTTCGCTGAGCCGTTGCCGTGGATGTATCGCAGACCATTCTGGTGGATCTCAACACTTCCAGGGATACGCTTGCCGTCGAGCGCTGGTCGAATGAAGATGAGATCAAGGTTGAAGGGTTTGCGAGTCTTGAGCGGGATGAGCTTGTCCTGCTCAACAACATCTTCCATCTGCTTTTTCTCCGTCTCTCTCCGCACAACGTCCTTCTTGAGCTCGGTAATATCCTTGCAAATTTGGTCAATGCGATCGACGTCTTGCGACTTGAAAGTCAAGCTACGAATAAAGTGCGCGTTGGGATCCTCGAAGGGCTGGTCATCTTTCCTGCCTACACCCTGACCTGGCGAAAGGAAGTTGATACGCAGAGATGTGAAGTCAGCTTCAGGCGTGTGAGAAGCGTTCTTGATGGTGTGAATGTGGAAAGGTACGGGGCGACCCATAATCGGAAGGAGGACGGTGAGGTTCTTCTTGTCGACCACGATTTCCAGCGTTGCGACCGAGGCAGGAAACTGGTTGTCGCGCTTGTACGACTCAAACTTCTTGAACTTCTTCTCTTCAGTGCCGTTGAGAGACTTGGCGCCCTCGGTGTACTGCTCCAGGCCTTCCTTCTGCTTCTTCTGGTGAAGCTCTTTCTGGTGGGCTCGTCGTTGTTCTTCCTTCTCGGCATCCTGGTTGGTCGTGCGCTCGTGTCGCGTCCGCGTCTTCGTAATGTTAGTTTGCGCGATCGCCGGCGCGCGCTCCTTCTTGACCTTGGGTTTGACCTCCTCCTCTTCGTCGTCAAAGAAGAATGACACAGCATCGAGATCCGAAGTAGTCTCCTTGGTAAACACGGCGCAGTCAGCTTGACCCACGCGAACAGTGTCGACGAGCACAAGCGAGTACGACTTGCTTTTCTTGTCCTGTGGCTTGCTGTTCTCCAAGTCTTGCAGGCCCGTCTGAACCACCAATGTCATACCGTCTTTCAAGACTCGTGTGTTCTTGCCGCTCAGAAGCAGGGAAGTGTCCTTGTTCTCGGTACCGATACCGTAGCCGACATTCTTGGGGAAGTGCTTCTCCCATTCGGGCTTCTTCGCCTTGAGATGTGCAAGAGCCTTGTTGTAAACATCCTTTGCCACAACGCCGTCCTTGATCGACTTAATGACTAGGTCGTGAATCGCCAAGAGGAGCTTGTATGCCGACTCTTGCTCCTTGTTTGGTCCCACCATGTAGGTTCGACCAACCATGGCACCATATGTCATGTAGCGGAGACCAAGGACAGATATGATGACGCCTGCGTGCAGGTTGTTCTCGTCGGGCTCGGCGGCAAATTTCAGGTCGTATGCGCCTCCACTCTGGATGGTAGGCTGCAGGCACCAGTCCATCTGCATGGTATCGAAGTTCTTGGAGACCTTCTGCTTCTCAAAGAACTTTGCGTCGTCGATTTTGTTCGCAACCTTGTCGGCGAGAGCGCGGTGGGTAATCTTCTTCTCCGAGTCGAGAATATCGGACATTTCCTCAACAAAGAAGTTGGTCATGAGGGCGCTCGAGGCTCGGGATGCATCGCGGATCGCTCGCTATACTAGTTAGCCAAATACTTTCAGCCAAATGTATTTTCGACTCACAAGCTCCTTCTCGTCCTTCACGGACAAGGCAGTGTTGGACAGGAGAAGGCCAAGATCGACCTGGTCTTCGTCCTTGTAGCCCGCTTCCTGGAAGGCAGCCTTCCACTCCTCGGCGAATGCACCGGTCGAGTTGTCCTTCTTAAGGACAGCGACCTTTTTACCCGCCTTCTTGAGGGTGTCCAAGCATGCTTGGAACTGCTTCTTGTTCTCCTCGGCATCCTTGCCGCGGACAAGAATCTCGACGGGGACCTTGCCACCCTTCAAAGGCTCCAGGTATGATGCTGTACCGTGTTAGTCAGTGGTTCTCTGAGCGCAAAACTTATTTCCGATGACGCACCCTTCTTCTTTGTCGTGACAATTTGGAGCAGCTCGGGCGTGAGAATGAACAGGGTGTGGGGAAACTCGTAGCCTAGCAGCCAAAGCTATTGCGGTTATTGTCAGCGCTCATCTCCTGATATGCCGTCATCTTGCGCTCACCTGAAATGCGGCGGGCTTCAAGTAGCTGCCTGGATCACTCGGCTTGCCCACCACGGCCGCAATAGAGCCTGCGCCCTGGAAAATCTGGTCGCCGGAGCGCTTGTCGGCCTTCCATTTGGTGACCAAGCTGCTCAGGCGCTCGTGGAAAAGCTGCTTGTCGATGACAATGTCGTCGGCCATGTTGAAGGCGAGGTTGAGACTGGGCCTTCAGGCAAATCGACAATGGGTGAGTGGAGTGGAGGAGAGAAGGCGACAGGTAAGAAAGTCGCGGGTCTTGAGAGCTTGCTTGCGACGCGGAGACGCGCACGGGGCCCGTGCACTCACGTGGTTGCGCGCTTGCCATTTACACTGTTGCTTTCTATCACCTCGACTACGGACAGTCACTATCGCGCCAAATCTCTATCACCGAATGTTGATGGGTGACGATGACTACAGACTCTAAATAACTATGCTTGTGAGTTGTGCACTCGTATTTTGACGTTCATCGGACTATATGTGCAGTACCGGTACTCGAAGCGTTGTACTTGTCCAAGACATGGCTGCCTAATCAGCATCGGAAGTGCTATGAGATGGAAAACATGCCAAGCTTATGGCCTCATAGCTGTTCATACCAGCGGGTCGTGGAAGGTGGTTTTCTATGTAGTCTGAGTACATATCAACTTGAGATGATTGTGACTCATGTAGACGCGTAACTGCTGTCCCGTGTTCTCAAGTTCGGCATCGACCAAGACCCGCTTGTGACATCTTCACGCGCAACTTCTCAACCTCATGGACCCACATCCTCTACCACCCGCAAATGCGTCGGCAAAATCACTCCAACCTCCATGATATGCAATGACGACTGGCTCCAGTGTTCCGACTGGAGTCTCTGCCCGTAGCGATAGCCATGGCGACGGCATTGCGGACAGCACGCAAAATCCCAACAAGGCGCCCGCAACAGGTGTGCAGGCAGCGGGCATGCGAGCCGTCGCAGCTCGTATGGTCGCCTTCTACTTCCGAGCACCAGTAAAGGCATTCTTCCGGGGCCGCATCGACTATATGGGCTATGCAAGAGCTATCAATCCACACATCACTGCGGGAGCGAAATGGTCATGGAGAATGACCACGCCTGCTGTCTTGGCACATGCGATTCGCACTGAGGGATGGGGCTTCATACCGAAGCAGGTGCTGCCGCCGCTGATGGCCAATACTTGGTACGACATGAAGAAGAGGATATTGGGGAGTGTAAGCTAATAGGCAGAAGCATCGGCGCGGTGCTCTACACAGCATATCTCCACAGTCTATCGTCTCTCCACGAGCCATCCTCGTACCAGACCAAGCGCGTGTACCCTCCACCGCCACCAATGACTACATTTTCCGCTGGCCTTATAGCAGGAGGATGCCAGTCCGTTATTGCGGCCCCATTCGACGCCTTGCAGGTCCGCTTCCGCACTGCAGATATCTTGGACGGAAAGCACAAGACCATGTGGCACTATGCTGGCCATAAGCTGCGCTCTATTGGACTGCAAGGAATATTTGCGGGATGGTCGCTGAGCTTTGTCAAGGACGCTTTCGGTGCTGCCGTCTTCTTCGGCACCTTTGAGACTGTCAAGAGCCAGGCATACTACGCATTCGTGACCAAGTACTACGGCACCCGCACGCGAGACACTCTGCTCGAGAAAGCAGTCGTCATGCCTGATGAGAACGACGATCGTCCCGTCATCCGGCCGCATTACACCCTGGAACCAATCTTCCTACTGCTCGCCGGCATGTCTGCGTCTATCACGTCCCAGCTCATCATGCACCCCCTGACCGAGGTCCAAGACGTGCACTACCGCCGCCTCGAAGCTCTCGACTTCCAGGCGCATTACGAGAATCGGCCTTCACGCATCATGTCCCGATACTACCATGCATACGAAGAGACATTCGCTCAGTGCAAGAAGCTTGCCAAGCGGGCTGGTGGATGGCGAAAGTACCTCTACCGCGACTTCTTCATGGGCACCATCCGCCAAGTACCCAGCACCAGCGCCGGCCTGATTGTCTTCGAACTCGTACGCCGCAAGTACTCGTTCGAAAACGAGGAGGTCGTCATTAACCACGAAGACGCTCGCATCTTGCTAACCTGACCGCATGAATTCAAGCAGAATTGTATATTCGCGGATACTGCATACATGATACCCATAGACTGTACATATAGACCAAGTCCCATCAACACCCTCTTGTTACCCACCCTTGCTCCACACATCACGTCTAACTTGCTCAGGCATTTGGTTCGCAGTATAATTACTATCTTCATACAGCTTACCACACTATCTCATATCTCCTTTCTCTTCCATCACCCTCTCTCCCCCTTCCTACCCAGCCGCAGCTATCTTCCCATCCCACCACCTCACCTGCCCAACCACAGGCACCCACCGCTGCCAACCCCAAGCCCCCTTGCCAAATTCCCACCACCCCAGCAGCACTTGCAAAACTAGCAATCCCCACATCACCACCACCGTCCAGCGCAGCCGCGGATCATGGATCTTGCCCCATGCGGCCGAGGACTCGGTGAGTTCGTTGGAGGTATTTGTTTTCTCTGCTTTGCTGTCTTTGTCGTCTCTCTCGTCGGAGTTCGAGTCCGAGGGGACTGAGACCCAACATCCCAGATCCGCTTTCGCATTCGGCGCGGTGTGTAGAGCCGGAAACGAGGCCGTGGGCGTGCAGGATGGGTCCCAGGATAGGAGAAAGGCGTGGCTTTGTGCTGCTGGAGGAGGAGGTAGTTGTTTCGCCGCGTCGGTAGCGCTGGGGAACGAATGTGAGATTGTTTCTGGATGGGCGTATTGTGTTGCGCCTGCGTCTGTTTCGTCAGACGAAGAGGTGGTGGGTATATGCTTGGGGGATATAGTGCGAGATGGAGGGTCTTCGTTTTCAGCGGGAGGAGGGGAGTGTTTGGGCTTGGAAGACTTGGGACTTGGTGTTGTTATTGCATCCGCAGTATCTTCAGGTACGTTTCCTTCGCGCTCAGAGTCTGATTCTTCAGGTGAAGACGGGGTCTTGGACGGCGCTGGCTTTGATGGCTTCGCAGTGATCAGGGGAAGTGAATTACCTATTTCCTTCGATTCAGATTTCTCCTCCTCTTCTGCCGGACCCTCGCCATCGTCCGCTGCAGCTTGCGAGGGTTTTGGTTTCTTCGTTGGCTTCGGCAAATTCTTCGTACTTGGAGGCGCGGTCAAATCGTGTTCTGCAGCCGGACTATCTTCTGCTTGTTGTGCGTCATCCTCTTGATCCAGCATCGCTTCCTTCCACGGCACTGGAGCAACACTCGGCTTCAACGCCTTCTTCGTACTCATCAGAGACGACGGGACAACGACTTCTCCCTCGCTCTCACCCTTCCCACTCTCCTCCGCACCTTCCTCGAAAGCTTCTGGAGGATCCGTTGGCTTCGGCGCCTTCGCACTCGAGCCCTTTGCTTTCGTCGTCGACCTCCTTCTCCACCACCACCCAAACTCCGCCCTCTTCGCCGCAGCATTTTCCTCCGCCCTCGGCCTTACCGCCGCGCCCATGGTGCTCTCCGCGCGCTTGTGCATCGTCAGGTAGCTCGTGACATGGGTGGTTTTGCGGCCGGGTTGATCGGGCGCAGCCGGTGTTGGTGTGGGAGCCGCGATGTTGTCGGCATGTACGACAGCGCCATCGTCTACTGGGGCGACGAGTAGGGTTGTGAGAGGTGTGGCGTGGGTTATTTTCGGAGGGGCGGCGTCTGAGGATGCGAGTGCTTCAGCGGACTCGGGTGCTACGGCGGGAGTAGTTGCTTGTTTGGCGGTAGCTTCAGGGGATTCGGCACTGATGGGGAGTGCATATGGATCTTCAGCGGGGGGTGAAGCTGGAGACGGGGTAAGTGGTGGAGTCTTAACGGCTGGCGTAGGAGTCTTTTCGGCTGGCGCCGACGGTGTCGTCGGGTCTGGTGCGGCTTTACTTGCCAAGTCGCCTGTAGCCTTCGAAGGTGTTGGGCTGACGTCTTCGGAGACGGCTGGAGTACGCTTCGCTGCACCAGACTTCGGTGGTTTCGCAGCTTCACTCGTCTTCCCAGCCTCTGGTAGCGTCGCCGAAGGTTTACTCTCCGCCTCTTCTCCAGCTGTTCCAAGCGCCTGGCAAAACGCAACCGCATTGTCCTGAGGCATCGGTATCTTCACCACTTCTTTGCCAATCTGGACTACCAGCTCCACCACCGTCGCCTCACCGCGCTTTGCGCTTTGGCCCGCGACGTCTTTGCGAAATGTCGGCGCCGCGGGGCCCGGCAGGTAGAGCATCATGTGCCCATCTTCGGCTCCAAATAGGATGTGTAGAGCAGCCAGTTCCGCGCTCTTCGTTGCGCCGGGAGGTGCAGGGCCGGTGTGTGGTTCATGTCTGGCGGCAAGACAGCGCTTGGGCTGTGGAGTACTCAGAGAGCGAGATGGTGCTGGACCGCCGTGCTGTGTAGTCGTGTGGTGAGCTTTGGCAGATACTCTGAGTAGGCTGGTGTGGTATACGGTTTTCGTTACCGCATATACGGTTAAGTCGTTTACGCCGGGATTGGCGTGGTGGGCGACGGGCGGGTTTTTGGTAGCTGCGGCTGCGAGCGCGAAGAGGAGGAATTGTAGGGGGAGCATGTTGTACTCGAAAAGTAGGTAAGTCTTGGGGTCAGGTGGCCTGCACTTGGATGTGATGAGGATTGAGGTTGTAGAAGAGGGAAATGCCAACGATAATTTGGAAGGGCTTGTATTATTTGGATTCGCATTGAAGGATGTAGGCTTGAAGGTGGACTTCATCGTGTTTTGATTCAATGGTGTGTTACGTACATGACAAAATAAAAAGATCGTGACAGCGCAGATACACGCAACATATATTCCGACACCAACAATTCATCACTTGAACATACCGCTTTACGAGGGAGAGACTGAGCTTGAGTGAGGCTTCGTAATGGTAGTTGTTCCCGTGGTCGTGGTGGTAGAAGTCAAGAACACCGTGCTCGTTGGCTCTTCAGTGCTGGAACTGTCGCGTTGTCAGTAATACTCTTTACCGAATGATATGGCCAACGAACTTTCTGACTTGATGTACAGTCTTGGTGAGTAAGAGCGTGGAAGTGCCGCCATTGATTGTCGAAGTATCAGTGGCAGACGTCTTCCTCCGCGTACTTGTTGTCTCAGTTTCAACTTCCGTCTCCAACAGCAAGGTCGTCGAAAGACCAAGCGTCGTGATCATATCCGTCACGATGGCCTGTAGTGTCTCGACAATTAGCGTTCCCGGGCCGGAAACAGTTGCAGTGAACGCGATGGGATGCGTCGTTGTCAGTGTGCTCGTGACTACTACAACTTCCCAAACCTCCTGGTACCGGCTGCACTCGAGTTCACCATTGTCGAGGACCTTGCAGATCTTAACGTCGACGTCTGAGGGCGTTTTACCCGCCGTCATAGACTGCCATGGCGCAACATAGTATGTGAAGATTTGTCGAACGGTCAGGGCAGGTGTGATCATCGAAGAACTATTGCCCTTTGTTGGCGTTGGCGTCTCTAATGTAAAGCCGCACTCGGTCGAGAAAGTGACTTCTTGATTGCAATCTGTGATGGTCACCTTTGAGGCCAGACCAGTCAACGTCGTAGCGCAAACGGTCGTCTCCAATGGCGCGTACACTGTTTCACAGCTGCCAGTTCCGGTGACGGTGGTTGTGTGATTGGCGGTAGCATTAAGATATGGTGCCCCCGAGATTGGTATGTATTGCACAGGAGGCGCAACACACCATGTCATCTCAGGAATATACGATGTCAATACCTGGCTTTGAGCGGTCACCTCAATCGGCGCAGCATCAGGCGACGGAAAGACGATGCTGTAGATGGTGCGAGCACTGGAGGGAGTCGGACATTGTTGTGTGGTAGTGGTGAGCTCGGTAGCGGTATGGTTGACAGTGTATGACTGGGTGATGGTCACTTCCACAGGTTGAGGCACTCCCATGGACTGCGTGAAGTTGAGCACCTCATGAGGTAGCCCTATGTGGACTGCAGCCTGTACGAGAGAAGAATGAAGGAGTGCGACGAGAGGTAAGGCAACTGCACAAGGTAATGAATGTGATAGCATCTTGATAGTGCAATGGAAAATTCG
Source organism: Parastagonospora avenae f. sp. tritici 18332-5 (assembly GCA_022559985.1). NCBI lineage: Eukaryota > Fungi > Ascomycota > Dothideomycetes > Pleosporales > Phaeosphaeriaceae > Parastagonospora > Parastagonospora avenae. The sequence goes on along the minus strand of JAFJTR010000044.1, from coordinate 94,107 downwards.
CGCTCTGAAGCTTGCAGAAGAGAATGAGAGTTCCTACGCCGACGGAGATTCGCAAGGCCGGCAATCTGGGGGCTGTCTGTTGTCGCGGTCGCGCGTGGAATGGACGTATATTGCCCAGCTCTCCCTTACCTACAGACATGAAATTTGCCATGAGTTCTGCACCTTCAGCATATGGCACTCAGCCCAGATCATCACCATGCCTAGGGATGGAATGCGGCATCATTGTCGTGATCATCGAGAGACTCGAGTCCTTCCGAAGATGTAGCGAAATGATACAGAATCCATAATCATACGCATTGTGATGTTGAATTCCTATTTGTGACGCAGAAGCGAGGGGGAAGGAAGAAGCAAGGACGATCTCGACACCCTGAACGCGACCTCACCCTTCGTCGAGCCTCTCATCTACCAGCCAACGCCGCAGCTGGTGCTCGTTATCTATGAACTTGGATACACTTATAGCATGGCCATTATTGATACTTGCATATGCTCGAGACCTGTAGGATGAATCCTTCCGTGAACGGACACGAAGTGCTGCGGATTCTGTTATCAGTATCATAAAGGACCAGGCGCCTCGGTAAACATCGAATACGAACCTGGTAACAGTTGTATACCGAGCTCTACGCGACGGAATCCCTGGTACGCGTGGGGAGCAGAAACCAGAATATGGTGCAAGTTAAGGCTTCAAGGCTGATTACTTCTCCAGATGCGCACAAGACTTTGATAAGTATCAGGCCGAATGAGGGAACGATGTACGGTTTCGTGATATCTCCGCGGGAATCTTTCGACCCAGCGAAGGGGTGCACTTCGCCCGACATGCACTTCTTCCGTTGACAGGTCAGTTCGTACGCATAACATATCCACAGCGCTCAACATCCACGTTTCGCTACGCTGCTTCTGTCGCTTGTCGCCAGCGCAAAGCCCGAAATTCCGGTCGCTTACCCGTAAGCAGCGAGCTAACGCACACTGCACCACGAGATCACATCCACGATATCTTTCTCAGTAGTCATCATGATGTCTTGCAGCAAGGGGCTCGTAACCTCCACTTCCCGAGCTACAATTCCCACTTGACCGGCGACGAAAACCGAAGTCAGACCAGAGACCATATCCGGGATTGGAAAGACGACTGGCAGCGGCTAGAAGAGCCGATGATTCGAGTAGGTGTACCGTACCCGAGCAGCGAATATGCGAGGTGATCAGGGCGTTTGCGCTTTACCGGGCTTGACACAAATGAGGTTGCATTATACCATTAATAGTGAAAACCTATTGTCACATTGAAGATGCAGTTTACATGTGCCATGTGTGAGATGTGCATGTGTGGAGCAGTCCCATCTGATTGACGAGACAGCATTGGTGCACCGAAGGTGTGATGGAGAAAGGACTCTTCGTATCATGGGTACCTTCCCGGATAGTAAGCTGTAAGCTGCAGTAGAAGTAGAAATTCCAGCGACAAGAAGAAAGTGAAAGGGAGGAAAGGCGCAGGGTTCTTGATCCTACGCGGAGCCTGCCTCGGAGAACAACTTCCCCCGCATGCGACCCTGCATGCACATAAGGATGCCTGATGCTGATTGCCTGGGGGAATTGCCCTTGTGTATGGAACGAATCAATCAAGGTAGCCCTACGATACCGAGATGTTGAGATGCTCCACAATGTGCGACCGCGATGGCCGCCAGCATTTCGAATGCGCGCTTATCGAGAGTGGATCGCAGCCAATGTCAGCTCATCCATGGCAAGGACACTGTTCGGCACCTGGCATCCGGTACCCTCGAGATCGCAGGATTAGCATGCCGCTCAGGGACTGCCTGCGGCACGCATGCGGCATACGATCCACCAGAGATTGCTTTTTCTGGACTAATTGGGAAGACACTGTGGAGACAAGTTGGTTGTACTCCCACGTGCGTCGATCGTTCAGCCATTATGCCTGACTGTGATGGGCGACGGCGGAGAAATGAATGAGTTTCATTACCTTGCACAACCAATCTTCGTGAAAGCCTGAAAATGAACTTTCGCAGCTTTCCGAATCTAGTCTCGATTGCGCATGGATTGACAGCTTGCCGTAAGCTCCCGTCACAGTTTGCATGTGTCGTGTCGACCCGCGCAAAAGTTAAGCCGATGCTTTGTGTCGTGAACAGAGAGTTGAATGTCGTCTGTAGAGCCAACACGAATTGTGTGACAAATTCCGGTGTGCTGAAATATTGGTCCAGGGAGTTTCACCACGGAGGACTGGTTCCAAATACTATGCGATCATCCCACCCAAAATACATACTGCTGGGCGAAAAAGAACGGCGCGCTAGCAAACTGGTATAAGGCAGCGTGTGCCGAAAATCCTGGAGGTTTTTTGCAGTGAAGTGGAGAACTTGTTGTTGAGCTTTGCTCTCGCGGTGTACAAATGATTTCCAAGATTGCGTGAGTGGGGTCCCTGGTCTGGCGATTATGAAGGTAGTCTTTGTGAATGTGGAGTGAAAGAGTGGATGCGCCAGGTCGTGTAAGGCATTTTTGTTCCTCATTGGACTTCCGTCCTCAAGGCCCTCGTGTGGTTCCATAAAACTTGCGCATACATTGAAGCTTGATGGTATTGCTGCTCCACACACTGGTTGATTACACCGTCGCACTGCAGTGTACACGGCCACAATCAGGGAGCGATGGTCAGCCGGGCGCTACGTCGACTCAGTAGGCGGGCCGCGGATGACGAACGTCTGGCAGTACAGGGGTTTGATGCCCCGAGCGTCATCTATTGATCCTTCCCAGCTATAGCACAGCCATTATACCACGGTTTCGGCCATACGGGTATGAGTCTGGAACCTGGGCAAGCCTCGCGTATACCGTAAGTCGTCTCATGTCTTGAGTTCCGACGATAGGATATATGCTATGAGCAGCAGAAACTATGCCTTCTGACTGGCAATGTCCCGCATCCAGTACTCAGATGTAGGCTGACATGTCTCCACTTCTTGTCTGAGAGATGCGCTCCAAAGACATGAGCAGCATCCAAATGACGGAAGTGCTGCTGTAGTGAAAGTGCTGCCGTTCTTGGCCTAGTTACGACACGTCTTTGGAGGCTCCTAATGCGACATACCAGGCATCGAGCTTCCGGTGAAGAAGCATCTCGGGGGACTTGGATGCAGATCCCGTGGTTTAATATATGCGGAGCATGCTCAACTCGTTATAGTGGCGGATGAATCGCAAGACCACGAGGTTGACACGCCAGTAGCGGCAACTGAGGTTGTCGCGGTAACCGATGCCTAATGGGAAGAGCTCGGTAGATGCTGCCTTTCGTGTGCACTACAGGTCGTTTGAAAGATGGAAATCGATGTGTAGTACACGGTGGTAGTTCTGTATGAAAATAGACATTGTCCGCGAAAGCGCAGGGTACGGCGGCATATGTGGATGTAGAAAGACTGGCTGCATGCTTCCGATGGCGTCAAACAGGGTCCTTCAGATCCTGCGTGGGAGCAAAAGGATGGCGACCGGGGCCAAAATCAGGTTCACCTTGGTGATCAACGTGGAAGCATCTCTTTGCACGTTCGAGGAAGTGGACTGATAGGGGTAGATGGTGGAGAGATGTTGGGCAATGACAAATGACGAGGCATAGCCTTCGTTCCTTCCTCTTTGGATTGCTTTCCCTCCCACGGCGCCCGGACCCACATGCTCCATCGCTCCACGTCCTGTTCTCCTCCAAGCTCCAACACGATTTCGGCTGCCTTGTCTTTTCGCACATCTCATCGCCAAGCATTTCATGCGCCGAGTATAGCCCGGCTAAGTGCCGATGTTTGACACGTGCTATTAGCGAACACAAGCACCTGCACTGCTGCACAAGTCGATTCAAGAGCGGGTGTATGACGGCAACCTAACAGAGACGCGCGCACATTATCGCGGGCTGTTTCGTACCGCACTGCGAGTCGAGCGAAATGCTAATGGGAACGAGTACAGGTACGAGATGCTGTAGAAGGCTGAAAGCGAGTGCAACAAGCAACCACGGTTCGGCCTCATCTCATCGCGACGGGAACATGTTCCTGGCCAGGAACGAGGGCTTTGCGCGATCGTGAGTCCGTGACGCACGCAATTATTGGCCCGTCACTTGTGACGTGACCGCACAGCCCGCCGAAGCACTCCTGGACTCGATGCTTGGCTCAGCAACCGACAGTTTGGAGCCGGGATTCGGTGGAGGCGGCCAACCGATCAGCTCGGATCAATCGTCTGGCGCCGTGCTGACCATGGCCCTGGATGCAAGCTAGGACGTTTCAGGAATCAATCCCATCGCAGAGGTGCCCCCTCTTGCCGTCCCTTTGACAGGGTTCGTCGTCCTTGATGAAGGCTGAAGCTGTCGAGAGCTAGATTGTTAGCCATGGATTTCATTATCTTGAGGCACCTCGGAACGGGCAAGGCTTCTTATCCAAAACCTCAAATGCACCAGCACAGTGTACCCGACCATGCAGTCCTCTCCAGCGGGAATCATCTGCAAGGTACCTGTCTTCAGCACAAAAGCTTCGCAGTAGCGAAATCAACCAGGACCATCAAGAGGAATATTGCGCGTGGCGATGGCGTGTCATTTAGGGGACCGTACCACTCTTTTGAAGGCGGCATGGCACCAGGCTTGAGTGGTTCGCAAAAAGCATCGCTCAGGCTAACGTGACTGTCACCATTAGAACCTATGGCAACACGGCCTCAAGAAATGGTCACATCTATTAACACGTGCTAGTCGAGATGCGGCAAGTTACGAAACAGCACGTGACGAAATGTGCGGGCCCTCTTGGGTGCGTTGACGCCCAACGTACATCAACACGGTATGAAGGACGGTAGCAATTTTGCACGCGCTCTGGCCGCTCTGTATGCATTGCCGAGAAAGCGCGAAGACTGCTCAGAGACGGCAATATCTTCAGTGTACAGATGCATGACCTCGGGATGTGCTCTTTCAGCTTCACTTGGCCCAAGTAAGCAGGACCCCCACGCCTGCTAGAGACTTTGTCAGGATGTCAAGGCGGTGCCCAAAGGACTGCAGCGTTGAGCTCACATGACGTTTGATCTCACCGACTTTCACGGTGCACAGCCTTGGACACTTGATGGCGTCGCTCTGGGCTAAGCAGTCGAGCACGCGATGCAGCTGTTCGCGCCAGCAGCACGCCCCCACGAGAGCGTGTGCAGGACCACCCAGGCTGAGCACGTTCTTGTGCAGCGAGAGAGCCGACGACGATGGACTTTTGCGAGGCTGCATGACGGCATGGGGCGCATGCTATGTACAGGTACATGATGCTTCTTCCACGAGCCGGTGAGGCGTTAAGCCGCTGCCGGGCTGACAGTCCCGACAACGTTTGATGGACCGAGTTCAGGTTGGCCGACGGCGTCGTCCAGCACCGAAGTGGCCTCGACGTTTTGACGTTGTTGGATGGCCCGGAGCCGAGCTCCCTTGGAGAACTGCTCAGTGCTGCGGCTACCCCAACGCTTATCCTTGATGGCTTCCGAGGTGGAAATTTGTGCAGATCGAAGCACCTGTGTCTCCGCGCGCAAGGCCTTGGTAGTGTTGTGCCTCGCGCAGCACGCAGCACGCAGCACGCAGCACACACTGGCGCACGGTGCTGACGGCCGTGGGGCGTTCAAGGCGCAACGCTTCGTTTCGGGGAGTTTAATTCCACCGCGATGCTCCCATGGCAGGCTTCAAATCTACCACACGAGCGGCAGGCGAAGGGATGAGATGGGGCACATGATGAGACAAGGTGGTCGTGCACATCACACTTGCCCCGCGCGCGACCATGGGCGCGGCAGGCTTTGCTGCTGTCCTGACTCCTGTGCTCTCCAGCAGACGGCGGTTGGCGGCTGGCGGGCGTCTTTACTACGGACGCGGTGCCGTCGTGTCAGCCAGCGTCCTAGTGGCAGACTGGCAGACTGTAGTGCAGGCGTGTGGTGCTGCCCAGGTGTGCTGTCTGCTGTAATGCTAATGCTAGCTCGGTGCGCGCTCTTGCGGTGGGGAGATGGCGTGGGTTCCGCTTCCGCGCATCGTCACCTACTTCCCTGCACTTTGCATGCAGTAGCGCACTGGCCGCCGGGCGTCGAGCGTCGAGCGTGCACCTGTATCCCGGCCCCGCTTAGCGCGTGTCTTGCCAAAGCCGCCTACAAGGCATCATGTCCTGGCTCAGGCTGGCTGCGTTTTGGCGCAACATGGTTGACAGGGGCACATCCTGACTAAATGATACGCTGCCCGGCCAGCGATCCTCCGACCCTACTACACCGTACTCCTTCTCCAGCCCTTAAGTATCTCACCGCGCCCTGGCGCACCCTCCGTCGCGCTATGACCTCTGCCCGACACACAAATCCTGACCATTTCCCGCCACGCTGCAGCTTCACCCTCCAACGCTTCACTCACCTGCTCAGCACTGATCTCCAGCACTGTTCCTGTGGCGCAGGCTGCGAACTCCCCATCGAGCATAGCATGGCTGCTCTCTCTCGCCATTCCTAGACAGCCCTACCCAACTCTGCCGACATCGCTTCACCCATTGCATCTGTCCCTCTCCACGCCATACATCACCTGTTCGCCTTGACATAGCTGGGTTGTCATCCTGACGACCCGCTCTTCAGTCTTCACGCTGGCTACCACACTCCCCGCTATCCAGGCCCCTCACCCTCGCTTTCCCCAGCATCATTTCCAGCAGTCCTTGACCCCGCCTTACCTCCACGAGGAACAGAAACCCGAACGCTCATGGTTGGCCCATGGCAGCCAGAGGGGCTCTGACGAAGTCTTTTCCATGTCGAGACTACCGGCAGGAGGATCTCGCTCAGAGCGGACGACCCCTCAGCCATCGCCTACCCAACCCTATCCCGGTATGCAGCCACCAATTGCAAGAACTAGCCCAAGGGAGGTACCAATGAGCCATCCTGTCCTTCCTCCTTTGCGTCAGCTGTCTAGTACCCCACCAACGCCTTCTGGTCAGCGATATGGCGACCCTTTTCGCCAGATTCTCAACCCCCAGCAAGAGCTTAGGGAGCAGGAACGTAACAGAAGGAGAAGCGCTTCCCAGATGGATTCTCCTTCACCCGTTGAGACTTCACATTCACAGAGCCTTCCTTCAATCAGTCGACCAAATAGCGCCGAACTGACACAGGACGAGCATTTGCCTCGTCCATTTCATCCACCTGGAAGGCCCAGTACAAGACACATTCTAGACACAAAGTCCCCGAGACTGCACAGAACCCAAAGCCTGAATTTACTGAATCCACCAACTGGCACCATAGATGCGCATCAGTCTCCATTCCTGACTGCGAGCACTAGGCCCTCTGAATCCGCCTTGTCGCACCAGTCTCTGCCAACACCTCCAGCCGCAGGCCGACATTCATATTTCCCTGCCATGCCGACTACAGGCCCGGAACCACCCCACAGCATGGTTCGCACTGACCTTCGCCGGCCGAGCATGGGATTCCCCCAGTCAGGAAGTGCGAGTCCTATCGCCCAGTACTCGCCATACAGCCACCCAGGCTCTGTTGCCTCGAGTCAATTTGATACACCTAGCACCCCAGGACACTATCCTAACCGACCACCGAGTGTTCAAATGCACGAGTCTAGACTGTCTACTGGTCCCATGGAGGCAGAGCGAAACATGATACCCATGGCACCATCATCGCAAAGCAGCATTCAGCTTATGACGATCAAGAGTCAACATGGGCACAATGTCCAGATCCCTGTTGATGTACAGGCTGCCTCCAAGGTCGCTGATGAGAAGAGAAGGCGCAATGCGGGTGCGTCCGCTAGATTCCGTGCTCGGAGGAAAGAGAAGGAACGCGAGGCTTCCATGAGTATCTCCAGACTTGAGCAGCAGCTACGGGACGCCTTGGAAGACGCCGAATTTTACCGCGGTGAACGAGATTACTTCAAGACAATTGTCTTCTCGCAGTCTCGTCCCGAGAGGCTTTCTGTAACAAGACCGCAGTCCCCTCGCCTTAGGCGACCATCGATCCCGCCTTCGAATGCCACCTCTTCCATCCGAGGCGGCTCCGAGGACTCCTTCGCTGACTACGAGGAGGAGATTCGCGAGGAAGAACGCAACGTGAGGCGCCGCACTAGCAACTATCGCCCAGCATCTGGTCCTCCACCGAATGACATGAGCGCACCAGACGCCAGGTCTCAGAACTATCTTCCGGGCTACCCCCCGACAAACCAAGTGTCTCAAGGTGTGTCTCCAGTCCATCAGTATCCTGCTCGAGAGCAAATGCATCCCGGGCAACCCGTCTACCGCGACCAGTATGGCCAAGACAAGGGTCGGTATGAGAATAACAACTGGACACCACCCCAAGGCCAGCCTCGCGAGACGTAAGGTTCTCGAAAACCCACATTTCCTTTCATCAACTTTTTCTTTTTTTTAATTCAGTCTCACGTCTATATGCATTGGCGAACGCTTGATAGAGTTGCTGGCACACAAGCTCAACTCTCGTTATATACCCACGGGCTTCATGACCCAAGCATGTTTGTCAGCCACGCGCTGCTGCACGTCATCAACATATACCGTACACATAGAAAACTGCATCTAGAACAATACGCCTCCACGGGCTTCTTCTGTCATACATCATCTCTCTTCGATGCTGTACTTTTCCTCGGCACTACGCTGCCTCGCACATGTATTGTAAAGTCTCTTCGCTTTGTCAATAGTCTGTCAATCTCAAACATCAAACGACTACCGTCAACGCGATAGTTCACACCAAAAAGTCAATATCAGAATGATCTAATATTCTTGATCCTTCAATCCCTTGCATGTCGCTATCTAATTATCGGAGGGTTCCAAGGTTGTGAATGCTCAAGTAGCATGGTCCTTCGGCTACATGAAACAAAGAATAGCTAAAAACGGTCCATTCATCTCTCGCAGTCCAATAGTCCGTCCGCGAACACTGTACCGCTCGGCGACCTTTTGGTTTCTACTGCCATTGATCGCGATGCCGAGCTGCGTTACCGATGTCATTGGACGGAAATGATCGCACGAGTAGGCTAAGCACAAACTCTATCCATCCCTGAGGAACGACCTGTCCGGTGAACCAAGTGTCAGAGCTTATCCTCGACACGCTATAACAGACCACGACTTGCCGTCCAAGTCTAGATTCTGGTTCTCAAAGGCCGTAGACGTCGACACTACATCACCGAAGTTTCAGCATCGTACGCCTCACGCTTTACGCTTCACTTTAGTACTGGCACCATGTGGACACTGTTCCGCAACACTTGGAGACATATGACCAAATTTGTTTTGCAGTCTAGAGCTTCAATCTACACGTTCTCCGTCATAGGCGACACGCCGAACAACATCTTACAACGTTGTTCCTGGCTAGACGACAGCGTGGCTTGGTGCTATAACTCCCACACAAAGCGGTCGACTTTCACTCTTCTAAAAAGACTCCTCAGAACTAGCTGGAAGTTGCTGCCTCGACCAGGGAAAACGGTCATCATCATAGTTCCGAGTAAAGGGTACCCATGCTCTGTCAAGCGTCAGTACATTGAAGGCGATGCTCGCAAATTCCAACTCTGCCTTATGGAAGTTGCCCGCGAATTACGCGCAGCAAGAACAACTCCCGAGCCTAACCAAGGGTCCGCTGGCATGTGTGCCATCACTCGGCAAGCCACATTACCACCGCGTTGGACTCCGTCACTAGATTTTTTGCTCGGAGTACGCTCCGGTGCTATCGTCTCGCTACGCTAAATAAAGTCCACACCATGCTGATAATCTCTGCATAAAGTTATGAGCTAATGATCACAGCGCGGGTGGACCTCAAGCCACAATCTCATCGCTAATACCACGAGGCCAATATGTCCGACCATGTGGCAACCGCGGAGGCACGCTGGAGTCACTGCAGATCACCGGAGATGTGATGCAAACGTGTTCAATAGTTGGCATTTTATCTCAAGCGATGCGGCAGTTGAATGTTAAACACCGAGATGCACCGAGGCTCGACACAAGCAAATGTAATTTGATCCCTGGGGACCCCAGTCGTATCCTTTGATCGCGTTTGAGTTCGGCGACTTGGTCGGCGTATCACGAACCACGGTGCTGCCCAAAGTGGAATATTTATGCCTAATTCAGACAGACAACGGACCGCAGTCCGCGCTGTTAGATGAGAGATCTTGCCTAGTCCGCTGAACGGGATAAGGGTCTTTCCAAGGACTTTCGCGTGCGTCGATCTTATGCGTGCAATGCATGTTTGAGCGAATATCCGATCGTGACTCCCTCCACGGACCGACTGAACTGGCCAGAACGCAAACGTCGGTCAGCGCAGAGTGCTTTGATAGTCTCGTGCTGCTGCATGTACTTGCCAGGTACAACTGATCACATTCGCACCGACGTCGGTCATTTAATGACTCTGCTACATCTCGTCGTTATTGGATAGAAGCCACCGGAGCGTGGTCCGGCCAACCAAGTATCAAGGAGCTTTTGTGACGCACTCCTGAGCCTTCAAACTTGAAACGGAATGCGCAACAGTTGGTGCAATCACCACAGACCGTGCCATGCAGCCTTCGACGTCAGTTCGCTCTACGGCTCTTTCCTTTCCCCGAACATGCTAGTCTTCCGAAGGCTCTACGTTTAGCCTCCACTTCGACACTACAGCATCGGCTCACGGGCCACACCGCCTGTTCGAAGCTGACAACTGTCGAGCTAGCACCTCACACTCAAGACGCGGCTAGAACAAACGTCTCAAGTGGTCATGAGTCGCAGCAGACCGCCTGCATTTGCCCTCACTCGGTCGCTGCAAGGCATCGCCATAGTGTGTGGGGTCAAGTGTAAGCGAGGAGCAAGGCCTCCACATCCCGCAGGGCGGTACGGTGCGTTTAGCAGAGGCCAACCACGCAATTGCGTGCGGCCGCGATGACCGGCACACCTGCTCAGGATGTATGCAAGGCTAGACCAGACCCTGTGGAACATCATCAATCACGATGGCGCAGGCCTGATGCGCTGGTCAAAGACGTGCCAGTTGTCAGTCACCATCAAAAGCACCAATCTCGTCACCACCCGAACTTCCTTCGGCCCGAATTCTCACCACCCTTCTCGGCTCGGACTGCAAGGCAATAATTGAACTGCCACATCGCATACCTTGGCCTGTCCATCACACCATTGTGCTGACTCTCCTAACCGGTGTCACGAATCTCGGACTTTTTGCCTGTTCTCTTCGCGGTACCACGTGCAGATTTCGTAATTCCTTGCAGTAAAGACTCTTCTTCGATGTGCGTCCCGCGCCTATTGTAGTCCATCCATCCGTCCCACCACAGACACGTGTAATACCCACACGCACACACACACACCGCTCGACCACGCCAGATCTGCGAAAGAAATGTGCTCTGAATCCCCCCAAAAAAATCACATGCCAGTTCTTTCCATGCAACATGCGCGCGCGGTACGGCTCCCGCTGGGACAGCAAGAAGATTCCGCAGTTTAAAATTCCATAATTCCGAAAGTTTTGATTATCGATATATACGGTACATTTTTTTGGTTCCCTTACCCGCGCATGCATGCAACGCACGCAGCCCAAAACTCCAATCCCGAGCCAATCACGCCCCCTTGTCAACACTATCGCATGCACCATGAATTGCGCAAACACAAACCCTACCACAATTGAACTCTAAGCGCGGCAACATCTACCGGCGGCGGGACTCGAGAAAGCCAAAGAAAAAAAAGGTCGCCGGTGGTGGTGGTGGTGTTACACTGCATGTGTGATTGCGTGAGGACAGATACGCCTGTCAGACGCAGATAAGGTTTTTCCTTCTGGCGGCGAGGTGTCTGCATGCATGGGATGGCGGGGCGATCGATTGGATGTGTCGGCCGTGTATGATGATGATCATGCGTGTAATATCGACGGAGCTGGGCGCGGCGCGCATGCGAAATATGCAGGACACAAGTGCGTTGCGTCGCGTTGCGTTTTGTGGCGCTCTGCTTTCTTCTCGTCACTCACGCTGGGAATCTTAAAATGTCTTGAACGCCCGTGTGTGGGAAACGCACTGGGGAGGATATAATCCCACTCGTGCGGTATGTATGTATGTGCCCTCTCAATGTCAAACAAGCTCCATCCCCAACCTCCACCTCCCTACTATACTGTGTATATGCCTCCAACTGCACACTTCCCTGCGCCGCCGCTCAACCGTTCCACACCACCGGTACCCCTCATGCATGTCAGCAGCACGCACCCTGCCCTGCCAGCGTGCGTGTGCGTGCGCCGCATGAAGCCCGCGGTCATGTGAGACCCGTCGCGGGCCCCGACCAATCACACACCCCGCCGCTGGTATTGGTCGGGTCGGTCCGAGATTCGGGCCGTTTTGCGGCGAGGGAAGTGAAGCGGGTGTCGGGGGGATGGGGGCGACATATCGTGGTGGTGATGGCGTTTGGGCTGGGGCCTCAGCCTCGTAAAGCTGAGGGGGGGGGGGGGGGGGGGGGGGGGGGGGGGGGGGGGGGGGGGGGGGGGGGGGGGGGGGGGGGGGGGCGGTTTGAGCATATGGTGCATGTGGGGAGATGGAGGAGGAGGAAGAGGGGGATCGTTTGCATCCACATTCACGTTTACGCTCGATTGTCCCGCCTTGGACGAGAAATGTCGACATTGTTTGTGCGAAGGGTACTTTCTTCTGGTCTCGCGATGCACGTGTTCTGCATCAGGAAGACGGGTGGCGTGAACTTAGCTTTCTTAAGCGATAAGTGTCGACCGTTGATGGGGCGGGGTTCAGCCACGTGTTTGGCGGATAACTTCCAAGCTCTTTGTGAGTACATACACAGAGCACGCCCAAAATGATGCGATGCATCCATGCGATATTGTAAGAACGACATGTGGAGATGATATCAAGGCAGCATTTATCCACCTGCAGGCAGATGCCTGCAGCGAGGCCAAATCTTGCATCTGTATTGATTCTTGTGCGTCTTGCTTTCATTTGGTGGAGATGCGGTCATGCTCTCCGAACTTGTTTGTTACTGCTCCAACCCTTACACGTCCTGGTCCTGGACAGCCTCCGGTGTCTTGGTTATGCGGTAATGCTTGCTTATTGCAGCCCAGGGACAGGGGCAAGTCTAATCATATTAAAAAGTAAGATCGATCTACCCGTCCAATACCTTCACTATCCGCTTCATTTCAACCCCATGGCAATGGTCATGGTACGCAGAGGTCTCCGATACGATCAGAATAATATATATCGGAACCGGATACCCCTGCATAGAAGCACACCGATCGTCCCCAGTGACGGACATGTAAGCCGTGCACGCGGATAGATTTAGATTGACGGATGACGGAGCTTGCCAGCGGGCGGTAAAGCCATCATCGGTGTGCTATGCTGACGACTGTGTCGCGTGGCTCCTCAGCAAAATCGCAATGGCCAGAGCGAAATGATATGACGAGCCGGGTATGGCGGTGGGGTGGCGTCGCTTAACGCTGGGGTTGCATGTTGCTTACGCCATGCCATCTTAACGGTGCAGATTGTCGCTGATGTTGCAGTCTTGATACCCTCGGAGGGCTGAGGCGTGGGGTAAGTGGAGGAGATTGGGGTGGGGGCGCCCGAACTCGCAGGATGCGGTGCGGCAATAAGCCTGGACACTGGGCTCTATTGTGCACCTCGCTTGCAAGATGTCGATGCAGTCGCACCGCACGTGGTGTATACAGGTGACGAACGCTGTCCTCGATCCTTCAGCCACCGCCCACTCCGAACCGCGCGCGCAAAGTATTGAGCCGCCGCAATGTTTCGGGCATGTCATTCATCCCGCCCTCGGTGCGCGTCAAGCGGTATGCCGAGTAATTCCTGTTTTCTTGTACAAGGGTGTCGATGAGACTGAAGTCACCGATGGCACACTGGCCCGACGTGAGGATATCTAGGGCGTCGGGCTGCCCAGCGTCAGGCGATGATGATGATGACAGCAGCGCGTCTTCCTCATCTGGGTCGATTCCAATGTCTGACAGCGTATCCGTCCGGCGCAAGACACCGCGCTCCTCGTCGTCGGCACTCTGTTCTCGGGCCGCATGCTCGCGAGCAGTGGCCTCGGCCGCCTCGTTCGGCACATCTGTTGTAGCCCGCTCGGCATCGTCTGTGGTGCTTGGGGCGCCGCCCGCAGACAGTTTCACTAGCTTCTTCTTCAGTTCGCGTCTCTTGACATGCACGGAAACCATGATAAGCTGCAGGAACAGTATGCATAGGTCCAACGCTCCGAGCTTCCACTTGCTAGTGGGGCCTTGTTGCCCAATGAAGTCGATCATCAGGCCACCGTGCAGATAGCCGCGTGTGTCTTCCCCGGCTGATGGCGCAGGATAAAGCTGATGCAGCAGGAAGTTGACGCAGAACGAGAACAGTATCAGGGGCAAGAAGGGCTTGGGCTCGTCGGGTGGGCGTTCGCCGATCGGGTCAGAAGTGGGCGTAAGCAAGGTGCCATGGATGAGAGCCTTGACGGCCAGCCAGAAGAATGAACAGCTGTGATGTAGCGGTCAGTACGGTGTCATGGTGTTGTGGAGTTCTCGTACTCGAAATGATAGAGAGTGATGAGCTGCATGTAGACAACCAAGTCTAGCTCACGCAAGAGCTCGTTGAGCATCCGTATGCGTTTGCGCTTTGCATCGAGCCGTCTCTCCTTGACGAGCTGGTCTTTGAGCCGCTGAACCTCCTCTTCATCTATTTCCACCAAGCCATCCTCAGGGTCCACGAGCTCAGGTGAGTTGGGTCCATGGCGCTGCGCAGCTCCCGAGGACTCTGCCTCATCGTTCATGGCGGGGAGAAAGCAGGAACGTCTTTTTGGCGCTCATCAAGACGACACCGAGATTCGAATGGTGATAAGAGGTTGCTGGAGCTGCGATTACTGGCGTGATACGCGGAGCTACGATGATGTCGCGCCGCTGCTAGGATCGGCGCTGGAACATCACAAATAGCCGACGCCGACAAGTGGTGAGATAATCGATGAAGCTCCGCATCTCTACATCTTTGACGGTCCATATCACCACTACCACGCTTTCAACGCTTGCGCAGAGCTCAGATACGTCATTTCAAGCTATAGCGCTACTGGTGATATAGTAATTGTACCTTAAAGTCTATTGCTACGCACCGTCATCGCACGCGACACTTCCGCACCTCCGCATTCATCATGGCGGGCATGGGACCCCCTAACAGTGCGCCTCTTCCCTCTTCTTTTGACGAAAATGCGTGAGTTTCTTCGTGTTGCAATAGCAGTGCTTGCACAATACCTATACTATATCATCTCTAACATTATGACATAGCGACTTCTACAATGAAAACACCATCGACAAGATATGGCGCCGTTTCCGCGAAGAACCCCTCATTCCCTTCGGCTGCGGTCTGACCGCCTGGGCCATCGTTGGCGCAAGCCGGAGCATGCGCAAAGGCGACCACAAAATGACCAACCTGTACTTCCGCCGCCGACTCTACGCACAATCATTCACAATCGCCGTACTCGTCATAGGCAATCTGTATTGGCAAAAGGACCGCGTTAAGCGCAAGGACTATGAGAAGATGAAGGCGGAGACGGAACGTAAGGAAAAGAGGGACAGGTGGTTGAGGGAGCTGGAGATGAGAGATGAGGAGGACAAGGCGTGGAAAGAGAGGCTGGCGAAGAAGACTAGGGGTGCGGCGGACGAGGCAAAAGGGGTTACGGATATGGTGGCAGAGAAGACAAAAGAGCTAAAAGACCAGACGTTGGGAAAATAAGTGACGGAAGACTTCAGGAAGAGCATAACAAATCTGAAAGAGGAATGTACAACACGATAGGCGCTTTTATGCGCCACGGGACGTTAGCATGTCTCTATGTTGAAACGATTCTTTGTATATCTTGGAAAAGCTGTACGATTAGGAATGAAGGAGGAGCAATGTATGCACACAACTCGATTTGCATCAAGGTACCGTGCGCAAAAAGCTCAGATTATGCGACCACGGCAAAACAAACCTCAAAAGTATCATACTTAACATGAATGTATGTCTTTCTTCACATAAGCATAATCTGTAAATCTACAACTCATTCGTCTTCGTCCACTTCATGATCTGGTCTAATCTCAGGTCGAACCATTCGACCGCTTTCTGTGCTTTTTGCGACACCTCCGACATACCTCCGACGTACCCACGATGTTCTTTATATCCCTTCCTCGATCCCTGTTCTGCTTCCAATTAACTGTTGCTGTATAATCGGGCAGTCTCTGGCTCCCACTTTGTACAATTGTTCGCTCGATTCTCTTTAAATCTGAAGAGAAGGTCACGCATGAGATTTGGGCATTTCGGGGTATGAAGACCAACAGTACGAATGGCGCTCGGATAGGTCGAATCAGCGAAGCGCTGGGCGGTTTAGATTTGTCCATGAGTTTGAGTGTGAAGTCTTTAATTAATACAGGGAGTGAGTGCTATGAAATCAGAAAACTGTCATCTCTCTGATTTTAGGGAAGCAGACGCTGATTTAATAGCTTCTCAGTACATTTCTATCATATTGTAGACACATTGTAATTGCTTCAAAGCGAGTGATGTACTTATCTAGAGCCCCACGTCTCGGAAGTAAATCAACCCTACATTTAGATACCAGTATGTTGGTAGACATTAATGAATAATGCTACAAGTAAGGTGCAATGGGCGTAGACAAAACCAGAGTATATCGCGAGGTCGTTGTGAGAAGGCACCAGTGTGTCAAAGAGCCATCTCGTGGAGACATGAGACC
This sequence comes from Parastagonospora avenae f. sp. tritici 18332-5, assembly GCA_022559985.1. Lineage (NCBI taxonomy): Eukaryota > Fungi > Ascomycota > Dothideomycetes > Pleosporales > Phaeosphaeriaceae > Parastagonospora > Parastagonospora avenae. The sequence goes on along the minus strand of JAFJTR010000044.1, from coordinate 77,482 downwards.
TTGATGGCGGACGCGGGAGCTTTTCGTTAGCGAGCTGAAACTTATGCGCTTTCTAGGGCCAGATTGGTAAGCTCACAGTGCTTATTCTATGTTGTCCTATTGATTGTGTTCGTTGGGGGATAGGTAAGGACGACTGACATGGTGAGATATGTATCGTTTATGCAAGGAGTGAGCAGGACAGCACTGGCAACACAGAGACGACAACAAAAAAATGAGTAGCTTTACCTAATTCGGATATGCCATTGTTACTTTTGAGGTTTTGTAGTCATACTATGAATGTAGGGTGCTGCATATTGAAGCTGCGTGACCTCAAGTCTAAAGCAGTCGAGTCTCCATGCGTTTTGCCTCTCTACAGGACAACTACTTAAAAGCATATGCTTGGAACATCGATTGACTTGCAGCACATCTCTTTCCCATGATCTCGGGACTTCCCTGGGAATAGCCCTTCAAGTTTGAATGGCTTGAAAGTATCCTGACTGGAGATCTGAGCACTTCGATGGTTCATTCAGACACAAATCCTGGGTCACTAGTTATGTGGTGATGGTCCTTGGATGGGGAATATGATTCGGTAACGTAGAGGATCTTATGTTGGTGATAGCATAGAGATCTGTGAAACTATTCGTGACTGCAGCGGGGCGAAGATCTACCTACCAGAAGCAACTTCCAGCGGTCGCCGGTGGCTCATGACCGCAGCCGTGATACTGCTAAGATCACGTGCCACTGCCGTAGTAAGGCTCTCAGTCAGTGAAGAATTTCCCACCTATCCTGATCAGGGGCTTTCAGGCTGCCCATGATCTTCTGATGGCTGCCTAAGGCCCCCGACAGTCTCCGACAGTAACACCGTAGTACAGCTCCCAAACGATCACTCCATACCCACTGTTACAAGACTACTCAATTGCTATACGGTACGTACTATTTGTTTACGCAGTACACCGAAGCAGTAACATTCGGCAGTGGAGTCCGCTAGAAGCGCTGTGTGAACATAACTCAGAAAATCCCATATTTTTCACGTTAGACACCATTCACTGGCGTATAGGTACATTCGGCTCTGTCTGGGGTTTCCTCATCGCAGGAAACCATGGATTCGTAGATCTAATCGTAGACTTCAACTTGAGGCTTACTGCACTAGTCAGGTTAAGGAAAGTGGGGTGGTGAACGTACCACTCATCATGGCTCATCGACATACAACTATTGTACTTGTGACTCGGTCTCGTATATATCTCCCCGATTAGTTCATCATAAAAAGTCCTGCAGTTCCATGATTCAATGACAAAACTCTTAGGAAATACTTGGTAAAAAATTGATCTCGAAACTACCTATAGCTTCTCTTTCCTTCTCGAAACCCTCCAACAACACCAAAAATGTCTCTGCCCAACAGCGAACTTTCTGCATCGAACATGAAGAAAGCACCTCCCAATGACCCATCAGACCGCATACCAGACGACCAAATTCTCATCGTACCATGCACAACCAACGACGCCGAAATGCTCGTGAGCTTCCACTAACGCCCAACACCCCTCCCACCACCTCTAACCTCTATAAAAGGCAGATTTCTTCTACACCTGCTTCGCCACTACATTCTGGGACCGCGCCGAGCCCCCATCCCTCCGGCCCCCTCCGCAAACCAGACTCACCCTGATGGCCAAACGCCTGCTCCCCAGCTTGACCGACCCAGCCCTGAAATGGATCAAAGCGCTGCACACCCAAACCGGCGAATGCATGGGCATGGCATGCTGGACCGTCCCCGGCGCCACCGTACACAACCCTTTCATCAAATCCGCAATTAAAGCCTACGCCTGGGACGCAAAGATGGGCTGGACGCCCGCTGAGATCGAAGACATGTTCGCGCATGTGAGTGAGGTGGAGTGGGATGCCGCCATTGTGCGCAACGATGTTCTGCGCGCGGAGTATTTCAAGGGCGAGGGGCATTGGTTCCTCGCTCCGGTGTGTACCTGGCCGAAGTGGCAGGGCAAGGGGGTGGGGAGGAAGTTGCTTGCGTGGGGGATTGCGCAGGCGGATGAGACGGTGCCGGCTACGCCGGTGTATTTGGAGAGTGCACCGACGGCGAGGGGGTTCTATGAGCGGTTGGGGTTTGAGGCGGTGGGGGAGAAGACGTTTGTGAGGAGGGGGAAGAGGGAGTGAGAGGTGGTGGGGTCTTGGGGAATGAGTTCGAGTGTTGCATTGCGTTGGGACGAGAGGGTAAGGTGAGGTGGTGGTAGCGACAGGCGCCTGAGACGCTTCAGTAAATATGATCGGGTGTCGTCTCTCGCAGTTTGTTTGTCGTTGGAATTGAGTGAAGAGCTGATTCATCTACAATGGACCGGAGTCTGGGTATATATACAAGAGTGGAGTCACGCACCTTCATCTCCCTCCCTAACTCTACCTAGGTATTCTTCAACACACAACACTAATTCTCCCACCTTACCTTCTCACTTTTCAACACCTCCACCAACCCAACAGGCAGCAATTCGCGCTCCCCAAGCTGCACACCCTGCCCGCCAAAGCGCTGCTTCAAGTCTCCCGCATACAAATTGAATATCCACAGCCAGTAATGATTTGATCCCAGGGCATGCGGCGCATCACTCCGTCTCAAAGCATCATACATCTCGTCGCTGGTCTGCACTCGCTCTTCATCCGGACATTCCAAGAGGTTTGTATATGCCTCGTACAGCGGGTGGGACGTCTCCTCGCGGAATGCGGTGTACTCTTCGAAACTCATGAAGGGCTCGTCAGCCTCCTGATTAGTGCATGGCACGTCGCCCGCATCCCAGCGTTGTTTCGCTGCGTCGTATGTGTCGCGTTCTTCTTCGAAGGCTCGCTCGATTCGCGCGCTTGAGTCGCGGAAGGAGTTTTGGTATGTTGCAAATGCGCTGATGGAGGGGTTTTTCAGTCCCAGGCCGCCGAGCTCGACGGGGAAGTAGAAGAAGGCATCGGGCACCGCGTCGGTGGTCTGAAAGCGCTCTTTGAGTACACTGCGGAGATAGTCGGTGACGTTGGCGGTGTCGTACGCGGCGAAGAAGCTGCGTTGGATGTGGCTGAACGTCTCGATGATCATGTCGTTGTGCTGGCGACCGAAGCAGTTCGCGGGCTGTGCGAAGTTTGTGTTGAAGAAGAGACCGACGTAGCTATTCCAGGCCTGGATCCATGCCATGACGCTGTGACAGGTATCGAGTTGTCGCCTAAGTTCTGTTATATGCTCGTCGACTTGGGCGCGGTCGATCACCCAGCGACCGGAGGAGTCGTCAAGTTCGAGAAAGCCCCAATGGATCTTGCCCTCCGGAAGTTTGGGATGTGGTACACGAGCTTTGTTCTTGTCGGCAACAATAAGCGATGATCCAGTCTTCTCCTCATTGAGCTGGAGGCCCATGACTTTGGTGAACTTGTCGACAGCCTCCCAGGCCTGCACGCTCGTACCTTCCTGACCCCAAAACCATAGATCGTCATGGAATCGATGGATATTTGCACCTTTTGTACGCTGATTCACTGCAAAGTCCAGGCAAAATAGCACAGCTTCGCCGAGTGCATCACTAAGGATGTGACTATTCGGGATACCGCACTTCCGTACCCGCGCTTTTGCACCTGCTCCATCCTGAGCAAAGACAACGGGTACTTCAAGGAACCTTTGAAAGAAGCGAAGCCACTTCGCAGGAACGCCGAAGAATTTCAACACAACGAATATGGTGTCGTGGGGCAGTGATGGGCCAAACCACTTGAAGTCTGACTGCAGCACAGAACATTCCCCGTAGACCTTGGTGTTGAGCAGCATCTCAGTAGTGAGTAGACGTAGCATAGTCTGTTTTGTGGCCAGGTGCGAGTTCTTTTCTTGGCCATCCGCAGCATCATAATCTCTAGCGTCTGCAAAGGCATTCGACGGTAGCTGTGTCATAAAGTACTCTTGCTGGTACTTCTGGCGTCGACAGTTGCGAACCGTGTCGCCAGATTCAGTAATCTTCTCGATAAAGTGTTCTCTCCGCTGGCGGATTTTCTTGGGCATCGATCGATACGGCGCCTGCAACCATGCTCCGGAGTGGTAGAAGCTCATGAAGGCTTTCTTAAATGCCACTGCCCAGGTTTTACCAATAAAATGCAGCAAAATTGCTTGATGGATTTCCTCATCCATGTAGACGCGATACTTGCCATTGGTTTGCCGGCGCATGTTCAGAGGAACAGTACCGTCCCACTCCCAGTGATCGAGGCCGTCCAGATCCATGTTCAGTACATCGGCCAGCTCCTTCAACACTGCAGGCTGCCTCTCCAGATCGGCAAGCATTTCGAGTTTCCTTCCGGTGAATAAATCGGCTTTCCTCACACCACGAATACAAGACTGGAGGAGTTCAATCGTGAAGCGGCTACCGTAGGGTGCGGAGTGACCGAATCGTTTGTGGGACGAAACTTCTTTCTCTGGTGTGTCAAGGTCTGATTTGAAATCCATGACCTCCTTCATTGAGTCTCGCAATATCCGGAGTGGAGACTTCTTGATCTTTTCAGTCTGCAGCGCATCTCCAAAGACGTTGTTGAGATACTGTGCAATCTTGCTCTGATCCACCTCTTTCTTTACGAAGGCATAATTCTCCCATGACTGGCGCTGCTCTTGCATCTCTTCCCGTCTTTTCGCAATAGAGCCATCACTTACATCGGCCGACTTTACAGGGGTTGAGTGCTGTATCCACTCTGTAACAAGTTTGCCGAACAAAGCTGCATACTCGAACTTGTTGCTTTTAACATCCAGCTCATGCTCGAGCTTATATTGCCAGTCTTTTAACAAAGATTCCGAGACGGAGGGATCGTGCTTCGCCTGGTGGATGAAGTGCTTGAGGTTGCTGATAGATAGGTCGGCCTGCTTAGGTGCTATGCCATGGAGTTCGAAGCCATCAAGGAGGGCCTCAACCTTGCCTCGATAATCAGGAGCACTAGATACTTGCTCCAAGATGGACATCTTGTCTGACTCGAACTGTTGACGTTGACTGTCGAGTTTGTTGAGCTTCCGCAATGTGACATGTTGAAGTGTTGAAAGTGATGAAGACGCCATCTTGTAGCTGGTGCAATGATGCAAAGAGAGAAAAGCCAAATATCTTGGTCGGAAGCTGCGAGATTGTCTGAACATGATGTCGAGGGAAACATCGGTTTTAACTAGGCCTCCAGCGGAGGAAAAGCAGAGGTCCGCACAAAGTTATCTTGCTGTGTCGGCAAACAGTAGTCTTTACACCAATCAGCTTCTGTTCCATCACGCCCTTTTTGCATTAACGTGCAAGCCTGAACACGCTCACGGGAGTAACGAAAGTTTTGCGAGTGGATGAAGGGCGGTAAAACAGGTACATGGGCGGCACAGCTGCGACCTTTCCTGTTGCAGTTACTCTCGATGGGCGCTACATCCAATAGGCATCAAGCAACCTCTTCTCTATCAACAGGGTTCCTTTCGCGACCTCACGTGGAGGGTAAAGGAAGATCTCAATCAGTTCTCATCTACATGGCAGCAAACTGCAGCCTGGCGCACCCAAATGGTACATGCCGTAGGCCCGTGTTCAGACATCTGGGCACAAGAGAAACTCAGAAGTGTTGCACTCTGAGCTCAACCGCACTTAGATCCGATCGCAATTCATAGGTACCTGGTCTTAGACATTACATATGCGGAAACCGTTATGGCATGAACGCTAGGATAAACCTGTTGTATTTATATGCTGTCTATTGACTTCTACCCCTGAGTAAAGACACCTTCAAAGAGTTCTCGTCGGACAGCTCGCGCATTCGCAGAGCGTTCTACTAAGGCGTTACATAGATGGTCAATATATATCAATAAACTGCTGAACGGCCCAAAATCTTGCTACATGCTGGAAGGCGGTCGTGGAGAATGGGCATCCAAAGTAACAAGCTGCATTTGATTGCACAGGATCAATTATTTGGGTGACATTATCACACTAGCTGCAGAGATCATCTCGGCGAGACAAATCGTTAGAAAATCATTAAAGACTATCACCTTGTCACATTCCTTCTTCTGTGTTCTGGCCAAGGGAAGACCGCATGCTGACTCGTCTAGGCAGCGAATCGATGCAGCCTGCCCAAACAGCCACTTTGCACTGCCTCCAGCCCCGCTCTCTTTGCAAACCGTACCTAGAGAACTCGTCAGCGACCATGAAACCTAGTTGTCGCTCATCCTTACATGCGCATTGTCCTTTCACCTGTCTCTTAAAATTGCGTTTAACAGGTCCGTCGACACTACGCACATCATGCGCCTCCTTTGGCGCGATGATGACGGTACCCTCCGCATCGCGGAGTTCTTCGGAGAGGAAGTCCCTCCTTACGCCATACTTTCTCACACCTGGGGCACTGATGATGAAGAGGCGACTTACAAAGATATTGTAAAAGGCAGAGCTAGGGCAACAAAGGGCTACACCAAGATCAAGTTCTGCATGGATCAGGCTGCTACGGACACGATCAAATACTCCTGGATCGACACCTGCTGCATAGACAAGACTAGCAGTGCTGAGCTTACGGAAGCTATCAATTCGATGTTTCGCTGGTACCGGAATGCGGCTGTGTGCTACGTGTATCTCTCCGACGTTTCAATCTCTACAAATAATGAGTCTTTTCGTAGTGGCTTGCTTTCCCCGACACTTTGGACTCTGAACTGCCAACACAGCAAATGGTTTACCCGAGATTGGACGTTGCAAGAGTTGATTGCTCCGGCTTCTCTGCGTTTTTATAGCGCTCAAGGCAAGCAGCTTGGCGAAAAGCATGCATTGGCACATGAGCTTAACAAGATCACCGGTATCAGCGTTCATGTACTACAAGGCGGTTCAATGTCGCACTTCAGTTTTGAAGAACGCATGTCGTGGGCGGCTGAACGTAAGACTAAACGAGAAGAAGACTTGGCGTAGTCACTGCTAGGGATCTTCGACGTTCATATGCCTCTCATTTATGGCGAAGGACAAGAGAAGGCATTCAACCGGCTTCGAAGAGCAATTCGGGAGTCAGTCGACGATGATCCACCACTATCGATTCCTGTGGTTTCATCCAAACGACGAAAACGCGTCGTCGATGCTAAGATTTTGCGCCCAAAAATGTCATCATCAGACATGGCACGCTCGATCGCGAGCTCTATAGTAGAGAATATCTACGCCGAGCTTCTCCGTGGCGTACATATTGCGTTGCCTCAGATCATGTTCATCTTGATGCTTGCACTCCAGGTTCCAAGGGCACTATCGCAAATGCTTCCAGACAACATAGTTCTGTGCGACTTCTTGGGAAGAAAGCATAGTTTGCAGACGGAGTATTTCCAAAATTGGCCTGTCTTGATCGAAATGCTAGCGTCCAGGTTCAAAGACTGCCCAGGCCACGTACAAATATTACGAGGGTCTTTCACCATCATGGATGTCGACAATTTTGGACGGCGAATTGGCTCGTCGAATTGGCAGGACGTTGTTTCAAAGCGCAAAAGATTCATTATGCTTGTGAACATTAGCGAAATGAAGCTCGTGAACAGTGCCCGTACGAGATGCGGCGAGCGCATCCGGAAGCAGGGTGCTTTCACGGGAATCTGCCGATTCTGTAACCTTTTTTATAGAAGCTTGACTGGACCATCCAATCGTCTCACCTCACAGCATCTTCAAAGACTAAGTCTGCTCATTATGTCTCTGGGCGTCTTCCAGTGCCTAAAGATCCACAAGAGCTGATGTATGACGGAAAATTTGTCTCGCTGTTGCAGGAGAACAGCAGATTGAAGAGTGAACTTTGGAACCATCCCCTCTATGCGGGTATCATCAAAGGACTCTCTACAACAACGATGCCAGTTGAACTTGCGCAGGACATACCAGATGCACGAGGGAGCTCTCAGATAAGAGATGGAGAGCGGGTGGACAGAGGCATCGAAATGAAAACAGGAGCTGACAAGGTTGATGAAGTAACCGAAGACGAGGAAACGCCAGACGATCACTCTGGCTTGATCGACCGTCCGAATTCAGACAAGGAGCAAGAACAGCGAGAACTCCATCATTTTTCCTCCATCTGCGTGGAACAAGATTCGAGTCTTCACGACGCGGCGTATGGTTCCAACATCACAGAGATGCTTCGTCTGCTGTGTGCCGGCCATCAAGTTGACGAAAACTGGGGTTTGTGGGGTACTCCCATGATTGCCGCCATGCTGTCTGGCTCAACCGAAGCGATCCAAACATTACTGAATGCTGGAGCCGATCCACTTCTTTCGGCAGACCCTTTAGGATACCCATTCAACGCGGCTTGTTACGGTGGTCATGCCTCGTGTTTTCAGATCATTCTCGATGCGACCATAAAGAGACGCTCTGCCTCCAGGAAAAGGGCTCAAAGTTTCCAAGATGCCGTTGATCAATCGCTGTTCACATTGATGGATTGCAAGCATCATGATCCAGAAATCCTGCTTCTCTATGCCGGTGCAAATCGTTTCAAACGATTTTCAGGCGGCAGATCTGCATTTGCCATTGCACTAGGCAAGAAAGATTATTTGCTCGCGGCCTGTTTCCTCGCTGAGGCTCGAGGCAGAGAGTTGCTTTTGGCTGATGAGGCCTTTTGTCTTTGGGCTACCGTAGCAGGCAACGATGTAGACGCCAAGTTGATGCGTGACCCATGGCTCGCATCATGTTGCAGTAACATCATGATTAACAGAAGCCAAATGCTGGAGAATCGTATATCAGCCCGTTTGAGCTCATATGCAAAGCTTTTCTTCCAAGTCAACCAGGACTGGCGTGCGCTGAAAAGCCGTGGACGAAGCGTCGAGGCCGAAAATCTCGATGGATTCGCTGTCAAAATTTCAGGTAGTGCGCCAGTACAATCCGAGTTCTCTGTGCCGGTTTTCTGCTTAACCGTGGAGTAGACTGTACACTGGAGTGCGAAGAGCAAGCTTGCTGAAATCCATTCTTCCCAGACTATCCTCCATATGCGACGTGCTGATATGGCAGTTTGTCGTATTGCTCATCTGCGCGAACGTTTAGCCGTAGTGATTCTTGACGGCGGGCGTTGATGCCTGTGATATGGCCTTAGTCAAGAGGTTAGGCGACACTCTTGGGACGTTGAACAGAAATCTCAAGTATAGACGAGATACGCCACAGTGTTCTAGATGCGCCTAGTGGATTGTATATTATTGCGGCGTTGAGGTCCCGAGAGCTTGCACTGAAGAGATCATGCAAACCACGAGAAGCGAAAGCAGAGACTTCTAACACGAGGTCTAGATTGGACCTGCATTCGCTGTGACCAGGGTTTGCGAGCACATACCGTGTGGAGATGTCGTGTCGGCATCCACAGATTGTGGGGAGTCCTTTGCTAGGTGTTGGTGGTCGTATGGAAACAGGTCATCGGGTCAGGTTGCACAACATCTTCTGAAACACTGCACACAGTAACCTGCAGAAGCTGATATCTGCGATCTCGAATGAGGAAGACACGTATCTGATGGCGACCAATTCGAACGGGGAAGCGCTCCGATGTACGCATATCAACATCCCTGTTATCCTCCTTGCTGAAAAAACCTCGAGAATTCCGTAGGCGAATAAGTTAAACGATTGCGACGAATCACCACGCCCTAGTGGGCCATATGTACGGCATCGCTCTGCTGTTAATTCGACCGTACCGCTACCCCAGTTCTACCGTTTAACCGGGAAGCCATCTGGCCAGGTCATCGCTGCAGACATCAGGTACATACGAAGTGAACAGGCACGTTCCGGAACAAAGTCGCGCATGGCATAGATTCATTGCGCCTGCCACGAGGGGCGGGGAACCGGATCTTGGTCGCGTCCAATCTGCACAATTAAATGAATGCGAGGGACGCTACTTGGGAAAAATGTACCTACCGGGATGCACAAGCAGAAGCAGGGGTTAATTTTAGATTGATGGGCGGAGGAAAGTGGTGGTTAAGAATGGGCGGGTCGCGCGGCGTGCTTTCTGTTTGTGAAGGGGAATTGAACGCGTCCGTCGTCACTCACCGCTACTAGATTAATCACCGACCGAGCCGGCAAACCTCGCCTTTCCACAATCACCAGATACAAGCAAGATGCAGTTCGCAGCTGTCTTTGCGATCGTTTCGGCGGCCGTCGTACTCGCGTCGCCGGCGGCTGTACGTGCCCCTCTGTTGCATGGAGATCAGCAGCGCTAACAGCGTCCTGTAGGTCAGCCTCAGTCGATCGACCAAGGAGGTGCGGGCCAGCGACAACACCGTCTCATTGCTCTCATGTGTCGAATGCCCCTGCGAAGGGTTTGACGGAAGCTGTCGATGCGTGAGTCGTCTTCAAGACTGAGCGTTGAATCAACCTGACAAGTTTAGATCCCGAACGGATGCTGCTGCACTTAAGCCTCCGCTCGAAACAACATCACATCACAGCTCGCATATCTGGCTTTCTACTTTCTCTGTATACTTTCAATCAAAAGACGATTACTGTACATTCCGAAAGAGGAAGAGTGGAGTTGTCGAGGACAACGTAGGTGGTCGTCCACAAAGCATGGAAGGGTACATGCATCGACTGAATAGATCTCAGTGTCAAAATAATACACTTTTCAACCTCCGTTAACCTGTTGCTGCGCTCTCCTCAGCCTCCTCTTTCTGCTCATCGGACCTGATCCATCTCCTGAACCCGATGGTCATGATACCTCCGATAGCGACCTGGAACGCCTGGAATATGATTGCAGGGATCTGCAACTTAGATTGTTCAATTGGACTGGTGTTGATGTACATAACTGAGCTCAAGGGAACCACCATCGCCAATGCCTTCGCAGGACAACAGTAACAGCATGCGATCACATCCTTCTTAGGAAGCCAGATTATGGAAGCAGAGAAGCATATGGCCAACCATGTCATGTACAATGCGATCGTGATGAAGACGATAAAAGCTATGTTCGATGGCTTGACCGTCTTGAACGCACCGCTTTGAAAGGCCTGGTCAAAGGTCTGCCACACGAGTGTAAGCAGAGCAATGGATGACAGCTTGATGATGTTGTAATCGAAGAAGACTTTCTTGGTTTGTTTCGGGAAGAGCTTCTGTACCACTTGGCCAACGAACATGGGCAAGAAGAGCGACAAGCCCAGCTGCATGAAGACGCGCTTGTATATCTCGGCATAGCCATCACTATGGACTAGTACCTTGCTGTACCATGCTCCGGATGACAGATACATCTGCAGGATGATTGGCGTGAGGAAAGGGCAGAGGAATTGCCCGATAACAGACTGCACAACTGTGAGAGCAGTATTGCCGTGCGCCTGCCTCGTCATTACAACATTCGAATTCATCGTCGTCGGCGCGCTCCCAACGAACAGAAATCCAATGAGTAGCCATGGATCCATAAAATTCGGATTCGTCGCACACAGACTGACAATAGCGAAGGTTGCAGCCGAGCAAACGAGGTAGCATTGCAGTTGTACAAAAGCGTGCAGTTTCCAACGCATGGAATTCGCCAGTAAAATGGACGTCTCCAACGTGCAGCCGTTGATGAAGAAGATGACGGAGACGGAGAGGTAGGTGACGACTGTCCGCTTGGTGTGTTGTCGTGATGCTGGGACTTGGACTTGCGATGAGAGGAGAATGACGGCTGCCATGGCGAGGAGGAACCATTGGTCTGTGACGAACCATTTGAGATATAGGAGTACTTTAGCACGCTTCGAAGATTTGCTCATTGGTGATTGATGATTTGCAGAGCTGTTGGACTGGGATGCTGTGGTATCTGGCGGCGACTCCTTCGATGCTTTGAAGGGCTCCATTGCATAGCCCGCTTCGTCGTGTTGTACAATCTTGCTGGCTGCATTGTTCTGCATCAATGCCGTTCCGTTGATTCTTTTGCTGCTCTCTTTGGTCGACCAATCTGATGCAGTCGCCATGGCTCCTTACGATTTTGACTTGTTCTGTCAGATCAATACAGCCGAGACGACGCGATGACCATATCATGTGGTTCCTACAAAGCCCTCGTGACTCAATTTCTAGGCGTCCAAACGGAAAAAGAATGACCGGGACAGTTGATGGGTGGACCTATCACGGAATCCTCATTTTGCGGATTTGACCTCGGGAATACGGTGAGACATGAGGATGACGCAGAGGGCGGGTGATGCCGGCTTGATTGAGCGACCAAGACGGAACGTGTCCTGGACGTCCCGATCGCCTGCTTGGGAACAATCCGCGAGTGACATTCACGATTTGGATGTTGGGAGAGGATGGTCGAAACGAGAGCAGTGTGTTGTGGGGTACGGTCGCGACTTGCAGGTTCCCTTGGTTGCGGGGAAATCCGCTCAAACTCAACACCATGAGGCGCGTCGAAATTTCCCCAGCCTCCATCCACACGGCAAATTCATCATTTGACTCGTGCTGACCGCCTATTGTCTCTCTTTTTCCGACACTATGACTGATCCGTCCTCTGCTGAAGCGAAGAGAAAGCGGATTTGGGCCTGCGTGTACCGGGAACTCGTTCGACTCGCCATACCCGACTCTCGTTTCAATCTTGACTTCCTGTCATTCGCACCCGACTTTCGCGGCTCAGCTGCCGCTGTCAATCGCGTTGTGGAACAAACTTGCTACAAAGATGCACGCACGTTACTCGTCACGTGCGACAATAGCCTCGAGGGGCTGCGGTACCAAGCTCTTAAAGATGGCAAAAAAGTAATCGTTGGGACGTATAGATTACGTCGAGGTTTTGTGTTGCTTGATCCGTCAAGGATAGATGATGCGGATCTCAGGCTTGCAGCGTGTTTGGATGGGATGGAAAATCCTGGCATTGGAAGACTGGTATCCCTCATGCAATTGCGCGACGAGGGTGTGCACATTGACTTGTGCATCACCGGTGGGTTGGTCTTCAATCAAGAAGGCGTAGTACTACATGAAGGCCAGGCTTTGTTCGAGGTACAATGGGCGTTGCTACAGGACATAAAGATCTTGGCAAATATCGTACCTGTCATTGCAGTTGTGCATTCATGTCAGGTGGTAGATGAAGCCTCAATGGGATTGGAGAAGACCAGCCCAAATAAGCCCGGAGAGGTCCAATGCGATATGGTCATCACACCAGACAGAGTTTTCAAGATCGAAGCGGCGATGAAATCAGCATCTGGCATCGACTTCGATAATGTAGATGCTGAGGCACTGAACAATATCCAGCCGCTACAAGAGTTGAAGGGCATACGCAGTATGGAGCAGATCATGGCAAAGGGAGGATTCGGTCAAGAAAAGGAAAAAGACGAGGAAAAGCCAAAGGCGCCCACAGCTGAAGAACAGATGGGTATAGATATGGTTGAAAAGCTGATGAAAGGCTATAAAGCCTAAGAAATAGCCTTGGTATTATTGCGATCGACTGGTTATGACCGGAAAACAACGCCGATTGAGGCACCATGGCTCAAATAGAAGAAAACGCCAACGCAATGCCGAAAGACCCAATCGAGAGAAACACCCATTATACACTCCCACTGCCTGTCCCACAACTCATTCCGGTGACAGTCACGACACCACCCTTGGAGTCCAGCATGACCATCCCCTCTCCCCTCCTCGCTTCGACGCCTTTACTCGAATATCCGATGTTCGCCCTGCAAAAGACTTCGCCTTCCACCTCAGCATCGACGATTTCGAAGCCCTGTAGCAACAAGGGATTTTGTGAAAGTGATGACAGAGCTATGCCGATGGGTAGTGTGATGACATGTCCATTGACTGAGGGACTTTGGTTGGATGATGTGTAGTGCGTATTGTCAGGACCGATGGTGCGGATGCGAACGGTGTGAATTTTGGCGTATGCCGGGGTTGGAGAGCAAAGGCTGAGACTGAGGAGGGTGGAGATGGTGAATTGAAGTCTCATGGTGAGAATGTGATGTTTGATGATCGAAATAGCGACCAGTGGTTTTCTTGGAATTGGAATTTACTGTGTGCCTTGGTGATGCTGTGTGATGCTCCACTGCTTCGGTGATCGCATTGATATACCTCTGTCCGAATCGTGGCACAGCACTTGGGCGCGTGGAAATTGTTCGTGAAACGCCCGCGCCACATGTTTGCATGAACGACAGCGGTATCACTCGGAACATGCCGGGGCCGATTGTGCTGATAGGGCGCTCAGGAATTACGCGCCATGATGCTTGTAAACGATAATTATCGAAACGAAACAATGTCTGGGTAACATATCACGTGCAGCACATGTGGCCGCTGATGACTGCGCAGCACGTGACTGAATGGCGTGGTGAAAGTGCAGTCCAACGTGGGCGGGCCGCATTGCGCTAGGCGGGTCTCCGGCATTTCGGCGCACCACAGCCGCCTAAACTTGGAAGCCTCTCCCTAGCACGATAGCGGCATCATTATATCACTTCACTGCAAATGCCTCCTGTACGGCAACGGCCACGGTAGCACCACCACCATGATGGTTAGGCTCACGCCGCTGCGCATATTGTGCGCCGCGCTGGTGCTTGCCGTCTTCTTCTTTACCTCGTTCTTGCCTGCCTTACTGCACGCCCTCTTTCGCGGTAAGCGTGGCTACGACCTGCTTGTCGAGCGCCCTCCTCCTGTGCTTTCTGCGCCCGCGCCCAAGGTGCGCTTTGGCGATGAGTGTTCGCCCTTCAGCGCCGGCGTCATGAACGACGTGACGATAGTCCTCAAAATTGGCGCGGGCCAGGCGCAGACGCAGCTGCCCGTCTATCTCAATCGGCTGGGCCGCTGCAAGCAGGATCTGCTCATCTTCTCGGACCGCAAGGACCACTACAACGGCTTCGACATCGCCGACGCCCTTGCCCACCTGCGCCCGGAGTACAAGTTCAACAACCCCGACTTCGACGTCTACGACCGCATACAGAACGACAATGTGACCGAGGAGACATCGGACGAGGGATGGCGGCTGGACAAGTACAAGTTCTTGCCCATGATGGAGTGGACCTCGTACATGCGCCCCGAGTCACAGTGGTTCGTCTTTATCGAAGTCGACACGTACATCAACTACGACAATCTTTATCGCTTCTTGACCCACTTCAGTCCGCGCTCGGCGTTTTACTTCGGATCACCGGTCCTTGCCAAGAAGAGAGCCTCATATGCGCATGGCGGCAGCGGCTATGTCCTCTCGCGCGGCGCACTCGAGAAGATCATGGCATTCGGCCGCATGTTTGGCGAGAACAAGCATTTCCCCGGCACTCATTTCTTCGGGCAGGATGTCAAGAGCTATCACTCTGGTGACGATGTGCTGGCACAGGTGCTCAAGAAGAGTGGCGTCCCACTTCGCGGCTACTGGCCCATGTTCAATGGCGAACCGCCCATGGGTGTACGCTACGGCCAAGAGCAGTGGTGTGAAGCCATCATCTCGCTGCATCACCTCCAAGACGACGACTTCACTAGTCTCCGAAAATGGGAGGAGAGCAGGAAGCATCCCGAACGACCGCTTATGTTTGAAGAGCTCTTCGAAATGGTAGAACCTTACATCCAGGACAAAGTCGTGGACTGGTCCAACATGTCCCACGACGTCATCTACAAAAAGGGCAGCACTCCCGCGAAGTCCTTCGACAAATGCCACCGGGCTTGCGTGCAAGACGGTAGATGCATGCAGTTCGAACACAACGGCGAACAATGCCGGCTCCAACATTCCATCCGCCTGGGCCGCGCCCAAAACCCCGACGGCGACAAAAAATGGATATCCGGCTGGATGACAGCGCGCATAGCAGCTTTCAAGAAAGCCAATTCGCCGTGCCAGGGCGCACACTTTGTCCACTCGCATCCTTAAGGGTATGCAACGCAGACGACGAAACGAAATCTATTCAGTACGATTTATAGTACGATTTACGGCATTGCACGGCGTTTGATACCCATCGTTGGCGTCTTTCATACGACGGCCGCTTCGCATATGTTTGGGCGGTGTGCTGCGCTTTGCTTGCTTTGGCGTTCTGGGTATAGTCTTTTGGTCAAGAGGCTCGTTTACGATAGCTTGCTTGAAAGGGCTGTTGTAATCACCGCTGCCCTCATGGTGCGGTCATATCGTTAAACATCTACTTTGCTTCTAGAGATCGCGTTCTGTACCACCAGCCGACTTGTGAGGCTGAATATGCCTACACGAGGAGCTCATTCAATATATCAGTAATAACACAAATCAACCTCACGCTGGCTGTGCCACCATAGGCGGCATCTGCTTCAGCTCGACGAACTTCTCAAACGCATCAACAAGCGACCGATACGAGTCAATGTGCCCATTCCGCCCCATCCTCCGCGCCTTATCAACACTCAACGTAGCCGACCACGTGCGTTGAAACACCCAATCCTGGAACGCCCACGTCCCCTTATCCCACGTCCCCTTGGCCTCCGGACATCCACTCTCATCGCATATGCGCTCCCACACCTCCCTCTTATCCGCCGCCCACTCCGCCAAGCTGAACTCAAGCTGCGTGTCCCCCTCCTTGGGCCGCGGCTTCTCAAACTTCTGCTCCGACGACGCGCTCGCGCCAAAATACACCGCGAGCCGCGGCCACATGTATCGCCAGCATAAATAATCCCCATTCGTGACATTGAATGCGTGATTCTGCGCTTTCGGCGTCGTGCTCGCCCAAATCGTCATGTCGGCAATGAGTCGCGAATCCGACAGGTCGTCGTAGCCGTCCCAGTAGATCTGGTTCGTCGGCATATTCGCCCCGGTGCCCATGTGTCTGCAGACCAGGAAGTATAGAGCATAAGTGAGCGCAGAGTTCATCCCGTTGGGCTTCGACGTGTGTCCGATAATGGCCTCGGGCCGGATCACGGTCCACGTCCATGGCTGGCCGGCCTGGCGCGCGAGCAAGTAGTCTTCCTGTGGGTAGTAGAAGTTTTCGAGGGGAGAGGAGGTGCGCGGTTCGTCTTCGCGTGCGGGGGAGGAGACGGGCTTGATGTGTACGTTATAATGCTTTCCACCAGTCTGCAGAGTGCAGTTCTGCAGATTCGGAGCGACTTCGATCAGGGCGTCGAGGGAGTTGGAGAAGAGCGTTTCGTTGGCCTTGTTCAGCTCGGCGAAGTCGTCTTTGTGTATGTAGGAGGAGAAGTAGGCGTGTGTGACTTCGGCGCAGATTGGGGACATTCTTTGGACGAGGATCGAAGACGGGTTGCTAAGGTCGAGCGCGATGAAAGTGATGCGACTATCTTGGACTATTGTTTTGAATGGCGAGCGTGAAGTCACGATGATTTTGCTCCATTCATCGGCGGTGGTGTTCTTGACCAGATACTCTAGGACGGCGGATCCAGTGATGCCATTTCCGCCGGTGATGAGAGCGACTTTTGCCATTTTTCCAGGTTTCGTTAATATATTTCACGACTAGAAGTAGTCGATGTGAAAGGCAACTTGAGTAGTTTGTAGAATCCTACCCTAAGAAGAGTGCGAAGGCGCGAAATTGTGGTAGTAATTGCACACCTTGCTGATCCTGTGTCGTTTACACTGATGTGCTCCCTGTAAAATACTTGCCTTGAATCCAAGGAGTGGACCGCATTCTCCACGACTCCGATCAGCTCCACTTTCCTAGTAAACCTGGGGTGCATAAGTCGCGCTGGGCACGGGGCTCAAGTGGCATGGACAAAGTGGCATTCCACTCAGGAAGACTGCGGGTCGAGCGCCTTGAAGCTACAGCCTAGTCCACGGGAGCAATGGTTCCGCTCCTTATTCTTCTTGAATGCGGGGAAGTACACAGTCCAGTAGATCGGCTATCACCAACGTTTTCACGGGGGCCGTCAACGCTCATACTCTTTAAAGTTTTCCGAGATTTTTGAAGACATTGTGTAATACTGTCAGAGATACCAAATGTATCACAGGACTTCCTCGTAACAATTTTTTTTATGAGACTTTGTACGCGTATGAAGCGGGTAGTCTCAGTTTCCGTACTTTGCAAAAATACCCGTCGCATAACTTAGTTTTGATATCAGCTGGTACTATGCTAGCTTCACTAGAACTCATGCTCCTAGCAAACGCTTCATGATGGAGCCCAGAGTGCGCGATACATCGTCAACCATGTCTTTGCAACGCCATGCAACAAAATGGTCCGGTCGAACCAGGACTGCGCCTTTCTCACCGACTCCGCGATGAAGCGACCAGTCGCGGTAGCAGTCCATATAGTCACATCTGAAGCCTATCCTGTATGCACGTATCTTTGGCCCATTTGCTTCTGAATATGCTCTAGCAGCATCGACCCATGCATCCCCTCCAATACCCGTGAACAGTGTAAAATGACCCTGGCCACATAGATCCAGTATCGATATCCTCGGTGACTGCCCATCCATCGCAAGCCAAACATGCGGTAAGTGATACCCCGGAAACGTGCTGTACTTGACCTTCCGGAGTGCGTTCAGCTGTGAGAAGTCTGGCGGCTGATCCTCTCTCTCAATCGCTATGGCGGGCGAGTCGGTGTACACTTGGTTCATCTGAATGCCCAGAGCCTGTACCTCGTCCTCGGTAGCTTCTAGTGCGTGTCGAAAATCCTCGCGCATTCGGGCGCCCGCTGAAGAGTTTGCGGCAAGGAGCGTAGTCGCTTGCTCTCGGGCCTCTGGTGTCAGACCGATCAGAGCCCAGAGGCGGCGATGAGCTTCCATGCCTTCGTTTGCGCGACGGACTACGCCGTCGCCAACCGGCTTGCGCTCGACGGTGAGCATATCTAATAGCGATGGGTCTGCCCAGCCTTTCACGACGTATGCGAGTTTCCAAGCGAGATTGAAGGCGTCGGAAATGCATGTGTTGCTTCCGAGTCCGTTGATGGGCGGATGACGATGGACTGCATCGCCAATGCAGAGGATTCGACCTCTCTGCCAAGTCTCTGCAGCCTGGTCGTTGATAGTCCATGAAAACGTCGACAGAATTTCGATCTTGACGTCATTGTTTCCAATCATTTGGTGTAGTCGATTTCGGATCGCATCGTTGGAAGGCTTGACATCGCTGACACTCTTGGTCGCGGGGTGCATGGACACCACCCACTCAGTCCAAGGTCTGACCATACGGAAATTTCCCACGGCTGACCAGTCCGGCGCATCAGGGTTGAGTATCCAGTTCAGGCTTCCTG
This sequence comes from Parastagonospora avenae f. sp. tritici 18332-5, assembly GCA_022559985.1. NCBI lineage: Eukaryota > Fungi > Ascomycota > Dothideomycetes > Pleosporales > Phaeosphaeriaceae > Parastagonospora > Parastagonospora avenae. Next base: position 58,527 of record JAFJTR010000044.1, on the reverse strand, counting down.
GACGATGTTCCATGTACCTTGACAGATCGGCCTTGATGTGGACGTTGAAAGCCGAGTTGAGTTGACAACCAAGCACCTGGATGTGTAGTGCGTCAAGGACAGCACTGCGTGCTCCATCTGCTCCGATCAAATACCGGAATCGGACGGTATATTCTTCAGACGAGGACCTATTCCTGAGCCTTATCAGAACTCCGTTGGTTGATTCCTCAAAGTCAATATGTTCCGTTGAGAAGCGTATCTCAGCTCCTGCAGACTGTGCTTTTGCGACCAATATGGGTTCTAGGAGGCTTTGCGGTAGGTCGGACATAACGCATGGACTTGCAGCTTCGAATTCCCCCTTCCGGGCAGGCTTATTTCCCCAAGCCCATAGCCGGCCGTATTCCTCTCCCGCAAGAGTATTGAGCCACGAAGTGTGCTGCATGTCTATGCACGGGTCGTAGTTAGCCACGCCTGAAGCTTACCTCGTTAGGAATAAACTGCTTACCGTGAGCCTGTGTGGCCACCCCTTTCAGATCTTCTTCTAGGCCAGCATCCCGGAGTACTTCCATTGCTCTTTGGTTGAATATGTGAGCTCGTGGAGTATTGGCGGTGCCACTATGTCTGGAAATGAAAAGCGATCGAACGCCGAGCCGCGCGAGAAGCAAAGCAGTTGTGGCACCTGAAGGTCCTGCACCGATGATCACGACGGGAAAGTCCATATTTGCGTAATGTTGCGCAGGAACAGCATTCAAATCGATGAGCGTAAGCTATTTCCTGTATGAACGCTCAGTTATCTTGAAAGTATGTGTTAATCGTTGTGACGTCCGTCTGCCTGGCTTTTTGTCGTAAGAGATAAAAACGCCTGAAGGAACTGTCTATGATTCAATGGAGTACGGCAAGCAATCGGATAATTCCTTTCTGAACGATTAAGTTCCGTATGTGAGTCCGCATGTGGGTGCGCTATTGTCATACGTTATGCCCCCTACCAGCATGGATATGCTATGCAAATGCAACAGTAATGTGCTCGAATGGCCTAAGCCACATGTATCACCGGAAAGCTCGCCTCTAGTTTTGATCTAGACTGGCTATTTCACAAGCTACATTGCCCTGACCCTAGGTTGGGGTGAGCAATGGTGGTGAACCCCATACCACTTTATCCGGCCGCAGCGCGGCCCAAATGCCACTCCCTATAGTTCTAGATTTACAACCGATGCAGAATCACACAGACCTCGGAACCGGTCGAACTAACCCGTGCAAATGAAGCCAGAGTGGAGGGTTAGATCAGCGTCTCTGGTGCAAGGTGCGGAGATACTGTGGCACTGAGGTGCAAACATCTGTAATATCAATACAGAAAACAGCGCGATTGTCCTTCCTTGGGCTCAGTTCTACAGAATCAAAGAAGACCGGTAGTCCCGCTTTCCTCTTGCCTGTACCCCCAACACATTCAGATGCCATGTCGATCATCGCGGAAGCCACCCCGAATTCAAGCTTGAGAATCATTTCGCCGGTACAATGGGTATCTCTTGCCCTATTGCTGTATACCACACAATGGCTGGTGAGTACTTTTCTGGCGATGAAGTTGGCATACGCAGCTCATCATTGACCATTCGCAGGTCGTGTATCCATTTATCTTTTCTCCAGTACGGCATATCCCTGGCCCGTGGGTGTCTAGATTCTCTGCCCTACCATTGAGATATGCAACGTTCAGGAGGCGAAGAACCGAATACGTTACCAAGCTACTTGCTCGGTATGGACCAATTGTGGTGATTGCGCCAGATCAGATCCATACCACCGACGATGTTGCCATGAAGATCATATACGACAAATCTTCGATCAAGACAAGCTTCTACTCATCTATGGGTAGCTGGAAGGGTGTGACGTCCACTCTAGGCTTCGTCAATTATGAAGCTGCCGCTCCGTCGCGCAACAATCTGATACAATGCTTCCAGAACAAGAACCTCGCTACGCTTGTCGAAAGTATAGAGTCGCATGTCCTTGAATTTGTCAGTCTACTCGAGAAAAATAGTGTTGAAGATAAGGTGGTTGATGGAGTTGTCGTTTTCCGGCTACTCGCTTTAGATATAGTCACCGATGTCCTGTGGGGAGAGGAGAACAGATTGTTGCACGAATTCGAAGAAGATCAGATACCCGCGTTTTTACGACGCTTCCACGCATTTAGTATATGGAACGCGATGAAAAGCTTTATACCTGGCGCGGATTTCTTCGTTCGGAATTTCGGCAATGACAAGTGGACAACGTTACGCAACGATTGCAACGACATGAATGTCACGGCGCGAGGAGCGTTGGAGCGCTGGAAGACCGGCGGCACAGCTTCAGACCGGGATAAAGACGTACTATCGATGTTGGGTAAAATGAATAAAGGAAACGCGACCGCTGTGCCCTTGGAAGATATGCCGGCCTACATGGTAGAAATGTTAGCCGCTGGGTCTTCTACCACGTCTCATACAGCAGCGTTCGCATGCTGGCTATCGACTCGCCACCCAGAAGCCCAAGATCGTTTACATGAAGAACTCCGGGGCGCCTTTCCAGACGTCAGCAATATCGATATCCGGCATGCCATCGAGCTTCCGTATCTCGATAGTGTTGTTCGTGAAACCATGCGCATGTTTCCTATAATACCAGGACCTCTCGAAAGACATCTTGGCAAGTCTATCGAAGTAGCAGGAAATGGCTCCTGAGGTAAAAGCACCGATCCTACAACATCTGCGGGTCCTGACAACAATATAGGGAACCAAGATGTGGTTGCTGCATGTTGGCAACCTTGTTGCAGATGAAGCTTTCTTCATGACAGGGGTAGGCAGTCCACGTCACATTGTGAAGTGGATGAATCCATGCTCATCCCATATGCCAACGCAGCCACTGCAAGTAACCCAAACCCGGACAGCTCACGGAGGCCTATGGTCATGGTCTCAGCATTAATCGCACACCCAACAGAAGGACTTGTTCTATTCGAGACTGGGGCGGGCAAAGATTATCCAGCTGTGTGGGTCCTCAACTTAACGACATTTCCGCTCGAGAAGATTATGTCGAAGACCAAGAGTTAGACGCTGCTATTCGCAAGACAGGCAACGACATCAAAGATGTCAGAGCTGTTATCATTAGCCACCTGCATCTTGATCATGCAGGAGGATTAGAATATTTCCGTAGTACTGATGTAACCATCTATACTCATGAGCTCGAGCTCAAGAATGCGTTCTACAGCGTCGCAACCAAAACCGACATTGGTGAGTGTATCCCAGTACTACTGCGCTTTTGTACTGATCAGATCTCCAGGTGTTTACATGCCAACTTACTTCCAATTTGACCTCAACTGGAAGCCATTCCATGGTGAAGGCTTTGAATTGGCCAAAGGTCTCGTCATTCGGCATTGTCCAGGCCACACCCCAGGGCTTTCTATCCTGCAAATGAACATGACTAACAGCAGCGCATGGATCTTCACGACAAACCAGTATATCATCAAAGAGAACTCCGACTCCCTTGCTAAGCAGGGGTGGTTTACTAGAGACCACGCTGCTTGGTCCCGGTCCAATCAAATAGTACACTCGCTGCAGAAGTTGACCAATGCAAAGCTGATTTTCGGGCATGATCGAGAAGTGTTACTACAGTACAAGCTAGCGCCAGAGTTATATACATAGTCTGCAATACATATGTATCTAAGGAAACTACGCCTACTTCTCATCGCATGACTGTGCGTGTCTCTAGCTGTATTGTCGAGCCATTCTCACTTTTTCTCAAGATACTTTGCAGGTACAGATCGGCGGATCTCCAGACAAGCATTAGCATGATCCAGGGCGGGCAAGTCACGCGCCGTAATTCAAGCTAGTTGCGGAGAGGCCGGAAGACATGCCACTCTATCCGGCGAACCACTTTTGCCGCTTACCACCGAAGACGACACCGTTGACACCAAACAAGGTCCATACTCATGGTGTAGAGCCTCTAGCGGCAAGTGCCCGAGGCGTCACACGCGATCAAGGACCTGACCAAGCATCGGCGCCAGTGAGCGCGGCATCAATCCGGATGTATTACGAAAGCCAATTTCTGGAGACTGAAAACAATAGATCAAGTCGAACTCACTTGTGCGCTACAGAGAGTCGTTTTCGGAGTTCAGGACCATCCAATATGCCTATTGCTCCAGATGACCCACGCATCGCCCTGGCATCCACTGCTTTCGTGATCTATAATCACACAAACCTCAACGCTGCGCGACAATTCTTACTGGATTTTGGTCTCGAGCTTACCCACGAAAGTCAAGATGGAAAGGAATTGTTTTTCAAGGGCTACGGCACCGAGCCCTTCATATACATTGCTCGACAGTCTTCCTCCAACACTTTTGGTGGCGCGCGTCGTACGAAGTTTCGAGTCGCGATGAACTTGAGCGCGCCACCAAAACCATTCCTGGGTGCTCCAAAATTGTGCAGTTGGAAGCCCCAGGTGGTGGCGAGTACGTGAAGTTGATAGATCCCGCTGGACACGTTGTCCTTCTCGTACACGGACAGACCAAATCCGAATCATCACCACCTCCAGTGACGCTGGAGGTAACACCCACAAACCTAGAATTCGATGATCAAAAGCCGCGAAAAGGTACATTCCAGCGCTTCAACCCAGGTCCGGCCCCAGTACATCGCTGGGGCCATTATGGCGTTACATACCCTCAAGGCGCATACCAAGAGATGTACGATTGGTACACGGGCTACCTCGCTCTTGCACCAAGCGATGTAGTGTAAAAAGATGGAGAAGCAACCACATACCTCTTTCATATCGATAAAGGGGAGGATTGGAGCGATCATCACGCCTTCTTTTTCAAGTGCGTGAAGGAGGGACAAGAAGTCGACGTAGCGTATGCAGCGTTCGAGACCCATGACTTCGATATTCAGCAGCTTGGGTACGACTGGCTGATTGGAAAGGGATATGAAAACTGTTGGGGTGTTGGGAGGGTAGGTGCTGCGTTCCCTCAAGTTAGGGTATTGGACTGACGGGTCAAACAGCACGTGCTTGGTAGCCAGATTTTCGATTATTGGTTCGACCCTAGCAAATTCATATTGGTACGTGACTTATTCTATAAGTTCATGTTTATAGAAACTCACCATCATCAGGAGCATTATAGCGATGGGGATTTGGTCAACTCGCAGACGAAAGTCTCGCACGTGGAAGCAGGGCCGCAGGCACTGAAAATTTGGGGTCCGCCAGTTCCATCTGTCTTTTGATCATGGCTTCTGGGTTTCAGATGATTGTCCTGAACGAAAAAAGAAATCTTATAGATGAACTTGTGCCTACATTGCCAGCCATTTCACCCCACCACATGGATTTTTCCCTTGCCAGCGCGGACAATTTCCAACTTTTGCATAATACTTCAACCATCGTTTGTATTATTCGCTAGCAGCACCTTAAATAGGTACTGAAGAAGAGCTGAATCGTGGTAGGTGCAGGTTTGGGGAACCATGTCAATGGAGGTTGGGTGGAGCCAGTCAAAGCGGGGCAAGATCGCCACAGAAAGCGCGACTTGAGAAAAGTTGACAAGAGCGTTCCAACATCCTTACTACCAAGAAGTCAAATCAGAAAACGAGGTCGCTGATACACAACTATTCAGCTGCGCGCGAGTGCCCTAGGTCTGCATATTGCCTCTTCTGTTCCTAATCCCCGTCTTCAAGTCAAGAACGACTCCTCACGTCATGCCGCCCAAATCAAAAACTTTCCTGAAGCCCAAACCTAAGGCCAAGGGCAAAGTCCAGGAGCCACAGTCCGAGAATGACTTCCTTGAAGCTGCAGATGGTCACGAGCAAGCGGCTGGCAAGTGGCGCGCTGGTGACGCTGCGAAAGCGACCAGGTTCTTCAACCGAGCCATTCATGCGTACAACGAAGGCTTGAGAAGATACCCAACATCTTTCGATCTTGCATATAACAAGTGAGTTTAGAATTTTTTCGAGACTAGGAAGCACCTTGCTGATATGTTCAGGGCGAATCTTGAGTACAGCATCACAGAAGATGAGCGCATAATGGCTCATTTCGGCAACAAAACAGCACTGTTAGAAGAGACACTTAACTCGCATCGTTTTGCTATCACACTCAATCCGAGAAATTCCGATATCTTGTTCAATGCTGCGCAGGTCTTGACTTCTTTAGCCGAAGCATCACTGGAATCTGGAACCCAGGAAACAAAGAAAGGCCCAGCACGAGAATTACTTGAGGAAGCAGTCGAGATCTTCACAAGATGCCTGGAGAACCAGCAGCGAGAGTACGAGCAGATGCAAGCCGAGATTTCTAAAGTTCAAGCTTCTGGCGAGTACCAAGAAGCGTGGGAAGGCGGCGTATCCTTGAACACTGCGCAAGCAGATGAAGACGAAGCTGAGACAGCGTCAACTTCGTCAGAGGCACCTGGCGACTGGGCTACCGTTGAGGAACCTCTCACTCCTGAAACTATACTGGAAACATGTACAGCGCAACTCGGCGCCTTAACAACCCTTCTTGGGCTTTACGATCCTTCAGACCTAGCCAATATTGAGAAGAAGGCACACGATGGCACCGACACAGCAACTGCTAAGATCCCTGCCTTGATCAACCTCATCGACACTACTCCTTCAACAATAGCAAAGGACGAACCAAAAGCTGGACCAACGTTAACTTTGGGCTCATCTGCAGTGGAAGAAGTAACCACAACGTCAAAAGATGACGCAATCCTCGCCACCGCAAACTTCCAGTCCACAATCGCAGAAGTAGCATACCGCAGTGGGAGCAGCGAGTCCACCCAGTACGCCCAGACAATCGAACAAATCTTCTCCAAAATCTCCGCAAGTACAGACAACCCAGCTAGCTCCGAACTCGCCGTCGCCAACATCCACTCTTCCTACGCCGACGCGCTCATCGACCTCGCATCCGCACTCGCCGATGGAACACAGTACATTCCTTCATCACCGACTTTCGTTACTGACGTCGAAATCCAGTGGACTGCACTCACACAAGCGCAAGCCCTCCTCACTCAACTCGCCGCTGCACCGTACACTTCAGTACTTTCAGCCTCGCGACTAGCAGACATCTTCCTCGCGCGCGGCGACGTCGATCTATTCCGCTTCAGAATCGGCCTATTCGATTCCGCGAAGCCGGCATGGGTGAAGAGCAAGTCTGTTCTGGTTGGCAATTCTGGGGTGTTTTATCGAGGCGCGAGGACGTATGCGGAGAAAGCTGGGGCGGTGGAAGTGCGGAGTACGGCTGATGCGAAAGCGATTGTGGCGGAGGTGTTGAAGGCGGTCGCGGGCGGCGAGAAAGAGGGCAAGGCGCATTGGAAGAACAGGAGTGTGGATGTGAGTAAGGTGTTGGAGCAGATGGTGGAGGAGGGTATTGTGGGGCGGGAGAATGTTGAGGGGATTTTGCAGGCTGTGAACTGATACAGCACGGCAGTAAGTTCACTTCTAGGATCTATGCAAAGCAGGATGTACGTAGATGAGGTCTTTGTGGCGTTCCTGTCCGATTGAGGCACCAGGTCGCGTCACTTTCGCGTGCTCACGTGTGCCTATACTCGCGCCTTTCGTTCCTGCTCTCACCTTTCCACCCCGCGTCACTTGAACCTCTTCACTTCACCACTACCGCTAAGAGTTCTGTCACTGTAGCGATTGCTGTACGATTGTTACAGCTTTGCTTGCGCATGCGAGCGCACTCGCACGACAGTAGCCCAAAGGTTGTCCATTCGGAGCGGCAGCAAGCCATGACGCGAGGTGAGTAAAGACACACGAGACCAATCATTTAGTTTTCTGGTTTGTATAGACGAGCGGAGTCGAAGCTTGACGGGCGAAGGCAACGGCGGGCCCGTGCAAAGTGTCGGCAGTGACGAGCCATATTGCCCGCAGCCTAGTGAGGACTTGTTAGAGTTCATCCCCTCCCTCAGCCAGTACATGAACTGGATCGAATGGGCCGAGAGACGAATGCAAACACCTTCGCAAGACAAGCCCACCGCGGAACAGGCGCCTACTTTAGCACAAGCAGAGAAACGCAATCTGACTGCGAAGATCAAGTTGCAAGATGAGAAGATGGCCGAGCTACGCAGATAGAAGAGCGCGCAAGTTCAGGCATTGTCGGACAGTCATGTAGAGAAGCAAGGCTGGTTCGATGAACAGATGGCCGCCCTCGTGAACCGAGCACAAAAGGTTGAGGAATTGGAGATGGCAGCAACGCGCCCTAAAACCGGGCCTAAGGCAGACTCATCCCTTCTTAAAGCCGTCGAGAATCTCGGAAAAGCAACAGAGAAAGCCCGGCGAGACATGAGTAATCTACTGGCGGGTAAGAAGCGACCAGAGCAGGCGTTCACCAAGTGGGAGACCACTTACTGCAAGCCAAGTCTAGATATTGTGAATCTTGCCAAGCAGATGAAGCAGGACCAGGAGAATCACCAGAAGTAGCATGCTGAGCAACTTTCCAATCTTGTCCGTTGCGAGGAAACAACAACGTACCTCGAAGACTTCAACAGCCGGACTGCTGCTACTGTAGCCGCGACAAGGCTACCGACAAGAAGGTACAAGCGTTTAAGGAAGAGCAGGAAGAGTGGCGCCTCCAGCGAGCCATGGATTTGGCAGGTGAAGAACTAACGACAGTGGAAGAGAAATCGACCACGCTTCATGAACAAACATTCAAGGCACACATCTGGGAAGAAGCAAAGAAAGACAACATCGCTGTCGCTGAGAAAACTCTCGAACTTAAACACAAGAAGAATTGTGCGGATTGGTACAAGAGCGGTAGGGTCCTTGGACATGATGAGGGCCTGAAGCAAGGTCGAGTAGATACTCTCAGGGAGTTCAAGGCGCAGCTTGACGCCGCTCATGCGAGTGGATACCAAGCAGCTCTAGGCAAGGAAGAAGCAGAGAGAGATGAAAGTGTCAAAGTAGCATTTGGGAATGGTCGACGACTGGGCCGCGAAGACGCCGCTGCTGAGCACGAGATGGCCATCGACATAGTCATAGATACGTCGTGCCAGGAAGGTCAGTGATGGGGGCACGAAGCAGCCACTGCTGAGCACGAAATAGCCATCGAGATAGCCACCGAAACGGCGTATAAGGATGGTGAGCGAAACGGCCTCAAAAAAGCGGCTACTGAGTCCGAGAAAAGCCATTGAGGCGGCATATTGCAAAGGCATACATTGTGGTGTGCAGATGCCCGACTGGAGAGATAATACTGAACTCTCTGAAGACGACGGCAGTGTCGACGAGCATCATCCTTACTGGTGGGGCAGACTGGTGGCATTCAACATCAACGCACTGGGCGTGTGAGTCTGCACCCTTTGCTAATGAACTACGTGCTGACAATGGATCCAGGTTTTCAGATCCCACTTCAAAGTGGTATGAGGCTGACAAGAGAGGTTGGCACTGGCTCAGCGTGTGAGAACACAGGAGGGACGGCTCTATTCTACCCGACTCCCATGAAGGCTTGTATGACGGTTTATTCAGGAGCGATAGCGTCAGGATTCGCCTTCCAGGCTGGCGACCAAAATGGAATGCTAGCGGCATGTAGCGCACATGATCTATGTCAACGGAAGGTCATATGCTATATGAAGTCCAAAACATAGTGCGAGGCGATAGGAATAAACGGACTTACAGTGCATCGAAACAATTCATCAAAGTTTCGACCTCTCAATCTTCGAACTATCCATCCTCTTCCCCTCATCATCCTGCTCCTTAACCCTAAGATCCGGAAACTCCGCCGGCATAATTCTCCTCGGCGTCGCGCCCTCCACCACACTATACTTCCCAAACTCCGTGACCCCCTTCTTCCTCAAAAAGTCCTCATCAAGCTCCAAACACCCATTAACCTCGCTCGCCTCACTGCTCAACATGGCAAGAATCGCATCCCCGTAAATTGTTGCCTTCCTCAAATCATTACTATCGTCTGCGTTCTGCGTCGCGGCAGATTGAATCGCCGCAGCCGGCCAGATAGATGTGATCGCCATGTCCTTCTTGCCCTCGCGCTCAAAGTCCATCGCAAGGCCCTTGGTGAGCACAGACATGCCCACCTTGCCCATCGCATACGCCGTCTTGCCGCGAAAAAATCGCGAGTAAATCGGCGGACTGACCACGATGATCCTACCCTTCCAGCCCTGTTTCTTAAACTGCGGTAGTGTGGCTTGTACGGTGCCGTACAGCCCCTCGACGTTGACGCGCTGCATCAGCTGGAAGCGCTTCATCGTTGTGTTTTCCACGCTGGACCACCATATTGCGCCTGAGTTGTAGATCAGAGCGTCGAGGCGGCCGTAGATGGATATCGTTTGCGCAACGAGACGCTCGATGCTGGCGAAGTCGCGGGTGTCGACGGGGATGGCGGTGGCGGTGCCGCCGGCTTCGAGGATTTCGCGGGCGACGGTGGATATGGTGGATGCAGAGGAGTTTGGGTCGGGTGGAAACGGAGATGTCTTAGAGGCGTCGGATGTGGACTTTGCTGCTACGACGACTGGGGTGTGTTAGGTGGTGGTGGGTGTAGTTGGGATGGTGGTCTTGCCTGCGTAGCCTTCACGGGCCAGGTCGATGGCGATCTGGCGTCCGATTCCTCTGGAGGCGCCGACGATTAATGCCACTTCTTGCTGAGGCGCCATGTTGGGGAATAGATGACACTGTGATTGCTAGTCACAGAACAATTATAGGTCGTGAAGAATGAACAGGTTTAATAAATGTAGTACTTAAATGCTCTCAATCCCCAGAGAGAGATGATTGAATGCTTACTTCTTCGTCCACGAGCATTTTGAGCTTTATACGGAGAATCCGGGGTAACACGTATTGCTCGGTGGAGGTGAGGCGGTGATTACTGATAAGCTCCAAACAGCTCACGAACCTCGGCTGCCAAGCGTCATACCGATCAGGCCTACTTCCACCATAAAGATGCTTTGAGGTCGTACTTCGGAGCGAAGTGATTTCTCATCACCAAGTATTGCGACATGCCAGGCAAAATCACGAGCTATCTTGATTGCGGTATGTCCAGAAGACCAAAACGTCCCCAGTTTGGAGCACGTGACACTGACATGAGCTAGTATCCCCATACTCGTACTTCGCCCTTCTGCGTCTGGAGGAAAATCGAGCGCTTCTCAAGGAACACAATGTTGGGATTGAGTAAGTGACTGCCATTGCTCGAAGATCTGTGTGAACTCCGAGCTCGCTCGGCACGGGTCAATCAAAACGCTGTACAACCACCTAGCCTTGAACCAACCCTGCCATTCCTCCAAGATGTCAGATCGGCACACATCCGCAGAACCCATGGCATGATCGTACATGTGCACTATCTCGTCCAACATGCCATAGCGCACATTCTCTATCGCATGGACCGCTCGTCATTCTAACAACTCCGGCCAAAAGCAAGTTCTTCACTGACGAAAAGCAGCATAGTGCCCGTCTTCCTAGGCGGTATCAACGTCGGCAGCGGTACATCTTCCAGTTCCCCAGCTTCCGAGAATACAGGCTTTGACCTGACACATCTTACCCACCTTCCCCACGCTACACGACTCCACCCCTGACCGAATATAGGTAACAAGCCGCCATGGACGCTTCCCGTCAAAGGCGCTTACGGCAAGTATGATAGCGAGCGCTCGAAGCGGTACTTTGGCGTGCCGAATATCAAGACGCCCGCGTTCTTCCCGATTCTGTCACTGCTGCCTCAACGCGCGCTGGTGTATGTCAAGGAAGCTCATGCACAGAAGTTTGTCCAGGCTTTCAGGGACATATTCCACGGCATGTGGGAGCAAGGGCTGGATGTCAGCAAACCCGATTTACTGGCTCAAGTGCTGTCGAAGCAGTTCAGTGAGACGGAAGTCAGGGACATCCTCGAGAAGGCAAACAGTGCGCCGTACAAGCAGCGACTGAACGACAATACCAAGGAGGCACTCGATCTTGGTGCCTTTGGATGCCCCTGGCACGTTCTGCGTAACGCGAAAGGCGAGGAGGAGCCGTTCTTTGGTAGTGACAGGTTGGTCTCTCCCGTTCTTTTAGTGTCTCCTTTTTGCGGGTACGCTACACGCCTGTCATGTTCGCTTTTCGGTATGGTGTCCGTCGCGGACGGGGAAGTGTTTGAATTGACATGCGAACTATGAAACACGACAAACCAAACGAGGTGCTCCTCGAGTGTGAAGCGCGCTGAACTGGATCCAGGTTCCATTACATGTGGGAATACTTGGGGCTGCCATGGAAGGATATCGAGCTCCAGGCACCGGGGCCAGCGAAGACGAAGGCGCGAATCTAAGCACTGGGAGGCATTAGCAGCATGTCAGAGATTTAGCGTAATGCTGGGCTATCAGATATGGTTGCATGATCTGTGCTCTGCATATGTTCTAGGTAGACATTAACCTAGCGAATTCTCTTGAACAAGCTGTGTCAAAGTCAGGACCAGATCCTTGTCCCATGGTCCCAGCCTTCATGTTCGATCCCGTGTAGTCCCAACCTGCCTGACATGATGTCCTCGCACACAGTCTGCATGCTGCACCTCGGCCGTTATGTGCCACCATTGATGTATTTTCCTGGTTGTGTCACAGCGGCCCGGCTAACAACTGCCCCGTGGCACTTGTGACGCCCCCACGACCTATCATGGCAGCGCCATCAGCCATGCTGGTGCAAACTGATTGGGCTGTGTAGTGTCTACCACGCTTTCGCACGGTTGAAGTATCGATTCTGGATTGTCTCCTTGACTACCAGTCTCACCGTTGAAATGCAAGAATTTTGACCTGAACATCATTGGTTCAGCATAGACTTTGTGGGAAAGAGTGCACTCTTATTCCAAAAACCCTGTCCGAGTAGAGCGTCCTCATCCGACACGCGTCCAAGGGAAGCACGTACCACCGTCTGTGCATGGGCCGCACGGAAGAAGTTTGGGACCGCGTTCCTGGAGTATCGAGACATCTCGCAGCTGGAAGATCAGAGTGGTAGTACAAAAGATCCACTGTTCTGCCATAGCAAGCTTGGCATCAACGACCACACGCCAGCCGGAAGATCGTCAAGCACGCCTAACCCCCCAAGCCGGCGATCTCGGAGTAGTTCATGGCAGCAAGCTCAGCAGATCGGCTTGCCACCGCGGATCTAGAATCCTCCTACTGGCCCGATCCTCAAAATGACCGCCAAGACCTGTCATGCAAGCACGCGTTTGCCCGCTGCATGTCAAACCAAACAAGCGACGTGCATCGCTCGAGCCAGCTCAGCTAGTACGGAAAGATCAAGCTTGCTTTGCCGTTACTCAATCTGATAGGACAACGACTGTGAGAGCTGGCTTTTGGCGGTTGGCAAGGCTGAGCTGCAGTGCTGCGCTAGCCACGTTGGGCTCTCGTCGTCACCGCAGCGCTGTTCTGCGCTGGGGAATATGCTGGTCTTTCGATCTGATTAGCCTTTGCGGACATTGCGCAAGTTCGCCTGCCGGCCGATGTTGATAGCCTGACACCCTCCCGTGTCAGGTTCAGGGTTGTTGTCATTACGAGTAGCAGAAGGGATGGGTCTTCCGAGAGCTTAGATCTGGTTTTGCGCTACCGTAGGATGTAGACCTTGAAATATGGGGAACTCAAACGTAGGTCATTGCGCCGAGAGAAGCCATTGGGATTGTCTTGGATTTAAGACAGCAACGTCCATTCACCTTAGTAGATCCAGCTCATGTAACTAGTATATCGCACACTGGCTTCGGCTGTTCTTTTGCAAATCGCCTTGCTGTTCACATCTTTGTCATTGGACTTGTGCGTTTCCCGATATCGCTTTGCAAGGACTCGTTCCACGAGTCACGGCGCTGATATCTGATTAGTGTGTTTGTACATGCCCATGCCATAATCGCGTGTTTCTTAGGCGCTCTCTAATTGCCCCGGTACGCGTGGCAGACTGGTAAGGCATCTTCACGTACCGTCACCAAATTAGCGCGCTGACGATGCTCGTGGAGTGGATACAGGTGCACTCACTGCTGCTTGATATAGATAGCAGTACCGAACTCGTCCTCTCCACAGCACTGTCCACTCAGCAGTTTGACATTGCCAAATTACGACATCTGCGCTGTTTGCGATCCACAGAAGCAAGAATACATCTGCTGCTGACTGGCTGAGAGATCCAAATCTTTACCGCTGCTGTGTGAAGGGCGGCCGGCTCACCGACGAATGACAAAGCGGCCACTGGTGAATGGTACCCGCACCTGTTCCCCCACCTGTCTCCGCACCTCGACCTAACCTGCCAACTCATTCACACGACATCCCCCTTGAATCGGCTGCGGCACCGATATTCACAGCGACTTTAACGAGGCTGTGTTGTAAGATTGGCCCTATCACTTGTCTGTATAAGGCGCGGTTGCCGCACGCAGCACGATGCCACATGCAAGTCTGCTTCACCCAGGGCAGAGTTTCCACAACCCGAGTTTCCCGATCAATAGTTCGCAGCAGGTCCAGCTTGAACACCCCACCAACGCCCTAGAGTCAACCGCACTCCCCCACTCATTTAACTACGCTCAGCAAGCTCGAGCAATGGCTCAAACATCTTTCGTAAGCATCCAACTCTCTCGATATGCTCCAAGAACTGACGACTGCTTTGCAGCAGCAATACAGGACCGCAACGAGCTACGTCCGAGGACAGCCCGCACAGTCCGCAGACGACCAGTGCCAGTACGCCAACGCGCAGCCTTGGGGAAATTCGAACGACGCAATGTTCGCCCAGAACTCTTTCCTGCCGTCCGGCACAATATTCGACCAGGATTTCGAGTTCAACGGCAGCTTAGACATGTCACCGCATGCCATGTCCAAGTCTGCTGGCTCTTTGCACTTAAACAACAGGTTGGCATATCCCGGCTCTGGGTCTTACGGGTTTCCCAGCACTGGAAGCACAAAGTACTGCGACGACAACGCGTGGTGCCCCATGCGCTCGACAGAGGCCGCACCTCGCGGCTTGAGTATGAATGGATCGAACTCCGAGTCCAACAGTTCATATTCGCCTAAGAGCTTCGTCAGCGAAACGCATGGTTCGGAGGCGATGCCCTTCACACCGGAATCGGCTTCTGAGATCACCAACTGGAGCTCCTACGGTTCGCAGACGCGCCCAGCTATCAAAGCCTCTTCGCCAGACAGCCTGGCAGTGGCAATTGAAGAAAATGCTGGCAACTTCTCGGCACCGTCGCGATATGCAATGGGCGATATTGTGCATTCGCCCACGCCTGCGGGAATTACTCAATGTATGAACGGCCTTCCTGTGGTCGGTGACGATACCAGCAGTCTTTACGATTCGGAGTATGCATATTCCCAGGAGAGCAGCCCGGGCCTTTCACCGTGGTACACCGAAGGCAACTCAGGCATGGCCATGCCTTTCCGGCCCCGTAATCCACCTGTTACCAGCGTTCCGAGCAGCTTCTCGACTGCTTACCAGAATCCAAACGCAAGTAGCACATCGCGAGGACCTCCCTCGTGGGGTGGCCCACAGACAAACTTCCCAATCCAGGATCGCGCTCAGAGTCATCGTGTTGTAGACTCGCACACTCAGCGCAAAGCGGATGACCAGATCCTGTTGGAAGGGAAGAAAAATGGTCTGACGTACAAGGAGATTCGCAAGAGGATGTACACGAAGTGTGCTGAGTCCACGTTGAGAGGCCGGTACCGCTCCTTGACCAAGGCCCGGCAGGATCGCGTGCGTAAGCCTGTCTGGCGGAAGAAAGATGTAAGTCGAGACATGCTTGATGCCTATGTCATTGCTGACACGCGCGAAGCTCGACCTTCTCAAGATGTTTGTTCAACAAGACCTCGATCGCATCAATTCGAACTACCTTCCCCAAGCCCTGAGCTATGAGCAGCGACTTGCGAAAGTTCAGTGGAAGAAGGTCGCCGACTCCATCCATACCAGTGGTGGATCTTACCATTTTGGCAACTCTACCTGCAAGCGAAAGTGGCAGGAGCTGAACCCAGGATCTTGAGCGACTGTTCGATTGTGTCCCACTTGCACTTGGGAGAATTTGGAAGCCAAACAGCACACCCCACGATGGGTTTGGGGTTTGAACTTTCTCGAACGATCTTTTGTGAGACAACAGTCGCTGCCTAAATCATCTGCCTTGACCTGGATGTCAAGGTAGCGTCATTCACTTGTCTTTGACATTCTGACAGCCTGCCATAGGCGGCATCTCCTATCACCTCTTTTCGCTTTGGAGAAGGCTTGCGTTTCGATTCTCTTCTCTGTAAATTATTTGTGGTTGGAATGTTTGATGGAGCTTGTCTGGTATCTTCTGCAAGGTTGCAGAGTTTAGATAGGCATTGCTGCAAAGCACGATGGCACGCTGTCATCATTACGGAGGTTTTTTGTGTCATATCCAGGCGTTAGATATGGAGATAAACAAATGCATTTGGTAAATAAGGTCAACGTGTCGTGATTGCGACGAAAGTGATGAGAGTAATGAAGTGTGGAGAGTTGAGGTGACGTCTGTTCATGGTTTGTCTGTGCGCGGCCGGCCTATCTTTCCGGAAGCAGCCACCTTTGCTTTCTCTCACCTGCCCACGCAACACTCTTTCCTTCCTCATGAAGATGCTGCTCGGCCTGTCAGAAGCACTCCCAAGCCTAGTGGAAGCCAAGTTCAGGACTGCGAAAGCTTCCTCGAGCTTGCTGTTCTCTCCAACCGAGGTTTCCGTCATTCACACCTCGACAGGCATTCCGGTGCGCGTCCCGAACATGCGCTGGATAAATGTCAACTAACATACACACTAGTTTCAGCTGAGATACTGCCCTACCCTCGCAATGAAGCCGATTTCTAAGAGTGAAAGTGATGCGCCGAAGAAGAAAATAGATCCCTTCGTAGACCCTCCGCGAGCGCTGCACATTGCCGACATACCGACCTCCAACCCGAGCCATCTCCTGGTGCTAAACAAGTTTCCTATCATTGCTGAACACTTCATCATTGCCACCAAATCTGACCAAAAGCAAACGCATGTGCTGGAACAGGATGATCTGGAGGCGACGTACGCTTGCTTGAAAGCATGGCATGACGGAAGGGGCAGCAAGCAGCAGCGTTTGTTTGCCTTCTTCAATTCTGGCGATCACAGCGGAGCAAGCCAACCGCATAGACATCTGCAGTTTCTGCCAGTTGACAGTATGCTTGATGGCAAGGCAACTAGCGGCTGGGATCTTTTGATCGATCTCATATTGTCAATCGGAATTAGCCAAGCTAAAAGTACGCTGCTTTTCGCCGACTCATTGCGAATGCAGAAGCTAACATGAGCCTTAGGCACACCGAATGATGTGTTCCAGCATGATGGCCTACCCTTTACGCATTTCGCTCGTTGGTTTAGCTCTGAGCCAACAGGTTCCGAGTTATTGAGCATTTATGAAGAACTCTACCGCGCTGCGACTAGGGCGGTCGACACTTACATCGCTACTAATCCAGGCTCATTGGCTTTACATTCAACTGATGGGGGTAGCTCTCCAATCAGCTATAACCTCGCAATGACGACTGCTGGTATGGCAATCCTGCCACGTCGAAGCGAAGGTACGATGCTTCGACGCGACGATGGCAGCGAGATTGGCTTTGTGGCCTTGAATGGCACCAGCCTTGGAGGAACTATGATGGTGAAACACCAGGAAGAATGGGATGTGCTACGCAAGCAACCGGAGATGCTTGACACCATACTTGAGGCCATCGGCATCCCAAGGCAAGCCATGTCGCCAGCACGATCACGTGTATGATCTGTCTAGCCACAGCTTTGATGGTGACCATCGTGTGAGAACCTCCTCAGGGAATGTAGCGTTACAGAGTGTTTCAAAGAATTTGAGTTGCCTCACGGCATTCTCGGCGGCCCGCACGATCATGATCGTGCTCTGGTCATGCGCAGGTAAAGTGCACAAGAGATACCCAGCTTCAGTCCGTACATGATGCATGACAAATCTATACACCACCAGATTTATGACTATTCCCTTAACCTGCATGCTTGGTATGTTCTAACAGTCACACCATGCTCTCAATCACTCCACGGAAGCCCATTGAGTTGTCGGTAGCAGCTGGAAAGCAAACAACGCCAAATCAAGATAGAGTAGAAAACAGCAAGATTCAAAAATCCGGACCAGTAAAATGACGCGATGTCTCTATTTGTGAGTTGTGCGCGTGGACCGAATTTACGAATGTGCTTAGTAAGGACAAAGGGTGAATATGAGGACCTGCAAGCGTGCAAGGGTTCGGCTGTGGGGGTCATAGCTTCATTGCGGCGTTCGTCATCCACACCTCAACTCATCCAGACTGCCGAAACGGAAACCGCGAACGAAATCGACTCCCCGCGACAGCGTCGAAATGCGTGACTGTGTCAATCCTACAAGCCCGCATCCTGTCAAACGCATCCCGCCTGATTGAGTCTCGTCTCTCACTAGCTGCATCCGGACTCTCTCACCGTTCGCCTCCCAGTAACTACCACCACTTCTATATCTATTCGCCTTTCGGGCGTTCCTGGAGTAGCGCAACATGAAGTACACAGTATACGATCGCTTGCTGAAGCGTGAAGTCGGGCAACAGCGCAAGAAATACACTGATATTCGAGGCATCTATGGCGACCGGCAATGGGTGGACAACCTAGATATCGTCAACGAGTTGGAAGGCCACAACGGTTGTGTGAATGCTTTGAGGTATCAACTACACGCAGGGCGATCTTGACGACCTATACTGACACAGTACAGCTGGTCAAGCTCGGGACGATCGCTCGCCTCTGGCTCAGATGACCATCGCATCAACATTCATTCGTACCATCCTGATTCGTCGACGTCACAATTCAGCCTTACTACTTCGATACTCACCGGCCATCGGAGTAACATCTTCTCTGTCAAGTTCATGCCCTACTCGAACGACCGAACCATCGTGTCTGCGACCGACGATGTCCGAATATTTGACATCGAGCACAGTGGGCACTCCGCGCTTGGTTCTGCAGGCAGATCGAATACTGGAAGGCGTTCCATGGGCATGGCAAGAGATGGTGTCACTCTTACTGAGGGGGACACCAATGCAAAGGTTTTCCATTCCCACACCGACACCGTCAAGCGCATCGTTACAGAGGACACGCCCTTCTATTTCCTGACGTGTTCAAATGACGGCGATGTAAGGCAATGGGATGTCCGGCAACCTTCAAGCGCCTATCCACGGGCAAAGGATACTTTGGTACCGCGATGGGCCAGAGACGAGGACGCATCCGACAATGCCCCACCGCCGTTGATCTCTTACAGTCGCCATGGATTAGATCTGAACACCATCTCATGCTCTCCGTCGCAGCCTCACTACATTGCTCTTGGAGGTGCACATTTGCATTGCTTCCTCCACGATCGACGTATGCTTGGTCGGGACCGCAACAACGAGCGTGGATCCAGGCTGCCAAGCCCAGGAAACTGGAGTGAGCACGAGGATGAATCGCTTGGCAAGGCTACCCAATGTGTTAAGAAGTTTGCGCCTAGTGGCAAGAAGCGTATGCGCCGAAACGATGGCGGCCACATCACAGCGTGCAAGATCAGTGATGCGCACCCGAATGAGCTAATTGTGAGTTGGTCGCAAGACCACATCTACAGCTTCGACATGCTACGTGCGCCCGATGCTAGCGAGGAAGTCAAGACCACAAGGGTCTCTCATGGCGACTCGAGCCACCGCGTCAAGGACAAGGTGAGGAAGCGCAAGCGACCAAAATCTCGCACACTTTCAGATGAAAGTGCTCCACGAGTCGGCTCCAGACAACGTACAGAAAGCTCTGAAGAGGATCTTGCACTGAGAGTAAGGTATGAAAATGGTCAAACTGAGGACATTCGCATCGAGCCCCCTGCGGAGAATGGTATGTCTCGCGAAGAGTTGAATGATCTCAGATCAACAGACCATTATCGCATTGCAAAGACCACAATCACGATTGCGAAGCGCATATTCGGTCTCGCAGAGCATGGCGAGACGGGGCTAAAGCTGGCATTTACGTCCATCCTAGGTTTTGCAAACTCAATATTGTCAGATATGGACGAGATTGCACGAACATGGGGATACCCCGTAGATCCGGATCCAGTTGATGTTGCTGTTCAAAACAAGTTAAGAGACAGCCGTGCGGCTTCGCGTCGCTTCGTCCAGGCAGCTGGAACGCTTGCACGGGTACTGGGCGGACAACTATTAACAGGAGCAAACTCAGACGCGCTCATCTCACAACACTTCTCCTCTATCCAGCATGCGCCCCGTGAACGAGATTTAGTGCAGCACGAGCAATTCGGTTATGACTTCCTCAAAGCAATCCTCCTCTGGCTCGATAGCGGTCCCAGTGCCGTGGTGGAGGGCTTCTCGAGCCGCAGCCCGAGTACTCGATGTCCCTGCCCACAAGATTCCGACATGGACGCCATTGACGACATTATTATCCCGTATTTGCTCGACTTGGCGAGCGATGAGCCCATTGTAAACGTCGACGTATCAAAATTCGAGACGGACAACACGCGGATACTATACAGCTCCGAAAAGGCTGCGGTGCTTGCATTTGCACAAGCTCTGAAGGTACCTTTCGCGGATCTGACCGGAGCAGTGGTACCTGCGTCAGGTGATGGATCACTGCCATATGATGTTCAAGACCGAGCCACGGCGAAAAGGCGATGGGCATATCTCGTTGGAAGGGGAGTTCTACGAAACGCGGCCAAAGACATCAAGTTCAAGTTCGTCGATCGTGGCTTCGGAGGCCGTGGTATCGCGGACAGCAAGGTCAGGGCTGAGGAACAAGCATTGAAGGAACAACAAGAAGACATCGATCCTATTGAGGATGACGGCCCTGTCACTGAAGCAGAGCTCGTGGGACGAGCGTGGGGAAGCACCCGAACCGCAGGAATGGAAACTGCGCCTACAGCTGATCGTGAATCAGATGCACTGGTGGGCGAGGAAGAAGGTTCAGATGAAGGAGATGACGATGATGACAATGATGACGACGACGACGACGACGACGGCGACGACCTCGAAATTGAAGACGACACAGATGAAGAGGACGATGACGAAGAGGAGGACGACGACGACTCAGATGACGAAGGCCTCAGGCGAACAAGAAGTGGAGGGGTGCTATGGCGGTCAGACTTTGGTCGCACCAAGCTCAGTAGGGAGAAGGTGGAACTTGACGTACCATGTGCGCCTCACACTCGTGTGTACAGGGGCCATTGCAACGTCAAGACAGTCAAAGACGTAAATTACTTTGGTCTACAGGATGACTATGTCGTTAGTGGAAGTGACTCAGGTCACGTCTTCATCTGGGACCGCAAGACGGCTCAGCTTGTCAACATCCTAGAAGGCGATGGCGAGGTGGTCAATGTGGTGCAAGGTATGTATCGCATCTCAGAGCATCTAACAACTGCTGACGTTCCGCAGGACACCCATACGAACCAACAATGGCAGTGTCCGGCATTGACCACACGATCAAGATCTTCTCGCCTGATGCTCGCGACCAGCGCAATGCCCGGAAAGGCGTCGGCGTTCAGTCCTCAGATCCAGGAAGCTTTTCGAGTCTAAATTGGGGCCGTAGGAGGCGTGCCCAAGCAAACGACGATGAACAGCGTCCAAGTGAGGAGCGTCCAAACGAAGATCTTAGTGATAGCGACGAGGAGGTGACCATGAACGGACTGAAGAGCCGCAAGCGTATGCACGAAGCGTATCAAATCACTTCGCAAAACGACATGGACCGCAAAGGCGGCAGGGATGACTACTTTATCTCCGTAAGTTGAATGTGAGCTCCAACATGAATGTTGCGCTAACAATCTGGACAGCAAGCGGTCTTTGCGCAATTGGCTCGTCATATGGCTGCACAGCAGGGCGCTGGTGCTGGTGCCGGAGGTGGAGAAGACGGTGACACACCTATTGTCGTTACTGAGGAGAACTGCTCCGTAATGTAGGCCACTCGAACCAAGGGCGTCTTCATGAATGGACACATGATATTTCCTCGTCTCCAATGGAAGATACTCTGAATATATTGATTGTATTATGATCTCTGGCAGAATTAATGTTCATTGCCCAGTATTCCCCATGCGCCGCCCTAATGCACTGAGTGAACCCCTTTTGCTTATTCCATGCCACTCTACGATGCCTTCTTCTGCTTGGCCTTGAGGGCCTTCTTGCGATTGCTCTTGATCATGACGACGGAGAGGAAGCTGCCGACAACGGTGGAGCCGAGAATGATGAGGATGACAGGGATGCGGATGGCCCAGACGCGTGGCAGGAAGAGGTTGTGGAGGAAATGGTCGTCGTCGACAAATGGCTAACAAGGTCAGGATTGAACACGTGGAGTAGCATTCAAAGGATATACGCGTACCATCAAAAGTGTCCAGACGGTGTAGTAGACGAAGATGGAGGTCGCTGCAATGAGCATGCTGAGGCCTACAAGGCGGTCGAGCTGAGACATTGTTAGTTCTGCTGCACCATTTGAGGAATCATGAGACTTGACATACCATCTTGAATTATTGTTGGGCGAACGAGTGACTGCAATGACCTTTACTTTCGTTGGGTGAGTGTAGAGAGCAGCTGGCACTTTCCCCCAAATGCCAAGCATAGGGGTCGGCAAAACCGCGGGCCGCCGCCGCCTGGCGCGCCTTCTTCGAGCTAAACTTTCTCGCTGCTGCATCACATCATCTGCACCACAACTTCGGTTGTGCGAAACGTTAAACCTTCACGACCCCTCAGCTCGAAATAGCCATGACGGAGGTAGCTTCTGCCGTGAGACTGCCCTCGCCGTCACCAGAGCCCGACGTCCAGCGCAAACGCGACCGCTCGCCATATGAAGCCGGCCCATCGAAGCGCTCGCGGACAGACGACGAGACGGAGAAACCGCAACCGCGTATCAAACGAGCAAACGGGCGCAGACACGATGGAAACGGCCACAAGCCCACCACCGACGATCTCCCCGAGGACGACTCGCGTCTGAATCTCTTCCGCAATGCCTTCAGCGCGAACCGCAAGCTGCCCATCGATGACTCCAAGACGCGCGCGGGTGGCGCCTACATCCCGCCTGCGCGCCTGCGCGAGATGCAGAAGAGCATCACGGACAAGAAGAGCGCCGAGTTCCAGCGCATGGCGTGGGAGGCGCTGAAGAAGTCGATTCAGGGTCTGATCAATAAGACGAACACGGCGAATATCAAGATGATTGTGCCCGAGCTGTTCAGCGAGAACTTGGTGCGCGGGCGAGGGCTGTTTTGTCGGGCGATCATGAAGGCGCAGGCAGCGAGTCTGCCGTTCACGCCCATCTATGGCGCTATGGTTGCGATTGTGAACACGAAGCTGCCGCAGGTGGGAGATTTGCTGGTGCGCAGGCTGGTCATACAGTTCCGGAAGGGCTTCAGGAGGAACGACAAGGCTGTGTGCTTGTCTAGTACCATGTTTTTGTCGCATCTGGTCAACGCGCAGGTGGTGCATGAGGTCTTGATCGCCGAGATCCTGCTGCTGCTGCTCAACAAGCCCTCGGACGACTCGGTGGAAATTGCCGTCGGCATCATGAAGGAGGTCGGCGCTTTCCTCGAGGAGATGAACCCGGCGATTGCCAACGCCATCTTCGACCAGCTGCGGAATATCCTGCACGAGGCCGACATCGACAAGCGCACGCAGTACATGATTGAAGTGTTGTTCGAAGTCAGGCGGACAAAATATAAGGAGCATCCCTCGATCAGAGAAGATCTGGATCTCGTGGAAGAGGAGGACCAGATTACGCACAGGCACACTTTGGAGGATGACATTAAGGTCGAGGACGGACTGAACATCTTTAAACTTGATGCCGAGTACGAGGAGCATGAGGCAGAATACCAGAAGATCAAGGCCGAGATCTTGGGCGAAGAGGAGGGAAGCGATGAGGGCGGATATACGGACGCCTCATCGGAGGACGAGGAAGATGAGGAGCAGAAACAACTGGACATCAAGGACCAGACCAATGCCGACCTTGTGAACCTGCGCCGAACAATCTACCTTACCATCAAGAGCAGCGGTGGCTTCGAAGAATGTTGTCACAAGCTCATGCGCATCAACCTTCCCAACGGCCTTGAGAACGAGCTCACAACCATGATCGTCGAGTGCGCCAGCCAAGAACGCACATACGAGAAGTTCTACGGCATGGTTGGTGAGCGCTTCTGCAAGCTCAATCGCATGTGGACCGATCTCTTCGAGGAGGGCTTTGCACACTACTACGAGACGATACACCGCTTCGAGACCAACCGCCTACGTATCATCGCGCAATTCTTCGCCCACTTGCTCGCTTCTGACGGTATCGGATGGCACGTCTTCCAAGTCATCAAGCTGAACGAGGAAGATACGACCTCCAGCTCGCGTATCTTCATCAAAATCCTCTTCGAAGAACTCCTCGCCTCCCTCGGCCAAAAAACCGTTGTCGAGCGTTTCAAAGATCCCATGCTTCAAGAAAGCCTCACAGGCGTCTTCCCCACCGACGCAGACGACCAGTCCAAAACCCGCTTCTCTATCAACTTCTTCACCGCAATCGGCATGGGCGTGCTCACAGAGTCCATGCGCGAATGGCTCAAGAACAGCGCCCCAAAACCCAAACCTCTCCCCGAGCCAGAAAGCGACTCGGACTCCGTGTCCAGCCGCTCTTCATACACGTCCTCAAGCTACTCGTCCCGCTCGCGTTCTCGCTCGCGCTCCCCCGCCCGACGCCCCCGCGACTCCCGATCGCGCTCCCGCTCATCTTCCCGCGGCCGCTCATACACACGCAGCCCCTCCCGCTCTCGTTCTCGCTCCTCAACCCCCCGTAAACTCAAATCCAAACGCGCCTACTCCTCCAGCCGCTCACGCTCTCCCCCGCCCAAACGCCGCGGCCGCAGCCCCTCAGACTCCGTCTCGCGCTCCCCGCCGCCCAAGCGCAGGGCGCGTAGTCCCTCCGACTCAGTGTCTAGGAGCCCGCCGCCGCGCAGACGCAGGTATTCGACTAGTCCGAGTCGTTCGCCGCCGGCGAGGCGCGGGACGGACGAGAGTAGGAGTGTTAGTCCGGTGGGGAAAGGGAAAGGGAAGGCAAGGAGTGAGAGTCGGAGTGTGAGTCCGGCCCTGAGAAAGAGGAGGTATAGTAGTGAGGTTTCGAGGTCGAGGTCGAGGTCGAGGTCGAGGTCGGCGCCGAGACGGACGAGGGAGTCTTAGATCGAGCGCATGGAAGATGATATGTGTTAGGGTTAGGTCATTGGCATTCGGATTTGGGTTTGGAGGGAGTGGAAATAGCATCAGAGGAGGTAGTATTGTACAGATAGCACCACAAATCAGATTGAACGAAGACGGTTTTGTCAAACAAGTTGCTCGGATTTCTTTGGTGTGTAGAATCGTGGCAATTCTGCCTTAGGCCAGGTTTCTCCAAAACCCCTCCTGCATCCGAATCCCAGCGCCGAACTCCAGACTCCAGTGCCTCTAACTCCGTTGTCGCGTCGATACGTGTTTATTTGCTCTCCTAGCGGTTTCGATCAGTGGTGCCTACAAATGTCGAATGAAGTCAATCAGCCGAATATAGCAAATGTGCCCTTTGGGCGCATCGATTGAGTCGGAGGATCCTAACACATTAGAAGTGAAGCTGTCAAGAGGGAACAGCGCTTCGAGCGCCATCCCATCACCACCTCCTCACTCCCTGAGTGTTAGCCGTGAGGTAAAAATAGACATAGAGTATCGGTCACGATGAGGAGGAACGGGTAAGCCAGTCGAGGGATCGCCTTACCTTGTGCGCAAATGTGGATGTCTTCGGAGTCTTGTTCTCCTCAGTCGCGGTGGTACCTGATCCGGCAGTGGCGATGGTGGAGTCGATGTCAGCAGTGGGTGTGTTGACCTCTTCGAAGCTGCTAAAGGTTGAGGTCGGGTAGATGGTGTCGTCAACACTGCTGAATGTGGAGGTCGGAGAGATGGTTTCCGCGAAACTGCTGGTGGTGGTCGTGGTCGTGTCAGACTCTGTGAAGGAGGTCGTCGTGGTGAGAGTAGCGCCGTCCGCAGTAGAGACACGGGGGGAGTACTCGATTGTAGAGGAGGTTGCAGTGGGTATGGGCACATCAGAGCCGCGCTCAGACTTGTTCGAAACAACGCTCATAGGAGTCTCGGAAACGGCGGGTTCGTATAGCAGGGCTGCGCCGTTGAAGTAGTCTGGCTTCTTGACGTCTCCGAGGGCTTCGCCGAGCTCCTGCATGCGGAGGGATTCTTGTGTGAGCGGGACGGTGGGTGAATTTGGTGAGAACTCGTCGAGAGGGGTGGAGAGAATCATGTCGTGGGGAATCACAAGTCCAAGCTTGTTGCGCTGGTCACCCTGGTCATCGAAGATGCCGGTCCAGTTCGGCCACTTGATCAGGCAATGGGAGGTTGCGTTGTTGACCGCTTTGCTCCACTTGTTCTGCGGTGCGCGACCGGTCTTCGGAGCTCGCAGGCCGCTGTCAATGCAGTTGTCTCCACAGGTCAAGAGCACGATCCTAGAAAGCTCATGTTCGAAAGGGAGGTGGTCGATGACAAAACCGTCGAGTTTCAGGCACCATAGCGGAAGCGGGGTGGCTTCGTCCAAGCCAGAGGCGATTCGAGCTTTTCGGATGGAGTAGTCGTCCAGGTACTCGCCAGTGCCGATAGCGTAGTGCAGTATACCTTTGCCATCCATGCCCTTGTAGAAATTCTCTGGGGAGTCTTCGAGAGCGACGGTGAGTCCGGCCACGTCTTTGGCTTTCTTCCACTCTTCAGAGCGCACGATCGGAGCCACAGCCATCTGAATATCGAGAACTCGCATGCCTCCGGCAGACGTGTTTCGGAAGACCGTCTCCCAAATAAGCGGCTGGAACGAGTTGTGTACATTCAACAGACGAAGCTCCTTAAGCTTGACTTGTTCTTGCAACAACTGCATCTCATCTGGGGTGATGTACGAACGGTACAGTGCATCACCATCCTGCTCCAGGCGGACAGGCTCGCCAAGATCGACGACAAGCTTGATGAGCTCAGTTGCCAACATCTTCCAGACAGCGGGGGTAAAAGGTAAGCCCGAAATCCAACTAGCGACGTTAGTGCAGGCGCACCGTTCACTGACACCAATTTTCCACTTACGTCAGTTCCTGCAGATTGCTCATCTGCTTCAAAAGCTCTCCAATCTTCTCGGTTGCTTCTCCCCACTTCAATACAGAATCGAGGCGCGCCTGTATAAACATTAGCTCAGAACAGTGAAGTGAAAATGTTTAGCTCCGCTAGCGTTTATTCGAAGACATGTGCTGCACTTGCCTTGGTCTCTTTTGCTTCTTCATCAAGCGTGTCTCCAGAGTCAATTGGGGTCAGATTCCAATCACCGATGATGTACAGCTTGGTCGCTGCAAAAGCTGCTGCGCGCGCATGATGTAGCACGTGATCGACTCGCTCAGTGATATGCGCAAGAGATGGGACAGACTGGCCGCTCTCATCGCGACCGACATCTATGACTAGACAATCAGCTCCCCGATCGGTGTCAAGCGCCTTCTCGAGGCTGTAAGCCCTCAGCGCAGACCTGAATTCGCTCATCGCGGTAGCTTTGCTCTTCGATAGTGGTTGGTGGTTGTCGGGTGTTCAACGTGTGGGTGTGGAAAAGAGATGGGAGAAATCGGGTCGAAGTTGGAGGAGATAAGAAGGAGAGCGGGTGCAGTAACAGAAGGTGTCCGTTTGTTTGCTATATAGATAAGGCAAGTGCGCGTGGTGAAGGCGTGCAATCGCACACATGTCGCCGCTAATTGGCCCGTCCCCCCGCAACGTGCTCATGGACCCTACGCACGCCGTTTGTGCGACGGCGGTCAAAGTGGGCATATGAAACTGGGGGAAGTGGAGAGTCGGGTGTGGGGATGGTGTTGTACTACCACTGTGCGGTAATCGCCGTAGCCTAGAAGTCATGTGGAAAGGGCGTTGTTGACGCCCAAGGGAAGGAGGCAGCTACTGATGAGGAATGGCGAGTTGCACGATAGTCGTGATATGAGCAAGCTGGCTTGCTGGATGAACGATCACAAGAACAAAATGATACTTACAACATACTCTACTAGTACACGCGCAGAGGCGTCGCGTTGTCTTTTGTCTGCGATCAGAGTGACTTTCCCATAGTTTACTCTTTGCACCCCGTGACCACTTTGACTTTGTGATCATAACTCTCGTAATGGGCTCTTTACGTCGGGACGTCGAGGATACAATGTTCAAAAGAATCGGCAAAGTGAAAGTGTCCCAAAAGTGGGCCAGGTGACTGAAGCTAGACTGCGCGTCAAACTGAGTTCGATCTTTACCCAGTACCTCGGACGAGCGGGACTTCACTGTCGCCATGTCCTTGCAGCAGCTATCCACCGAATTGGATACCTTCATTTGCGAGCGTTGCGACACCAGTACCTTACTCTCACTCTGCGCGACTTCTCGGTACTGGCGCAAGCTCGCTGAGCCAATAATTTACGAGGATGTCTGCTTCACTGTCGACGAGGCGAGGAAAGTCAAGACCCTCCTCGTCACTCTGATAAAGCGCCCCGAGCTCGCGAAGTACGTGAGGAAGATCAGAATAGCCCCGTCGTCACCTGTGATAAAACCGACTGGGCCGGGTTCAACTTCTCAAATGGACTAATATCAAGAGCATGTGAGTGGGCCGGCGAAGAAGGTGCTTATGGTGATAGAGACGCTAACAGCGACAAAAAAGGAGAGATGAAGATTGCAAAAGTCAACGCCCTGGGTCTCCGGATGCGTGTTTCAAGTCCGCTCTTATTCGAAGAGGAGAAGAACGCCAGAACACGAAAATTGCGCTGGGAAAACTAGGTCGCGGACGATTGCCGG
Source organism: Parastagonospora avenae f. sp. tritici 18332-5 (assembly GCA_022559985.1). Lineage (NCBI taxonomy): Eukaryota > Fungi > Ascomycota > Dothideomycetes > Pleosporales > Phaeosphaeriaceae > Parastagonospora > Parastagonospora avenae. Next base: position 29,853 of record JAFJTR010000044.1, on the reverse strand, counting down.
GCTCTCAACCCAGATATGGTTCGCCTTATCAGATCTGCATGGCCCAAACTGTCTTGACACATAAAGCAGCAACTGTAGATTGCTGCTCTGAACACATCCTACTACGAATCAGGCGACCCATATTTGCCGCTCATTGTGACGCTCGCAACGAACGTTAAAGAGCTTGTCCTTCAGTATCCAATGGACGGCTTGGCTAACTTCATCGATATTATATTGCACTATCATCGTACAGTGCGTGAGATGATCTGTGGCAACCAGTATCCATTTCACAAGCTAAAGTGTCTCTATATACGAGGCATAGGTCATTCCCAGGATCCCGAGCACACCATGTCCCTGTGGGTTCCATTGCCTGTCAACACAGAGAGTCTCATGATATGAGATTATCAAATGGACCGTTTTGTATATCCACCGTCGCGAGGAGTATTCGAAAAGCCATTCATGAACAGTTCTTTTTCAAATGCCAGTGTGGTTCCCAAAGCTACGCATGCCGGGTTTGGTTCGAAACTCCGCATCTTGGACGTCCGCAGGTGCTACGTGGACCCATCTGACTTCTTCCAGTCACTGCGAAACAACTACTTTTGCAACCTCGAAAAGCTGCGAATCACAAAGCTTGCCCAGTGCGACCGTTGGCTTGCTGACATAAATTGGTCCATACTAGGTAATTTCTTAAGCTCTTGCCTTCCAAAGCTTTAGGATCTGGAACTGTCGATGTGGTGGGATCAGCCACATCCAGTTCTTCATCGGCATTATCCCGAGGCTCCCGACAGCCATGTCGGAGGTCTGCAAACTCTATCATGTCTTCGTATATTGAACACAACCTGGGTTTACTCGTGGAAGTATTCTCCGTCGAAGCTACGCATCAATTACTTACGCTACCTTCCACAGCTGTGCCGGAAGACTTGGACTGTCTCGAGCTCACTGATGTTCCCTCATTTTTCTTGGAGCAAATCGTGAGCGACTATGGCGCACCAGAGTGCACGAATGTGCTTGCCCAGCTACTGTCGACCCTTCCTCACTGTAAGCGATTCAACTTTGAGATATACGAGGTGCCTTCTGATGAGGTCTTGGATGGTCTTTGGGCGATCGGAAAGAGCCTGGATGACATGGATGTGGATTTCTCGTTTTCATATCGCCTCCCACATAAGGACGCAGCGGACGTTGATGGAGAGCCGGTGGTCCCGGTATAAAAGAACGAAGGAATAGACTCAATGCGCTAAGCAAAATATCAAACTACACATTGCGTGTTATATCAAGTGCTTCGACTCGATGTTGATGGGACTACCTACCTGAGATGACTAATTAGCGTGTCAAGAGGCCGATATTCGGCGCTCCTGCAAGTCGCGCCCATGATCGCTGCCATGAACGCGTGCGAGCTGACAACATCGGAATCATGGTATAACCCTCATGCTTGTTATGACGCATTGTGGCTCCGACACCGCATACAATAGACCTAAGCAGTCTTACTCTTACCTCTTCGCCTGGCAAGAGCCACTTGATCAACCACTTACCTTCAGCAACAATAGCTTCTATACACCAATCAAGCATTGACTTGTCTTTCCAATTACTGACACACCCTAAAACCCCGATCATTGCAGAGACCTACCATGTCGAAATATCTCCACGGACACCACGCTTCCGTCCTCCGTTCCCACAGCTGGCGAACCGTCGAGAACTCGTGCCCGCACCTTTTACCCTACCTAAATAACCCATCCGCCAAGATCCTCGATGTTGGTTGTGGTCCTGGTACTATCACCGTGGATCTAGCATCACGCGTACCACAAGGTCTTGTATACGGCATCGACCCTTCTACTGAGGTTATCGACAAGGCGCGAAAGCACGCCGAGGAGAAGGGTACCACCAATGTGCGCCTGGAAGCTGGCGACATATTCGATTGGGAGTCCCTAGATGGCATAGAAGAGGCGAGTTTCGATATTGTCCATGCGCATCAGGTCCTACAGCATCTCCAGGACCCGCTCGGAGCTATGAAGCAGATGAAGCGTCTGGTCAAGCCCGGGGGCGTGCTTGCAGTCCGAGACTGCAACTACATGGCCATGGACTGGTACCCTGAGCATGAGGGAATGCATAAGTGGAAGGAACTATACATCAAGGTTGCGCAAGGCTTGAACGCCTATCCCAATATGGGCAAGATGCTGCATGCGATAGCTCTGCAGGCTGGTTTCCCAAGAGAGGATATCGATGCTAGCATCGGCACCTGGACCTTCAGCACGCCGGAGGAGAGAGCTTTCTGGTGTGGTCTTTGGGCAGACAGGACAGTGCAGAGCGACTACAAGCAAAAGGCTATCGACAGCGGACACGCCAAGATCGAGGACCTTGAGGAAATCGCTGCGACCTGGAGAGAGATGGAGAAGAAAAAAGACGGCTGGTTCGCGGTCATAAATGGACAAGTCATTTGTCACGTACGGTAGGCTGGTGCAGGTAATACAAAGCCCACGAGCCATCTCGCTCCCGAATCTCTCACCTGTTTTGCTTTCTCCTCCATCTCCATCTCACTGAACCACACCTCACCCTCGCCCCCACTTCAAAGCCCAATCAAAACACTCACCGCAGCTACCGCGGCCCATCATCTGACTTTGCGTGCATTAGCTGTCTAGCCTAGCCATAGCTGCCTGGCCCTGCAGCAGCTCCATATCAACCCCACTTACCCCTCCTGAAGCTCTCCTTCAACCATCAGCAAGGCATTCACATCTCAGCAACCAGAAACTCAAATCTCTCTACCAAATAACGGCGACGAACAAATCAGTCACCATGCAGTCCTCCACCGTCCTCGTCAACTTCCACAACGATTGCCCCAAGTGCGGCGCAAGCATCAGCGACGCCGGCAAGACTTGCGGATCGTGCGGCAGCGTGAGTGCTATAGGACAAACAACTTCTAAGGATAGCCACTGACTATCATGATAGTCTTGCCCCGTCTAAGTCTGTCACGCGACAACGTTTTGTACGGGATGGCGTAGTTGGCGAGGCTGAGTAGTTGAGATACCAGAGCATTTGTACGGAGTTGTGACGAATCCAATGGACGATTTGACATCATGACTACTTGTGTTGATTTGAGTGCAATTAATGCGTGTGAAAGAATTAATGTGCGCCAACGCCTTGCGAGTTCAACATGGCTGTAGCACTGCCGCTTCTGCTTCGGATAGAGGGTAAATTTGCGCGTATTTTTTAGTTCACATGTTCTTCTTCATCCGAAGGAACGTTAACACCATCGTCGCGAAACAAATGACTACCGTGAGAAACATGAAAATGGAGTCCGTCTGGCTCTGCTTGCAGCGGACATTCAGCTGGAAGTATTTCTTCGTGGATTCTGTGAATGCACATTCATCTGCGTAGTAACTATCCCAGTTCGCGTATCTTGACTGCCTACAGCCTCCGTTGAGTATATCGATACCTCCCAAGGAGCCGGCGTAGGGATAGTTGGCATCTCCTAATCTGTTTTCTCGACTCTCATCGCTACAGTCCTTGCCTTGCAGTCTGATAGCTATGATCTATTTCGTTGTCAGTCTCGATTGCGATTGAAGTGACGCCTGTCCGCGACTCACGACTCCACCGACGATATTCAGTAGTATCACCACCACATCCACCGCCATTTCGATATATTCGCGGAGCAGATTGGTCCAGGCGATGACCAGGCTGAAAATAGCAGCTGCGAGAGACACGGCACCGATGGCTGCGGCGAGTGGTAGGATTGTCGGCGGAGCAGGGGCAGTTCTACCATCGTCCCAGCGTTTACTCTGGCCTTTGATCAAAGTAATTGACAACCCCAGAACAACAATGCCAAACAGCATCTGAAGCCCACGCAGACCCGAGCTGCTCAGGAGATTAAATCTGGACTGCATGTTCGAAACATCGACGACGACGGAATCTGCAGCTGTGGTACAAATTAGTATGTATAGTATATCAATAAAGTGCTCGAAGAATGGCGACAGACGAATGACACTGACAAGACAGGCAGCACCAGCACCAGCAGCTCACGCTCTTTTTGAACGACTTACACAGTATCGCCAGGACTCATGACCGCAGAGCAGACATCTTAACTGTACTCAATCACACCAGGCTTCATCGCACACGCATAGTCACTATCACGATACACCCGCATGCCCTTGAGCAACACATCGACGTAAAATTTCCTGATTCGTTCCGTGTGCGTTGACTTCGATCACGCTGGTATATCATCCCTCCCACCAAAATCGCCTGGGTACTTCTCTGCGGTCGAAAGAGCAGTATTAAGCATAAGAAAGGAAAACTGACGTGCGCCTTGCCTACTCCCATTACTCCTATCACAATCACTTCCGACCACTTCTCATCTCCCATCTCCTAGCCCTTCACCCACTCTTTCCTCCCTCTATCCCCTCACAATCCCTCCTCCTCCATAGACCCACACCTAGTATCCCTTGCGCTTCCTCAGGAACGCAAGTCCAGCCGTAACCAGCAATAACGCCGCCGCAAGAAACATAAACACCATGTCCGCGCTGCTCTCCCGACAATGTCCCTCGACCGTGCTCCGCATCTTGCTATTATCCCAAGGCTGACTCTGCACCCAGCAATTAGTTACCTTTTGAATTTTCTTGCACCCGCCGTTGAAGAGTTCGTTCAACGCGATTTTGAACCCGTTCTCGATGTCGCCAAAGTCATAGCTGTCCTTGATCTTGCAGGTCACGCCGCGCATGTTGACGGCAAAGGCCTATTTGATTGCTTAGCTTTTTGAAATCATTGGGGAATGGGGGAGTGGGACGTACAATTCCGCCAGCGATATTAAGCAGTGCGGCAAACACATCGATCGCCATGCCAACTATGCCCTCGAGGAACGCGATCCAGACCGCCGCAATGCCCACAAATGCCGCGATGATGGTCACGCCACCCAGGAACGCTGCGTACCCGAGTGTAGCGGGCAGCGCACCCCAGTGATGGCCGCGGATCAGCGTGACGCTCAGGCCGAGGATGACGATGCCGAAGAGCAGCTGGACGGCGCGGCAGCCCCAGTTGGCGAGCGTGGAGATGGACATGACTGCTTGTTTTTGTGTGATTATGTGAGGTGTCGTTGCGGTATCTGTGTATCGCGGCGTTTGATGTATCGGCGTCGCAGAAAGATTTGCAGAAGTGAGAGAAATGTTTCCACCCCCTTGTGTGCTGAGACAAGATCACTAGCTCACAACAAACAAACGAAACGCGCAGGAGAAAAAATTGTATGTTCCGGAAGACAACGTGGCCGTGGCACGCATTCACTTGATATCTATATCGAGCTTCACCGGTGCGTAGGGCCCCCCAGCGTAGGCATCCAAAGGCGTCCAATGCAGTCCTGTTTCAAACATCTAGACTACACCGCCCTGACTCCGCGCAAGGCAGCCTTGCCCTCGCCGCCTAGTCCTTGCTTTAAAAAGTAAGTTTCTGTACACATCGTGCGAGTGGGTGACGGGGGTTCGTAAGGCAGCAGGCGCGCGAGTACGAGTCTGGGTTCGATAGCGTCGAGTTGTACGAGTTGGCCGTTGATGGGGGGTTGTGACACTGCATGCGCCGAAACCTTGTGTCGCTTGGAAAGTGGTGAGTCTGTAGTCTTCGTGTGATGCTGTGTGTAATGATGTTCGGGAGCTAAGCGCAAGGCTGAATGCGTGCATGAGCCAGCGCCTATATTAGCCACGTAAATGTGATTGGACATGGTCAGTTCGTGCAATGAATGAGCCTCACCACCGTCTGGCGATGCAAAGTGATGAAATTTAGGACCCCGTCTTGATGCCCGTTCTACTCCAAATATACCGGAATGCCGTATACAACTGCGGCTGCCCCATTCAAATACCTCAAGATGCATGACTTCCTCGCCTCTCTGACGCATTCATCCAAGCCCAACCCTCTACGCCGCTCTCCAACAGGCTCAGCCTCATCATTGACAACCTTGGGTTTCTTGCCCTTCTTCGCACTGCCGGGTGCTATTGCGTCCTCGACCTCGTCCGCCACTTGCGCAACTCTTCCCTTGCCCTTTGCTTTTCTACCAGGAGTCTTTGGTACTACTGGTGCAGTGTCTTCTTCTGGCTCAGGCCAGAGGCCCCATAGCTCACCTGCTTTGATAGCGAAGCGATCACAGTCCTTGTCTGTGACATCCCAGAGCATGCCTACAACGGCAGGTGCACCGGCAGTGAGGTACGAAGCAAGCATACCCGACGGCTCGTAGATGCCGTTCTCTGTGAGATGCACAGACGAACAGCCAAAGAGAAACGTTGTCGCACAGCCTGGTTTCCTACTGTGATCATCCTGTTGGCCGGGGTAGAGGCGGCGTACAGCCTTTGAGCGTACGAACTGGGCACCACTACCATGTCCAAAGTAGAGCACCAGTTCCTCTTCTCGCAACGAGTCCTCGAACTCTTTTTCTGTTGGTGCGCGGTTTGCAATCTGTGTCCAAGGCCCTTCTAGCTCGTCCAAGCGAGGTTTGAGCGTCTTTGATGTGTGCGACAAGTCACCACCCGGATTCAGAATGCTGGTACCTCCACATCCTGCTCTTATATAATGTCCAGGCGGCTGGTGTGTGTCATCGTTGCACTGCCTCGCAACCAAAAGACGTTCTCGAAGTGCAGCTAGCGAAGGAAGGCGAGATATGGAGAGATGCTCCAAGCAGGGTAATGATTCCCAAGGGAATCCATGCAAGTTATTGTCCAAGATGAGGATCGTATGTTTAGTAGTCTGAGGTGATTGCGCTGCGCTGTGGTATGCTTGCAGCGCTTCTTGCGTTTCCACAACCATGGCATCGAAGTCGATTTCATCGTACGCGTTGCGCTCGCCGTTGAAGTGTAGAATATCGACCACAAAGTACATGAGATCCATCAACGGCTCGTCCAGGTCCAGGTCCTCGTCGTTGGCATCGCCTAAACCAATGAATAATTCCAGAACTCTAGTATCCAACGTGGGCCTCTTTGCTTGGGATTTCTTTTTGCGAGACGGGAGATGCTGATTCAACATATTCTCCAAAGACTTGCGAAAGCGGGCAAGCAAGCTTGGCTGTCGCTCATGCTGAGAAAACATACCCTTGAATCCGCCCAGCCAGATGTTCTCCATGTTGATGAGGAGCTCGTGTAGCCTTGTGTCAAGAGCTTCGCGTTCGGCCCACCACTGTTGACGGGCTTCTCTCGAGGTCATATCTTTGGCAGTGCGTGTACTAAAGTCACTGAGCTCGATAATCTCGTCGAAGTCTCGTTTGCCATCCTCGAAAGAGAATTCCTCCTCGTCCATGTCGCGGGATGCGTGTCGAGCTAATGGCAGGCGGAGTAGGAATGGAGACACACCACTTTCATAGCGTGTGATGTATAGCTCATCGCGAGTATCGTTCAGTGCCAGAGATACGGCATTCCAGGTCTCCGGAATGATGTCAATATATTCTCTCTGGAAGTTCGACACTGCTGTGGGGGCAGAGATAGTGCAAGATGAGTTGGGCCATCGCAAGCAGTCATCGCGTGACATTGGCTCTTTTTCGGCTTCGATCGCATCTTGCGCGAGCCTCAGCGCGTTGCATTTTGGGACTTCACCCATGTAAGCCGCATACAACGGATGTATAGAGCCACCTATCTCGTGTCCAGATACTGCAGAAATCAATACCGTGATGGTGCCCAGCGCCATGGATACCTGCTGAAACATGTAATTTGGACCATTTGCAGCGCATGCTGTGTGGGCTTGTACTAGGCGATTTCTAGCATCTCGTAATGTCTCAACGAAATCATCATTCACGGGCTTCTTGGCGCGGCCAGTTTTTGCTGTTGTTGATGATGCCAGTGCAGGGCGCTTTACATTGGCTTCATCAGATAGTCTTCGCTCCTTGGTGTTAATTGCGGGGAAGGCAATGGTAGATTCGGGCAATGTGTTGACTGCAATGTTCTCGGCAATCTGTTTGGTGCTTTGCGCGAGCATTGTCTTGAACGCCGCCCATGAATGAGATAAATCCCGGGCTGTAGCGACTTCTGTTTCATCCATCTGGGCTAGAAGAGCAGATGCGGTTGCGAGATCCTCCTGCAAGAGATGCGCAAGAACCCGTCGATTTGTGATCTCGAGTTGAAAGTTGTGCAAGACCGAACATTGTTCACTGCTGCTGGACGTTTCTGAGGACTGAACGGCGAATCCTTTAGCTTTCGACGTGGACGCGGTCTTTGCAGCGACAGCTGTCTTGACCTTAGATCGAGCGTTCGCAGCAGGCTTTGCAGTTGTCTTGCGTATTGGAGCCTTGACAGCCTTGACTGCAGGCCTACGATCTCTCGTTGTTGTTGCGGCTTTGGTCGTTGTGGTTTCTGTTGTCCCAACCGTCATCTGGGACATTTGATCAACAAGACTATCGACATCATATGAGATTGTGTCCAAAGTTTTTGTGTGTAGTGGCGAGGTCAGGTCCTTCAAAAGCTGTTCGAGTGTGTCATACGACGCAATCTCCTCTTCGTACTGACCAGTCCAGTGGTGGACTCTGGCAACTGCAGATTGGTAGCCAATGATCGAGAGACATTTTCGGCTCGCATCAACCGAAAGCGAATCGAGGATAGGTTGCGCTTTATCGGGTCTGCCACTTTGAGCCCAGCAGTCCGCGCGCCAGCTGGCATTATCGATCATGAGAGTTGGCGATTTCGAGGCAGATGCGACCTTCTCAGCTTGTTCTGCGACGTAGATTGCTTCGTGCAGTAATCCCTGATGGGCGAAAATTTGCGAATGCTGCATCAGTCCCCGATATAAGGCAGGCACCAGAGACCAGAACTCGGGACCACTCAGTGCATCGTGTGTGACAGACATGACGATAGGTGCGCCCTTCTCGTTACGCATTGAGCTCAATGGGTCGAACGCTACCTTGCTGGGCCCATCAATGTCCGACTCTGAATCATCAACAGGCGCAGCCTTCTTAACAGTGGCTCTTGACTCCAATGCCGCCCAAATACGTCGATTGAGAGCCACGCATTGCCTCGCATGCTTGGCAGCATCCTTGTAGCTTCCTTCGATTGTCGATAGAAGCGAGTAGACGTATGTGGCATCAGCTAACACCCTGTTGAAGCGCAGTCTCGACGAGAGAGTAGTTGATGGTTTAGCAAGATCCATGAATTGCTGATCCGCAAGAGCATGCTTTTGTGCACCAGTCATGATGGTAAGACTAGCGATGTTAGTATGAAGATTGTTTGAATGATAGAAAGCACTTACGCCTTGGCCGTATTCCCGATTCGAGCCAAGTACTCAGCATATGCAACATGCCATCGCAGCCTGGCCTCCGTGGATGGCTTGTAGTTGGTGATCAGCTTTTCTGCTTTAGCCAACGAAAGTCCAGCCTTTCCGGTGTAGCCGAGACGCAGGAATTGCAGTCCCAGAGCACAGAGGCTTGTGACAGTGTCAGATGGATCGGGGCTCTTTTGCAGCTCGCCTGCTTTCACGAGGAGATGAAGTACGGGTAATGCTAAATACTCCTCGCCGTTCACGTTGAGATATTCGACACTTGTCTTCAAATCTGAGAGCCAACTCTCGGTATCATCAACACGATCGACAAGGCTTTGCCAAGAAGACGAAGTGGCAAGGATGGACTCCCACGTAGATAAGCACTCCCGGAGAATTGGCACCTGTGGAGTAGGCTCCTGTGTCGAGATCTTGAGCTTACAGAAGGCGTTCAGATGCGGGCCAAATCGTATTAAGCCTTCGTCCTGGGAGCCTGAAATATCAATCAGAGATGTTTGCGACGCATCTGATTCCAAAGACGGCATCGAAGCAACATCAGCATGACTTTGGGAGAGCTGAAGTAGGGACGCAAGTAGTCGTAATCGTCGGATAGGATACTGATTCGCTGCGTAGAGACTTTGGAGGCGTTCCACGAGGGCAGTGACTGATGAATTAAGGTTGGTATCCCAATGTCGGTTCTTGGACAATGTACGTAGATAGAGATTCAGCTGGTACTCTAGAAGCACACCTCGGACTTCAGACTGTAAATCGGAGTCGTCAAAAAACGCCATCTCTTTCGCATCTGAGACGCCTGATTTGAGAAAACTGCGATGATGCGACTTCAAGACACGATTGAACGTGCCCAATGGGCCCTGGTCCCCGAAAATTTCCTGCAATGATTTGGTCGCGGCAGCATCGGCTAGTTTTTGAGACGCGTCTGATCCGAGGTGCGCCTGAAGGCATTGCATGTACGCCTTTCGTGCCTTCGTAGTGCTATCCAGGCCTTCGAGAGTATCACCGAGCTGCTCGAGCTTCATGATGAGATGACCCCCGGACCGCATGTCTTGAGATCTCATCTGTACGAGATTGATAGAGCGCTGCATTGACGTAATAAGAATCGCTGAGGTGAATTTGGCCTTCCTTAGCTGAAGATAGATAGCCCAATACGCGTTGGAAAGCTTCACGAGTAGTGACTCAGTCATTTCGGAATCTAGCAGGTCGGCATTTGCACCGAGCGAACACTCTTCTTCAAGTCGATGTATGATGTGCGAGCATTCTTGCAGCATGACATCGAGTTCCTGCCATTGTTGTTCAGAGTTGACGATTTGTTTGCAACATGCCAACACAGAGTCGAGGCTACTCTTCGTGCACTTGGACAACATAGTCATCCTCGCATCGTGCCGGCGTTGTGCATTTACATCTGCGCTGTCTGCTGGTTTCACACCTACCATCCTGGCCGAGAAATGTATGCTCGCCGCGATAATGTGGATAGTGCTTTGCCTGGCATCGTCCTGTTCTTTAACCTGCTCAGATTTCGCAGAGAGAGCCATAAGAAGTCGAGTTGCTGCACGTCTGAAGGCATTGACTTCCACGAAAAGTGTGTCCAGGTCTGCCCCGGATCCACTGAGGCTACCTCCCAACGCCTCAAGCGCATTACTGACTGCATCTTCTAAACCCGGCGTCGCATCGTCTTTGAAAAAGGCTTCGATAGTAACATTTGCGATCCGAACTATGCGAGCGCTTTGTTTTGCGGTGGATCCGGTTGATGAGGAAGCGGGTTGCGCTGTGCCCAACCATCGAACTGCCTCCTCAGACAGCCCAGCGGCCTGAGCTAAAGAACTCAGGGTTTGATTGATTGCTGCGCTCGATGTATGTGCATTTCCTTGGCCGCGCTGGTCCCCTCTCAAATCTTCGTATAGAGTTGCAGCCAATCTGTACTTTTTGTTTGGCGATATCTGCGATCTTCTTGCAAAGGCAGTCAAGCACTTCGTGAATGGCTCTAGCAGTTCCTTCTCTTCGTTACCCTGATGCTTTGCTAAGCTCCACCACGTCTTCCGGACCTTGAATGCCAATTGTTGCAAAAGTAAAACAGTCTCCGTCGATGGCTGTAGGGGCTTCTCATCGTGCGAGCTAGCGATATGTGGACAGAGCGAGATTATTGTTTGGGAGAGGACTTCAAACTGTCTCGCAGCTTTGACTTGGCCACCTGGCGAGGTCATCATATGATGTATCAAGTTTGCGGGGGAGGAAGGGTTAGACAGCTTCAGGTAGTCCCAGGTTGCTTCGATGATGCGAGGCCGGCTCAGTTTTGCGATTACTCGTAGCGCGTATATTTGGAGATTGACCACGATTGGCACTGCAGGGCTTTCGGATCCGATTTCTGCAAAGTCCAACAGCGATGCCAGGCTTTCCTTCTCTCCCGAGACAGCGTTTTGGGCCCCCTTTTCAGCAATTCGACTTCCAGGGCGCTGCACCTCAACATCGTGACCCAAATATTTGTCCAGCCTCTTTTTCAGGTGTCTCATTTCTTTGATGGCAAGTCCGTCAAGTCCCAGCGCAACCAGTTTTCCAATTAACGCCAGAATGCCGCTCTCCAATTGTAGCTCCTGTGAGTCTTTGCCCAGCACTTTCGTGGCTTCCACTGTCCCCAAATATGCAAATGCAACTCTAGCGCATTCAGCCACGGAGACCAGGCCCGTATCGGGGCCTGTAGTCAGGAAGGATGAGTATGACGAAGATCGCCGTATCGCCGGCTTTTGTGGTGCATTGCTTATCTGCGAGGCAGATCGTTCCTTCAGAGGGCGCTGTGAGACAGAGGCGCTCTTCGTGTGTCCTGCTCGTGATCGGACTGGCTTTCGCGCATCTTCGCTAGGGGTGGGTTTTCTTGGTGGAGGTGTTTTCTGGGCGGTCGTATACGAGGGGGTCTTCAGAGCGTCTGCGAGGTTCTTGAGGGTGGTGTTGGCGACTTCGGTAGCCAGTATGTACTTCTCCCTTGGCGAGAGTGTTATTGCAGAATCTTTGATCTCCACATTGGCTGCAGCAGTCGCCGCTCCAGCTCTCCTCCGCGCTGTCGCCTGTGCCTTGACTCTGACATTCTCTTTCTGTGTAGGTTCCTCTGACTTCTTCAGAAGCAATTCCTGCAGTGTTGTGACCGTTGCAGCCGAACAGGTAGTGGTCGATCGGAGGTTCGCTTTTACTTCGTCGATGCGCAGACGCGTCGGCTCGTCCTTGGTGGCCATCTAATATCGATTGCGCGGGATTATCGATGTTCGCAATGCTTCATAGAGCGTGTAGATTATACATTATTAGGAGACTGAGCATGTAGGAGGTTATGACGTTGTCCAGGTCCGTTGTTGAAGCCGATGGGGCACGCCAAACAATCGCGAAAGCATAGTACCAAATTCGGCCTAGCGTCCAGTCATGTTTCGGCAGTCACGGCGTCCCCTAACCTTTACTTGAACATCACCACGTTGTAAGGCAGCAAATGGCAGAAACATTGATATTCGAGTGACAGTGAAAGACATTCACCCCCGCTTCGTCCAAAATCGCGGCCCTTCCACGCAAAGGGTGTTTTTGACAAAATCACGCCAATTGTCTGGAAGCCTATGTATGCGAAGTCCTCCATTCTCATCATCAACATTGACACCATATTCACTTTAGCATTGAATATCAGAAGAATTCAGTGACTAGGTCAGTGAGATGTTGCTGCTCTCTCCATCCGGCTCAACCACAGCGCCCAGGAATGATCTCGACACTGCGCTTTCTGAAAAGTGAAGCAACACCAACAATTAGTCTTGACGCAGACCCACAAGTTCTAAAACATCCCTTCGCTTTTCATATCTATAGCGACTCTGCCCTGGAAGTTATTTGGCGTTGGTGTCTGCGCTCAGCCAAGACTAAGTTCCTTTTGCTATCGCTGTTCGATGAATGGCTAGAGCAGGACATGTCACATCATACATTTGCATGCGCTTGAAGCACTTGTATCCAATTATCTCACTCGTACCACAGTCGCATTGAAAAGATGACAGCATAGCGTTGCAGCTGGTGTTATTTCGCGTGCTTGTACGCAAGCGAGCGACCACATAGAAACGTCTTTGTGAGAAGTGATGATGCAGTTCGGTCACACCCCAATAGTGCGTTTCTCTCAAGTGTTGGTTGTATATACAGTATACAAGCTGCGCGCAGCTGCGCAGGTCACAAGTAGCTGATTCGAGCCTAGAGTTGCCGAGAGATGCCGAATCTTTGCCTGCTCTCAAGTTTGGAGTTTTGGGCGTCGCATCGAAGCAAAATCTTCGAAGGCGCGCTACTTCAGTACCGGTAGGGCAAGGATGTCCAAACCACGTGGAGTACATTTGCATATCACTGCAGTCTTGACAAACTTGGTGGACAACAGTCTATCCTCCACCTCAGCACAGAATTTACCATGGGAATTCAGGACAATTCTCTTTGCTCTTATATAGAACGCCACATTGGCTGATACTCATCACATTATAATTACGGATACATTCTAGAAAGCCACGGTATCAGGAACAACTTCTCTCAAATCTCTATCGAGCCTGAGGAGCCCACTGCCCACATCCACTATTACTAACAGAGAAAATAGTAGTGTCCCCATCTGACAAACCGAACTGCCCTGATACCAAATTACCCGAGCAACTGACATCCGGCGTGAGGCCGTAACAGGTACCACCAGCAAACCCCGAACCAGCGCAGTTCGCATTGTTGATACATTTGACACAGCAATCGTACGCCGTCGCTGTATTTCCAAGAACTATGGCTGTACCGGGAGGGCCGAAGTACAAAGTATCGAGAGCCTTGCCTTGGTATGAATTGAGTATGTTGCTGGGGCCGCATGCGTCGTATACAGTGGGCGCGGGTCCTGCGGCCTCAGTGATGGTGGTTGTTGACGTTACGGTCGTACTGGCAGTTGATTGGATGTTGCTGATAAGTGTGGACGTCTCGAAGAAGGTGAGAGTCTGCGACGACGCTGGTGCGGGGAGGACGCTCGTCGCGGTCGTCACGGTGGTGGTCTGGCGTTTGATCACGGTAGGCGTAGGGCCCTTGACGATGGAGACGCGTGTTTTGGTCCACTAAACGGTGGAGGTCTTAGGAATACATCTTGAATGATTTAGAGGAGCGATACTGCCTAAGCAGTTACATGGCGAATCACCTGGGTACTTATACATTGTCCACGGAATCTATCAGCCGCACCGTGGCATAAAACTTACAAAGTTTGTTCTCGATCGCCATGAGTTCAGCTGTGCTGTTGACGCCTAAGAACGCCATACACGACTCGAACTTGAGTATGATGATCTCCAGACTGGAGTTTGATGCGCAAGTTCCGGTCCAGATCTTCTTCGCTCAGCCTCGCAATTCTAGTGCAAGGCTTAGCGTAATGAACACGTCAAAAGTGGAGCATCGTGGCCTCATTCGGAAGTGAACTCCGCTCTGAACTACCTGAAGAGGGTGTTACCATAGCGCTCTACGGCCTCAAGAAGAATTACTGCTTCGGCGAGGGCGATTTTGTACTGCCTAGATGGAAGCGAGGGAAGGCTAGGTTGTACTGGGTGTCTAAGATTATGATCAACCCGAATACTCCTAATGACCACTTTCGAAAACGTGAAAGGCGATGCGCGGGGCAACCTTGAAAACCTCTCGATTACTTCAATTGGTCTTCTATGATCTCCAAAGGACATCATGTATCGTGGAAAGCGTTTGCCCATCGCTGTCTTGCAACCTGCGTATCTAGCCGCTTTGATTCGCTCCTCAGCACCAGGCGTGAACGGACTTGCTTGTAGACGCTGTATTTGAAGTGCATCTCCATTTATTCTGCAATCAGTATGAAGTGCAAAGAATTCACAGGTGGTCGAAGTCATTGATATTGTCTTTTACGGGATAATACTTAGCCAGGTCGGAGAACATCTATGATTAACGTGGATGATATATGCCCAAAATCGTTCAGATCAACCGATTGACGAACTGCTATTCGTTAAGAAGCGGCTACCCTACTCAAGCGTTCTATGCTCGAACCCGCACCTGCTACGATGTGCTTGCAAGTTCACTTAGTCAGATGTACAATCGACAGCATCTCTGAACAGCCTCGTCTTCGTGCACTGCCATAGCAACAATCAGATCACATCGGCCGCAGCCCACAACGAAATTCGACTTGGACATTGTTCAGCGCCTTTTCTCGCACATCAAAATTTTTCACACGCAGATGCGAATCAAGTCCGTCTGCTACTAACATGGTTCCATGCTTCTTCACGTGTGAAGATAAGGTGTATGCACTTGGCACTATATCTTTGAATCATTGCTTCCTCCAACAACTTCCGCTTTTCTCTCTATGCAGTGTAGCATGTTTGACATAGACGTGCATGTGTAAGCTGATTCTGCGCATATCATCACTAAGCGACATACGCTCTTCGTTTGATCCAGTCACACTGCATACCACTCCGTGTGATCAAGTCACACGCCAGCTGCCACACTCGAAGCGACGCAGGAGACTGGTCGAGTCACAAAGCAAAACTTGTAGCTGTTTGAAAAGTTCCGTATACCAATGACGACGATCCGTGCTGACGTCGTTTAGATTCGTAGTTGTAGCAGGAGCGGATGTTATGTGTTGCCCAATGACGTGAACATGTGTTCGTTCTTGCGCCGGGATTGTCCAGGGGAGATACTTGCTATGTTTCATACACAAGCGAATTGCATCATCGAAACGACGAACCTAACTCAATACAGACTCTCCTCAGGGCCGATCAAATATATTGCTGACGCTGGGGGGAAGCTGACATATCTATATCGCGAATGTTATGAACCGCGTACCCTGCTTGAGTTCGTGCGGAACGCAGGAGCCTTTCTGCGAGATGTCTTGATGGAGCGCACACGACCGGCTGTTCGTGAAGACGCAGTTTACTGTGCGGCGGTCGGGCTGTGAAGGAATCGGGGCAGGAATCGAGTCAATTGGGCGCTCTGGCATGCTAAGATTAGGGTCGTTGATGACCTCGGTCGAAGGGTGTCGACATGGCTGACCCGCCTCTCTCGATGTGCTCACACCAAGATGTGGAGATGGCGAAGGACGGTCAACCGGAAGCCTGGGGACAGCACCAGCTAATGAAGCTATGCTTCACGCGTTCTACCTCCATGTGGCTTCCAACAACCTTGTCCGACAAACATTAGTGAGACCTGATTGGCGGGATTCGATGCTCGGATGCCCGGTAAGATAATTTTATGGTTGCGGACGGAATGATGTGGATATGACACACCGCCTTGTAGAGATCGATCCGTATGGCCGCCTATTGTATCGTTCGCTTAGATATATATGCACATATCCGCCATCGAGGAAGGTGACCACCTGGGTGAATGAGTAGAGAGTCGCGTGGCTTATTTCATGAGCTCATTGGTCGTCGTTGTGAATTGCTTCAGGTTTGGAAAAAGCATCAGATGGTTTGAAGCAGCGCCACCACTGCATGTGCTTTGACAAACACGGGAGCGCTGCGGAACGTTGTGTACATTGACGCGGCACATACGCAGACACGAGACGGGTACGATTTGACGGACGGATCGAGAATTGGCTGACCGGTTAATGTTGTGTCACGAAATGGTTCGCGGTACTTCACTCGAAAACGTCTACCGTGAACAGTCGTCTCACGGTCAGGGTCGAGCCAGCCAACTCCGTGGCTGTGAGCACAGTAACTTTCCTCAACACACGCCTGACGCAGTCAGCTTCGCCCGTCTCGCGAATCGGGTACTTGGAGATCTCCGAAATGCGTTAGCGAACTGCTGTGACTGCATATATTACCTTGGAAATAACACGTCGCGTGTCGATGATTGGTGGTGCACGTGAAAAGGGAGTCGGGAGTGCAGAATCTGAATCCAGGCTTTGTGATGGTCTAGTTTGCAAGAGGCGCGATGGCCGTTCAAGCAGACCATTGACGCTTGTGGGGTAAAGTGGTCCTTGGGGTAAACCCGTGGACTGGGTACTTGCTCCTACGTACCAAGCGACTAGTCCTGAATGGCAGCTCTTCGACGCCACATGCAAAGGTCTCGACCAAGCAATATATTAATCCTGGAAAAGACGCGCTCGTGTCTAATGGGAGAGTAGGCACGCGACAAGGCGTTGGCTTCCACGCGCAACTCCTAACAACTAGGGCCTGATCCCGCAGAAATCCCAAGGATGAGATAGATTGACTTCGTCGCTTAGTTCCAGGTACTCGGGAATGTCGAATATGTAAACGGACCGACATGCAAGACTTCATCATTGCAGTGCTGCGCCGTCTGCAGGCAGCATGCGATGCGCTTCTTGGCTGTAACGCGCGGTGACCTCGCGAGTGCTTGCGGTCTAAGCTCTGGAGCAGGAAGGATGAAGGATTCACTTCCTGACACGCAGGACAAGAGCTCAATGCATTCTTCGAAGTTCTGACAAGAGAGCCGCCAGCTCTTCTCACGCTCCCGTGTGCATCAAACACTCGCTTGTGTAGTCGTATGGGGTGCACCCGCGGAGTTCTGCGCACCCAACAATAGATGTGCTCCTGTATCAAATGCGTCCGCTCCTGGCAAAGAACTTTCTGGAAACGACCGAGCCGTCATCGTGTAGCAGGTCCTCTTGCTTCGTCTGACCTCGCTTGAGAGTTAACAGGCTGTGTTGGACGGAGCTGCCGAAAATGTGGCTTTGACTTGATTGCGAGTTTTGATTGCTTCGTGAACCACGCCTCAAAAGCACCGATGCTCGGTAGGTCTGCCAGGTTTTCGGAAGACGCAAGCGAAAGCCGGGCACCTGCTGCCCGCGCTCGCGCAAGAGGATACGAATGATGAGGAATTTGAAGTCGATTCTGATGGAAAGCCGCAAGTACATCGTCTTTGTGTCGTCGGACCAAATGTTTCTTTTGACACGCGGCGTGTCACTAGAGTCAGTCCGCCGCGGAGTACGGAAAGACTATCAATTCGGACCGCGCGGATATGACACACTGAAGAATGCAGAGTCGCTATGCCGAGGTCTCGAATGGAAGGGTGCATGCGGCACGCCCCTAACTGGCGAGCGTCAGGCCTGCCGCCTATCCCCCACAATAAGCTAGCGGGCTGTTTCCCCACAGAACTCAGAAAGGGGTTGTTGTTGTGCTTGAAAGGGCGACGTCGCCGGCAGAATGGTCCGCCTGTTGGAAGAAAATGAAGCGGCGCGGCAGCGTGGTTCAACAGATGCGGGAAGATCCATCAAACACCAACAAAAAATCACCCAGTTGGGTGGCTGCAAATGCACATGGACGCGTCGAGGGCGCGGTTGGCACCGTGTTGTGTCACAGGCAATCTTCGTCACATCCGGTCGTTGCTGGGATAAATTCGCAACGGGGTCCGTGCGGAAAACGTGGCGGACTTTACTCCTTCCAACAATCTGCATACTTGCTGAAACTCATCACACGATGACATCCCCTATTCGCCATCCTACACGCTGCTCTGTTATGCAGTGAGCGTCTGACCTTGGTCCTTCTGAAAATATGCCCGGTACCGGTCACAATGCACAGATCAGCGCATAGAGTTCGAGTCGTTCACTCGCGTCCTCGACTCAACACTGACCATGCTCGCGGCTGGCTGGACTTGGGCTGATTGACTAACATGAGGCGGGCGCTAGGGACATTGGCAACGCGTACCTTGCCGTCCCTCCCATGTTCGAATAGCGTGGCAAGGTGTAGTCGCTGTGTAGCACCCGGCAAGCATGCACTTAGACCTGGTACAGCAGGCGATGGGACGATCCCTCCCGTTCAAGCATAAGCCCGTATTCAGACGCCCAAAGCTCCACTGTACTAACTTCCTGTGCATATCGGTTTCTCTGATAATCTACATTTGCGTCCGTAACTTTTGTCCCCATTACCCAGGATGGCCCCTCGTCGAAATCACATCTAGCTTTGATCGCCTCTTTGTGTACGATCAAAAAGCCACCCCGCAACCAAAACCTGTGCAGACAAAGGCCCGTGGCTTACCACCTTATCGATTCGACAATCCTAGAGCTACAGTACTGGTCTGTGGATCCCAGTTGCACAAGACCAGCTGTCAGGCAATCGCTGCTTTATCACCGAATCTTGCAGGATGACATGAGGACCTAAAGTCTGGTCTTTTCCCATTCAGACCCAGAACCTCCGTTCCTCATCACACTGTCTCAAAAGATACTCCAAATGGCGCCTTACGAGATGGCGTCCGTCGACATAAGCATGGCTCTGGAGAAGCGTTATTTCCCGTATCCCAACAGTCTGGAAATATTGTCACCTACATACCGGACAGGCCTTATTCCCATCACCATCTTCGCCATGATGAGTCTGCTCTCAGTCACAGCATTGCTAGGTTTCATTACCCACCGCTTGATTTCATGGCGGAGACACTATCGGGAATACGTTGGCTACAACCAATACGTTATTCTCATTTACAATTTGCTCTTAGCAGATCTTCAACAGTCGATTGCCTTCTCGATCTCCTTCCATTGGCTCCGACTAGATGCCATTCTGGCTCCAACAGCGCCCTGCTTCATCCAAGCCTGGTTCCTGAACATCGGAGATGTGGCAAGTGGCCTCTTCGTCCTGGCTATCGCAATTCACACATGGCTCGGCGTCATTAAGGGCTACAAGATGCCCTACATGTGGTTCGTCATATCAATCCTTGGCGTCTGGGTCTTCGCTCTACTGCTGACCGCGATCGGTCCGGCGATGTATAAGGATCGCTTCTATACAAGGGCCGGCGGCTGGTGCTGGATTTCGTCGGATTTTCAGGACGAACGCCTATGGCTGCATTACCTCTGGGTGTTCATTGTCGAATTTGGCACCATTGCAATTTACGGCCATGTCTTCATCCACCTCCGTGGCCGCATTCGAAGCATCATAACCAACGACACTTCAAAACTGACCAGGGCCACTAAGTTCATGGTCCTGTATCCCATCGCCTATTTGACCTTGACCTTACCAATCGCAGTGGGACGAATGGTTGCCATGGGAGGGAAAACACTTCCAGATACCTTCTTCGTAGTCGCAGGCTCCCTTCTCACATCTTGCGGCTGGGTCGACGCCGTTCTCTACGCCCTCACGCGTCGCGTCTTGGTCAACAACGAACTCAGCACTGGCCAATACGCCCACACTGTCAATGCCACAATGACCAACCCAGCGCGTCCGGGGGATGACCAGAACTACGGCTTGACATCGATGTCTACTAAAGAACCCATTACAGCGACTGCACGCACCGTCACCATCGTCGGAGGCAGCAACAGACTATCGCGCATAGTCGATACCCGGCGCGGCCGTGGCACGCTGCGCTCGAAGCACCACGATTCCTTCGCTGAGACCAGCCCAGCACGATCCGGCTCACAGGACTCGATCATCAAGCCGATGCGCCAAAACGAAATCAACATCGTTACCGAAACGAACATCCACGTCGAAACTGCGAGCCACGGCAGCCATGATAGCCAGGACTTTGCATCGGGCACGCCGTCACCGTCGAGACCAATGAGTAATACGGACTTTAGTAGGCAGTCATGACATGCATTGTGAGTGTGTGGAACTATGGCTGCATAGAGGTTTCCCAACCGCACCGAGCTGCATATCGGACAGGCGCATGTACGCTGAAGCACTGCGAGCAGTGATCGACGTCCTCGCTATACACCAAAGATCTCATCGCGCAACGCACCCATCCGCACACTCACACAACCACCGCCACAAAAAGGCGAACCACACTACAACCCTAACCACCCTATACTCATACCAAAAAACGGTAAGCGAACCGTTCCACAACGACGCAACTGCTACGTCTCTCTCCAGACTAATTCTTTTTGTCTTTATTGTTTGGGGGATTTTTTTGTTTGTGTTGAACAATGATGTTGCAATGCACAGCCAGGGATTGGCATGGATACCCAGTTTTTACGTCGATAGTTCACAAAACGAAATGAAATAGCACAAAGCAAAAAAAATTTAACGTTTAATTGAAGCTTTTGGCAGGTGGTCTGTGTGGCGGTGGTTGACGTGACACCGCGATTGCGAACGTGGCGCGTGTGGAGTGGCGAGTAGTTGTTGTCTTTGAGTGAAGAGGCTTTGTTTTTGCGGTTACATCTGGATTCCTCTTGGACCCTTCCCCGGTCAAGTTTCCAGATCTGGGGAGTTGCTGAACAAAGAACCACCCTACAATCTGTGTTCGGAAAATTTACGAGCGTAGATTTTACAATAGGAAAGATACACAGTACGATACACGCATGCGGAGGTATCCCGCACATCGCGGCATCGCCTCACTTTCCACGCAAGGCTGGCGGTGTCGCCTAATTCCCCCAAGAACCACACCGTTTATTCCCAAACGGCCCGACGCCGTTGTCAATAGCCACGTTCAGCCAACATCTTCGATACGAAGGGTTTCCTTGTCCCCACGTGCAGAATGTGGCTGATCCCAATGTCGTGCTTGTCGATCTTTCCCTGCGCGGAAGGGCCCGGAAGTCATGGGCCGGGGTCACAAGGTTTGACAGCACCGAGTCGGTGTGAGGGCGTGCGGCGTTGCGAACGCATGGTCGGTGTCCGGTTATGTAGGTTTGCGTCGACGTGCTCGGAGATTTGCGAGTTCGGGTGGAGGCGTGGTCTCGAAGACCAACGAAGAGAATATGTTAGATGGAGGTCTTTTGGGGCTGGGATTTGGATTTGGATTAAGGTTTTGTGGCTCGTTGGACAGGGCAGAAATATCGGTGGTTTCGGCAGGAGACTGTGCAGAAGCCTGGCGTGTAGTGGATGTTTGTGAGTAAGTGAATGGTGTGGTGTCGAGATCAGAGGAGGGGAAGCTGTCGGATTGGGGCCTTCGAGAGTTGGAGCTCGACATAAGATTTTGTGTTTCGTTGGGTGGGATGTAGTGATCGGTGGATTCGGCATCGAACTGTGCAGAAGCCTGACGTGTAGCAGGCGCTTGTGAGCGGGCGACAGGGCCTTCAAGCTGCGATGCTGTACTCGGCGAATAGCTCGCAATCGTGTCGTTTGGTGAACCGGAACCGAAGCGATCATCTGTGTCCATGGACTGCGCTGCTGCACTTGTCGGTGCTCTGTCTGCAAGCGCGTTTCCAGGGTCCCATCGAATCATGGATCCACGTTCTCGGGGCGGTTCATACTTTTGAGCGTTAGGGCCTGCGCACCTGATCTCGTTGTTCTCCACAATCTGCTGCAATTCGAATGCTTTTTGCTTCCAACGCAGTCCCTCTTCTCTTGCGTCCAATTCACGTGCTCTGGCTTCGAGCAAGGCCTCCCTTAGCTCGACTTCCCTGAGCGCGGACTGCTGTTGAGATACCCCTGGCTTTGAAGAGCCCTGTAATCTAGCTCTCTTCGCGTTGACCTCTTCGACTGAGCCCGCTTCTATTGCGGTGGGCATATCCAATAATTCAAGGCCATTACCTAACCGAACATTTGGCTGCAATGCGCCATCCACATATGTGCCACGGAACGTTCGTAGCGCTTTTTCGACTGCAGAGTTTTGTTTAAGGGTTAAGTTAGAGCCACCCGTGATTGTGCTGTGGATGTACTCGTGAGTAGTCTCGTCGAATGAAACAGTGACATGCTCAAACGGGATCTCAGCAGTCGTGATATGCTCACCATTATGTACCTTTCGAGCAACAAGACGCAGCATGGGCCCTGGAGAAGTACTTCGGTCATTGCTGAATCATTTTAGCCTAGCACTTACTTACACGTAGCTTGTGCTCACTTAATCACGACGAGGCGTTTCCTAAGTGCATCACTCTGGCGATTTGCTTGCATCCGAAGAGCAGGAGCAGATACAAAAGGCGCAATAACCTTCATGCGCAGCTCAAAGGCGTCATGATCCAGGTATGTGTAAGGCATGATGAATATAGATCCATCGTCGAAATACGCCCAGCTGGGAGGTCGCTTCCTGATAAGACGCGCAGTACTATAGAGTTTGCCCAGATTGACAAAGACTGATGCGGCGCGTACATAGTCCGTCATGATGGGTATTTACGATTGTCCTTGGGTGACGAGGTCTTGTACTGTGCGTGCATTTCCACGGCTCCAAGACTACTTCAAGCTGCACAACCGATTCTCAAACCACGGTTTTGTGCCGCAGAGGCGACCATTACCGGTAGCTAGGGAGATTTGGGGACGGGTGTCGACGAACGAGGGGCGCGTCTGGGGGCGCGGTGCAAGGCGTACATGGAACGACAGAGGTAGTACTAGCAGCTATCAGTACTCCAGAATACCAATCAATAACAGAGAGTACACTGTGGGAAGTGCTACTTGGGTGTACGTACCTCAAACGTGGAACATGCGTCGAGATGTCGTGGTGGCTGCGGAGGATTCGCGATGCAGCTGCACCAGAAGTTAAAGTAATTATTTGGCTTGGGCGCTCGGGACAAGCGCGCATCAGTGACGTCCGATCCCGGATCTGCAATTGTCTTAAATACACCTCACACCTCCTCACAACCACAGGAATCTAATCAAGAGCATCCAAATATGCTTCTACGATACACACAAACACTTTGTAGTAAACAGATTGCGCCAATTATTGCTTACAGGCCGATGTATAGGGAAAATGGCCCGGCGATGCGATCACACCGAGACTGACCTCATTTCAAAGAGAATGCAAGTGCAGAAAGAGCAAGGTTACTGTGAAGCAATGTCATAGAATTTTGCGACAGGCAATATCGGGGCAGCATGGAACGCCTGATGCGCGTCACCGGTGAAAGCTTTCATCCATCGTTTCTTTCCTGGCCCCCACAACGCCAAACACCTCTACACTTTTGGAAAAGAGCGACCCGGGTCCTCCTCTAATTTCCCTTGGCCTGCGCAGCTGCACGCCGCTGAAATGTCTGCCAGAGTCTGCTACCTGGCTTGTACCCATGTCCTTCAGATTCGTGAGCGAGCTGACACCCAGCGCGAAGTGGTGAGCTGAGACTGCGCGCATGCACGCAGCGAGTGAGGCAGTAAGCTTACTGTCATGAAGCTCACACCGGTATTGCAGTCTGAGCCTGGTTCATGGCCAGTCACAGCAGTGCGCCTCTCAGCACACGCTGAGCTCAAGAAGGTTCTACTTTGTCCACGATGCTTTCAATGGCCATGGACCGCGTGGAAGGTGTTGTTGGAGTGGGTGGTGCCTTTGCTTCGACCTTCGGCAGAGTGGGTATCTGTTGCGGGTGAGGCGGTGCTGGCGGTAAAGAAATATTGCTTGTGTCGTCAGAGAGCTGCTCGTTGTCATCCCCAATGATCTCGTCCACCTCTCGCAGCCAGTTTGTCTTCAGCACCTCCATGGGCGGATCTAAGTCGCCAGGTTTCCCACCGCGTCGAGCTTCTGCCGCGGTCATCTTGCGCTCGCCGCGCTTATGGGGATGGAAATGCATGCGCCGAAGATGGCTCGCAGCGTTATAGCACTCGTTATACCTTTTGCCTGTCTGGCAGGCTTTGCAATTGGCAAGAAACGTCTTGTCGGGTGAAGTGTCGATAGTCACCCAGACCTTGCGCACTGGTCTATGAACGCGATTGGTATGACGCCGCAATTCATGCTCACTGCGGAAGCCGTCGGGATAATCGCTGCATTTCGGACACTTGAGTCGTAGCACCCTGCGTGTTGGTGTCTTTAAAGAAGTTTGGAATGTTGGTGAGGTATTCAACGGGTCTTCTGTGGGTGGTGCTGTGACAACCGTTTCCCTGGAAGCCGAAGGTGGTTCCTGGGGACCGGGAGCCTGGACAGCAGTGTCTGCAGCGACGGCTGGCGCTTGTTTCTTCATTTTAGCTCTCGATCTTGTCGGAGGCATGAATATATAATGCCTTCCAGGGTCCAGCAAGGCTAGGATGAGCGTGGACCTGTTCGCTCCGCGGTGAAATGGTCGAAGTTTGGTTTTCGGCTAGGCGGGGCGTCTGCGGTTGCTCTAACGGCTACTACCTCCCTTGGGAATTAGTATGGCAGCAATTGAGGGCAGCAACAGGGTGTTAAGGATGTGCGATGCGGCTGTAGGTCGATCTGGGGAGCGCGGGGCCTGGACAGCCAAATACCTTCCGCCTGATAGCCCGATCTTCGCAAGGCTTACGAGGCTGAGTTCAGCAGCCTTGTTCTTGCCATCTGAGTGGGCGACTCGCCATGCAGCCACTCCTTGAAGCGGCGTCGATGCGGCGGGCTGAGCCCTTATTGGCCTTCGGAGCGAATCAGGCAGTAAGACGCGCAAAGCTGGGAAGTGGCCCTTTACCGGTTTGTTCAAATTATGAAAAAGCACGAAGGATCCCGCAGAACCCTGCTTCGCATCATTCCACCATCGCGAAAACCTGCAGGCCAGAGAGAGCGCGGCGCGTGGGCTTGAAGGAGGGAGCGAGCTGTTGTGCTCGTTCAACTCTTTACATGCTTTTCCATTTTGAGATTTCGCGGTCGGGGCTAGAACTCTGCGTGCCGCCCGGCCTTTCGCTGGACCACCATCCCTTCCCACTTGCGTTGCATCATCGTTCCAACACCATGCATTCCGCCCACTCCTGTGTGCATCAGCACTGCTTTTTTGCGATTTGGTCCCCTGCCCTGGCCAGCCTCGTACAGAAGCCAAGGACTGGATCCAGCCGCCTCTCTGCGGCCCATGCGGCCTCGAGTCCAATAGTCCAATAGCAAATCAGAGTTTCGGGACGACTGGTTTCTTTTACGAAGCGTCGCCGATTAGGAGCCACCAAAAGTGCGAGGCCGTCAGCCCAGCTGAGAACACATCGGCCCTCAGCACCACCTCGCTAGATATCTGCGCGGGACACCGCCAGCCTTCACTGGCGCGATCGCTGGTAAGCATGTCTCAAGTTCAAACACCGCTCTGTGGGGGCGCAATAGGTGTAATACGACCACATGAAAAATTGTTGGGATCCTAGCACCGGTCCCCGCATCGTCGAGATCGTTGCTTGGCTGTCGGTTGTGATGGCAGATGGGTAATGGTCGTAAGACCGGTCCCCCGTCTTCCGAGGCTGACGAGTAATCGCCACGGACCTGTTCGGATCATGACAACGCTGAACAAGTGTAAGAAGATACAGCGTTTTCGGTATTTGCATCACACATACCGCAGAGGAAAGCTGCTTAATATCCCTCGAGCTTGAAGATATTGTCAGTATCTGTCATACTCGTTTACAACAATTTTCACGTGTCACGCTGGCAGCCCACTTCATGTCATCAGCCTTCCGTTCAGTAGCAGCTCCCTTGTCTCCATTCAGAAGCCAAGGACGCGGAAGGACTCTTATTGATTCGTAAGCCTCGCGCCTACAATGGGACGACTCGGCGTTTCAGATTTTCACCAAACGTATTATCTAGCTTGTTCGCGATGTCCTACCTACCTTGGCCAGCTTATGCGTCGTTGTTGTTCTTACAAACGCAATGCTAAAGCTAATCAGTACGAAACACCGTCTGTCAACTGACCGAGCGACACAAAACTGTCAATGCTCTAAAATACAATAATGATTGGAAGAATAAACAAACTCTGGCTTATCGTTTCGCTGAGAATCCTGATTCTACCGAGATACGAACCGATACGAACTGCCGGACGCCATGCAAAGATCGCGATATCGCAGTCAGCTTCAACTCAGTGGGCAACAAAGTGAAAAGCACCTTGACGTCGCCGCTCTGCGCAGGTCCGCTGGTACAACACCTATGCCTTCTTCGAGATAAGCTTGCTTAGTGTTATCGATATTCGAGCCGGTGAGAACGTCTGTGGCGTTGGACAAGAGCTCCATTGGTGACAACCCTGGACCGCCATCGGACACATCCTGACAACTACATTCGAGAACGAGGCAGCCGCGAAATTTGACGTAACTCACGGAAGTCATTTCATAGATGCAAAGTATTACGCATTGCTTTACATCGCAGGCAAAGATACAGGGGTAAAATGATGTTCTCGTTCCTCTCTTTCTTTTCACATCACAGTCTTGGGTTACTGCTAATAAAGTATCGAGATAAACAGCAGCTGGACCATCAAGGCGCTTCCAAAGACACAAATTCAGTATGCACGGATCAGAGCTTAAAGATCTGAAGTCTGCCACGTATACACGAACTTCGCGGACTTTACTGCCTAGGACACATCGAATACTCACGGACGCTAGAAATTCGGACTCTGGCCCATCCAATGACCAAACACTCAGACATTAGATTGTACGGAAACCAATTGTATCCGCGCAGAGTTGTCCCAGGCTATCGTTTCCCATCATCCCCTTCATTTTCCTGGTCACGTGCTCTCCAGGCTGACCTCGGCAAGATCCTAAACTACCTAGAAAGAATCGCGCTGTACATCGGCCAAGTCTAGTGTACCGCTCTGAAAGGAGTATTTGTGCTCGACATCGGCAAACTCCTGAGCGTGAAATTTGGCTAGGAAACTCTACCTCTCCCTCGCAATATTTACCATCGGTCACACATTCGCGTGGCATGATCAGCTGTACTCCTCTATCCGTACATCCGTACTTCAACATTCCGGGCCCATAGCCAAGAATATCGCTTGCTCTATCATGCGGCATCCCCCTAGTCATGTATCCCGATCGACACAGGGAAGAAACTCAAATATCCAGATCCTAACGTTGCGGAAGTGTCATCTGCCAAACCCAATCTTGACAACACCGGGTGCCTGACTTACTCCTATCGTGACAGGTCCTAGTATGTACTACTCTAGCCTTTCCCATGTTGGAGTCTTGGTCTATTGGCTCTAGCATGTATGTTGCTGCTATACCATTGGGATCGACGTGTGATCTGCAGTTGAACCATTGGACTGGGCGCTGATCCCTGTTGTATAAAGGCTTCTTTACACGTAATGGGAGGGCAAGTCGAGGTATTCACTACAGCTTTCATCTCTCTCTCTTTCACTTTGTCATTGTCTTGACCGCTGCTGCTCTCGCTCGTTAGGCAAGCTCGGACTGTCCGCTCGTTCCACGTGGCGCTGGAGGTAATTGTCACCGCGCAACTTTAAATCTAAATCAGAACAACAAATTTTATTTCCGCCTTGCTCAAACGGCTTTTGAGGACTCGACTCCCTTCGGATTTCAGGAAGCAGCATCAAAACATCATGAAGTTCCTCGTCTTCATCAGCGCGCTGATTGCGTTTGTCTGCGCCGACGCCAACTTCGCAGACTGGCACCCGCAAGCCGACGGCGAAGTGCGCTCGCCCTGCCCAGCGCTCAACTCCCTCGCCAACCATGGAATCCTCCCTCGAGACGGACACAACCTTACTGTACCCATCCTTGTCAAAGCCATGGGCGACGGCCTCAACGTTTCCCCCGAAGTCGCCACCGCCCTATCCAACCTCGGCATGACACTCTCCAAGAACCCGTCCAGCGGCGCTTTCAACCTCGACGACTTGAACAAGCACAACGCCATTGAGCACGATGGCAGTCTCAGCAGGAAGGACATTGACCTCGGCGGCGACGAGAAGCTGGATGCCGATACGTTCAAGCAGACTCTGGGCTTCTACAAGGGTGCGAGCAACATTGGTCTTGACGAAGTAGCTGCGGCCCGCTGGGGTCGTGTGCAGAACTCCAAGACGAGGAACTCGAAGGTGCAGTACGGCGATGCGCAGCGTTTTCCATCGTACTTTGAGTCTTCGGCGTATTATCAGCTGTTCAAGGATCCGAACTCGAGCAAGGCTAGGGTTGACTGGATTAAGGTTTTCTTCCGTAAGTTTCTTTAATATGTATTCTTGGGGTAGACCGGAGCTAATGTGTCAAATAGAGGAGGAGCGTATGCCAGTCAACGAGGGCTGGAAGCCTGTTAACCATATCGATGGCTTCTCGGTTGCCCAGGTGATTTTGCAGTTGGTTATGCGCACACCAGAGAAGGTTACTGATGCCACTTCTCCGGGCGATAATTTCTGTATCGCGGGCTTCTGCGCTCTTTCACCGGGTGGCTTCTTCAAGTCTTTCCAGGCCTAGAGAGTTAGTCTCTGGGCGTTCGACAGCCATCGGCGGTGGTGAGCAGCCGTCTGCAAGCCGTAGGTGTGACTTTGGCACGGCTGAGTGTACACATAGACATAATACCTGATGCATAGACCAAAATGTGCATGCCAAAAAGTTTCTCCGCTGCCTTACCAGCAGCCAGGTGATTTTTTCCGTTTCCCGTGTTGTTTGACAAATAATATTTCGGTTTGCCAATTCTCTTCCAAGCATGAAGTGTGGTTACGTTCAGGGGGGCCTGGCCGAAGCCTGACACTTGCGTGATATGGAGTGGGAGATCGACAGGAGATCGCGGCATGTACCGCGCTTTAGTGGGCGGCATGGCTGCTTCCGACCCAGATCAATAGTTCTCGTCAGGTACCATGTAAAGAGCAGTGGTCGAGGTAGCCGCGGTATCCGGATGGCATCTGTCGGGTCTGGCGCCGGTCGCGCAAGTGTGTGGTTGCGGAACGGATACGTGCCGAGGTGTCTTTCTGGGTAGGCGGTGCTTGGATGAATTTAATGCATTGTCAGTTCTGTGCCGGGTATACTTCCTGCTCTGAAAAATGAACATCTCCACCTCTACGAAAATCATGCGTCCTGTGATTAATGTGTAACGTGTTTCCCATGCGAGTCGGCACCCCAAGCGAGTCGGCAGCTCTACCCCACCGACGCGCCTGCGCGACGACGCCGCGCAACACCACAATAATACTTTATGCTGTACGCAATA
Source organism: Parastagonospora avenae f. sp. tritici 18332-5 (assembly GCA_022559985.1). NCBI lineage: Eukaryota > Fungi > Ascomycota > Dothideomycetes > Pleosporales > Phaeosphaeriaceae > Parastagonospora > Parastagonospora avenae. The sequence continues at coordinate 81 of JAFJTR010000044.1, read as the reverse complement.
GTGAATTATACCTCAGATTCTTCGCTATCATCTGCATCCTCTATTTCTACCTTACAGGTGCGGGAATTATGCCCAACCTCG
>JAFJTR010000043.1:0-258675 GCA_022559985.1 Parastagonospora avenae f. sp. tritici 18332-5 | reverse complement strand
AGGTCCGAATCGTGTCCGGGGTAATCCGGGGTGATATCGCTGTAACGAGGGAGGACATAAGTAACTAAGTCCGGTACTAGTAGGTGACCTCGTTACACACTGCGTGAAACTGTTCCTTCTAGATGTCTACTCGCTAGCAGATGCTAAAGAAAACCTTAATCTTGTTATTAAGCAGGTTGTAGGCGTTGCCTATATACTTATCAATGTTGTCCTATAGCTTAGAGAACTGCGTAATTGTATTGGCGTTAAGCCGATCGTTGCGTGACCATCGTGGCAGCAGCGTCTTGTATAGATTGTGTAGCAGGTTAGGAGGTCTGTTAGGTATACAGTTTGTCAATTACTAAGGGAAAGGTGTGACCTCGCAGTACGCAGTCGCTGGTGGTCGTGTTTGGGCCTGTCATTGCTGTAGCTGCATAGCCTGCTCTATTTGTCGTCGTCGAGTCTGTGATTCTGCCTAGGTGTTGATCGCATAGAGCAGCCGTTCTGGCTCTTGATATTGCGAGTAGCTTTAAACACCTTGTCTCACTCCATACTGCCCGCCTTATTGCTTATCCTGCGACAAACGCTGTAGCTGCTGCAATGGCTGCGATTGCGGCTGCGACTCTTGGGCATGAGGCAGTAGGACAGCCTGCAGCATTTGTCATTCAGCTGCTAGAATAGCATGCTAGGCATCTTATTAACGTTTATACGCTTTAGATTATTAGTTAAAGTCTATAGTTTAGAAGTCTGCAGGGTCTTACTTAGGAGGGTTCTCTCCACCTAGTAACTTGAAGAGAGAGTTAGCTACTCTTGCACGAATGTTGCCTGTGTAGACTCCTCTATGCCGTAGCACAGTCTCAAGAGAACTTAGCGTATTCCGCTTAACCTTCTGGCATAGCTCTATTATCTATCCTTTAAAGTCCTACTAGTAGTTAAAGTATAGGTTCTTATCCTATGCTATTCCTGTATAATAGTTATAGACAGTCTTCGCGACCTATCAAGGAGCTCTGCCTTAGTTGTTAAGATAGTGACAGTGTCTTGCTTGCTAGCTTTCTATGCAATTAGGCCTCTAAATAGTCGAATTGTGTAGCCTTGTAAGCTCTTGCGGTCAGAGGTGTTGTTAGCGAACGACGCATCGCTCGCGACTTCGAGGTGGAGGCCTCCGCCTTGGCGTAGGGCTAGATTCTGTGTGCTCATGAGGTAGAGCAGCACTCGATCAGCTGCTGCGTGATAGGCTGGTCCTAGATTAAGCATATAGCGTGCTAGCCTGGAGGTCGCAAACGCTATATCTGGGCGCGTTGTGACTGCTGCAAACAGCAATAAGCTAACCTTGCGCTAGTATTTGTTAATTTCTAATAGCATAGCTAGGCCTGCTTAGGGTTCTAGCTTAATAGAGAACATTAGTGTATTATGTTAAGTGTCCTTCTTGTTAATTAAGCAGCTAATCTTCTTAATGTAGGCAGCCTGTAAGAGGAAGAGTGTGTAGTTTCTCCTGTTTTAAGTAACTTCCACTCCTAAGAACTACTTTAAGTCTCCTCCTCCTGTAAAGGTATACTTTGTTTGTAGATCCTATATAATAGAGTAAGCTAAGTGTTCTTTGTTCTTAAAGTACCTAAAGATAATATTATCTACGTAGAAGAAGATAAATACTCTATTCTTTATTATGCAGCAAGGCTTATAGGCTACTGCATATAGGCCTAGTTTAAGGAGTGTGTAAGTGAAATCCTTCTGCCATAGCAGAGGTGAGATGCGCAGTCTATACAGGGCCTTGTTTAGTTTTAGAGCTATATTTAGCTTCCTGTAGCTGTTAGGCATTCTTATATAGACCTCTTAATTAATTGTTGCATGCACGAATGCGTTTGTAACGTTATACTGCTTAAGCTTACAGTCGCGATCTGCAGCAATTGCTATTAGCAATCTAAATAACTAACTAGCAAGTGTCGCAGCGTAGGTGTTCTGTGCAGACACGTCGCGCTGCTGGTCTCCTCAGACTACTAGGCGCGCCTTGCATTTCTGCAATCTGTGTTGCTAATTAAGCTTATACGTGTATACCTATATGCAGTTAAGGATTTAATGCTCTTCTTATCTAATCTGCTTAAGTAGTGCTTCTAACTAAGAATTTATTTTGTAGTAGCTTTAGAGGTGCTCCTGCTCAGCTTTCTTCTACTAGTTACTTAATAGGTAACTTTCTATCTCCTTGTGAAACGAAGAAGGTAGTTGTCAGATATGAGCAAGGCTGGCCGCATCACAGGCTCAGCTGGAATGGAACTGCATAGAATGGACCGCGCAGCTGGTCGCACAAGGGCGGGGGATAAAAGCCACCTGTTAATAGATCAGACAAGACAGAGGACAATCAATTACTTCAATCATCAACATTTTTCAAGAACCCCTTTAGATCTGACAGTAGTAGGAGCTAGCTTTCATGTAGGGCAGTTCCCTTTTCTATTAGCCTTTAGAGCTGAGCCTTATTAATAATCTTATCTTAGTAAATACTAATATTTCCTGCTTAGGTGCCTGCTATAAAGGCTGCTTGCTAAGAGATTGTTCTTAAATAGCTATGTGTAGGGTATGTTAGCTTTCTCAGCCTTCCTTCAGCTAGGAACACTGCTGGTGGCGGAGTTAGAGGTGGTATTAGATAGATATCTGTGAACTTCCTTCCTTAGTGATATCTAGGTAGATCTGAATTATCTAGTTGCGTGGTTATGTCTGCAGAGCTGTTATCTTTAAAGAATAATTCAGCTTCTAAAAACACTAACTTTGGGCCCACCCAACGCGCTTGCTCCAGCGCCTCCGGCATCCCAAAACTACTAGAATCTATCTCAGCCTATTGCAAAACAAACTTTATTCAGTTCTCACAGCCTGTAGGCTTGTAGTTGAGGAGTGCAGCCAGGTGGAAACCTGCTGTTCCCCTTGTTCTGAGTTTTTCGCATTCTACGCACAGACCTTGCTTATTTCATTAGAGATCAGAGCATAAGATAAACACCTAACACTGCCTTTTTGCTCTATTTTCTGCTATCTAGACGCCTTTCTCTCCCTAGAGGTTGACTAGTACAGCCAGTAAGGAGGGGGAGAGAAGAAGGAGAAGTAAAACAGAGCTCCTCTTTTTCTCTTGTTTTTCAAGCCTGCAAAAGCAAGCAGAGCCTAGGTAACTCTGCTTAGTGCAAAAATAAGCTCTCTTTTAGTTATTCCCTGTTATTGCCTAAGAAAAAGAGAAGGACTTTCTTTATACACACACACACACATATACCTCCTAAGCCTGATATAGCTTCTGCTACTCTCCCTATAGGGTCTCTACAAGCGCGTACATCTCGGCACACTATCCAGCTTAGCGCAGTGCAGATGGATATATCGTTAGGAGAAGAGGAAGAAACAGAAAGCAGCTAAGATAGGCTAGCTAAGCAGCCCTAGAGACAAAAGCAGAGCAAAAAGCGGACACTTGATCAGCGCTCCCTACAGAAGCAACAGCAGGAGGTGCTAGCACAGGAGGTACTGTTTTAGAAAGCAAGGTAGCTATACTATATCTCTTAAGGCATAAAAGCCTTTTAAGAGGTCTTAAAGCTAGCAGAAGAAAAAGAGGCTACAGCAGAAACAGCCACAAGAGAGCTGCTTGAACAGGCAACCTCTGTACAGCAAGAGAAAGCAGAATCAGCTCTAGCAGCTATAAAAGAGCTTGCAAAGGAAATACAAGATCTAAAGGAATATATCCTAAAAGTAACAAGCGCAACTGTTAATAATGCAAACACTATAAAACTAGCAAGGAAAACGTACGCAGATGCTGTTAAACTAGCTACCTACCTAAACAATACGCCTCTTCTAAGACAGTCTATACAGGCTACACTACCTTAAGGCAAACAACAGAACAGCGTTAAAGCTACAAAGACAGCAGCAGAATAACGCAGGAAAGATAAATAGAAGAGAGAGCTTATACTGCTAGTAGAACAAGCAAACGCAGTAGCAGCAGAGGCAGTAGATCCTCTAGCACAGAGAAACGCGATTAACACAGCCCTAAGAGCAGTCTCGAACTCTACTGTAGTAGTAGCTAGCGTACGCCTAATAGCAAAGAAGAATCTAATTCTTACTACTACAGAGCATTTCTCTGCAGACTTTCTTCTGCAGCATATAGATATATAGAAATTAGCAGTATAGGTTACCTGCAAAGGTATACAAAGAGAAGAAGAGTGGATTTAAGTTGTTGCACACAGAGTCTATATGCATAACGCGTTCCTTGCATCCTCTGCAGAGGTAAAGGCAGAAATTAAGATATTTAATAATATAGCTATCTAAGGTAACTTAAGATAGTTAGTAAAACGCAAGAAGCTTAAAAATGCACACTTGCTGCCCCTATATCAAAGATATAGCTCTATAGTATTTAGAGTAGGCAGTAAAGAAGAATAATAAAGGCTGCTAGCATAAAGGCAGCTTAGCATTACAGAAAGATAAGTATACCTAGCAAAGCACTATAATATCTTGCTAAGAACACAGTGCTAGAACTGCTTTAAACTAGGCTATAATAGAGAGATGTGTAGAGGTAAAGGTTATAAGCTTTGTATAGAGACGCACTATACAAAAGATCACGCTAGCTACAAAGACTACAAGCTTATAGGAAGGCTTTGCAAGCACTAAAGGCCCTGCTATATTAACTGCTAAGAAGAGCATATTGCTATAAGCAGGCAGTGCTCTTACTTTGCTACTACTAACCCTCTTACTTCTTCTCTATATTAGAATAATAAGAAGAACAATATAAAAGCAAGGATATCTTAGATAGTAGCACTACTACTAAGATAGCAGGAGAGATCTCTTTTCTGCAATATAATATAAGAAAGAGATAAGAAGTGCAATAAACTCTCTTAGAACTTGCCTTTAAAAAAAGGACAGATCTAGTCCTTATATAAGAGCCTAGTGTATGGCTAGATAGTAGAGAAGGCGTGTAGTTCTCTTTTCTACATCTGTCCTACTCCCTAGTCTTACCTAAATCAGATAAGAGGCCTAGAACAGCTACCTATATCTGCACAGAAGCTGCTATTAAGCATAAGCAAAGAGACGACCTTAGTACAGACAACAATCTCCTAGTACTAGAAATCTTAGGGCCTACAGAGCGCTTTCTGCTCCTAAACATCTATAACGAAAAGGAACTTGCAGAAGACTCTTTCTCTTAATAACAAGGAGTAAGGACAGTAGAACGAGCGCTTCTACGCCTCTAGCTTACATTGCCTGTCCTTATTGCAGGCGATTTTAATAGCCACTACTTTCTATAGAATACTGCAATACAGAACCTAAATCAGGAGGCATAGCACCTAGCTAGCTAGCTAGAAGCTCACAGCTGCAAGCTACTAAATATAGCGCAGGAGCAGACCTTCTTTAGGTCTAATCTTAGGTCTCCTTTAATTATAGACCTAGCTTTTGCCGCAGGCTTTAAGGAGAATACCTAGGATACGTAGTATAGAGCAGAAGACACAGGCTTAGATTATATTACAATTAGCTTCTTCTGCTACATAAGATACACAGAGCGACCTATTAACCCTCTATAGAACAGACCCTACGCGCTAGATAAGGCAGACTAGAGGGAATTTGCAGCAGCTCTAAAAGAGCAAGTAGCAAGCATAAACCTTATGCAGATGCTAGAGGCTATTAATGCTAATATAGATAAGTTAGAGCTTAATAGCCTATCTCTCCTAGAACAGCTACAAAAGGACCTAGACAGCGCTGTAGATCTGCTTACGCAGAGCATCTAAGAGGCTGCAAAATAAGCTATCCTAAAAGCAAGACGCTGTGAAAGATCTAAGCCTTGGTGGAGCAAAGATCTCGCAGAGCAGAGAAGCAGGCAAGCAGAGCGATGCGCGTGCAGCAAGAGTTTCCTACGCCTACAAACGCAAGAAGAGCAAAGGCTAGAAGAGAACAATACCTATAGGCAGTTAAAGCAGCAAAAGCTAGTCACTAGGACAGCTTCTTGCAGAAAGCTAAAGGCAAAGATATCTTTAAAGCCCTAAGCTACACAAAGCAAAGGACTACTAGGCTTATTCCTAAGCTAAAGTACTAACAGCAAGGAGAGATAAGAACTGCTACAGACTTTAAGGAGCAGTGCACTGCTTTTATAACTACTCTGTTCTTAAGTCCTTCTAGCATAAATACACGCCTATAATAGAGCAACTACAAACAAGGTAACTAGGACTAGCTTAAAGAGCTAGGGGAGATAGAGGTGTACAACGCTATTTTTACTAGCTCGCCTACTAAAACACTAGGCACGGATTAACTCTCTTTTGCTATCCTGCGCAGAGCCTATAACGCAGAAAGCAAAGCTTTCTACCTTCTCTACAGAGCTCTTTTTGCAGCAGGCTATTACCTAAGAGGCTGAAGAGAAGCAATAGGGGCAATATTACTAAAAGCAAACAAGAAGGACTACTCTCTCCCTAAGGCCTATAGAGTTATCTCCCTGCTTAACTACCTAGGCAAAGCCTTTGAAAAGATTCTAGCTATAAGGCTTAGCTATCTAGCAGAAACTGGAGATCTGCTGCAGCAGACACAGATAGGGGGGAGAAAGCAAAAATCTGCTCTAGACGCTTGTCTGCTCCTGCAGTCAAAAGTTCAGGAGGCATAGAAAAAGAAGCATGCTACTGCGCTACTATTCGTAGACGTAAAAGAAGCTTTTAACTACGTATCAGCAAATCAGCTTCTAGCTATATGCAAGAAACTTAAGCTCCCTCTAGCCCTTATTAGATAGATTAGCTTTTTCCTCTCTTAGCGCTCTATACAACTGAAATTTAATAGCAAGACTCAGCTACTATAGAGCATAGAGATAGGCATACTGCAAGGATCACCAATCTTGCTAATCCTCTTTCTTCTCTATATCTGAGACATCTGCAAAATAAGGCCAGATACCTTTACTTTCTCCTATATCGATGACATCTGCATTAGAGCAAGCGTAAAGTCTATAACAACACTAAAGCAAGTACTAGAGAAAGCTGCAAAAGCTATACTGCAGGAAGCTAAGGAAAACGCAATTAAGTTTAATGTAGAGAAGACAGAGCTGCTCTATGCTAGCCGCAAAAGAGAAATTAAGGCAAAGCCTGTGCAGGTAGGAGGAAGCCTAATACAGCCAAGCAATTGCGTACGCTAGCTAGGTTTCTTTCTAGACAACAAGCTATCCTTTAAAAGGCACGTACAGACAAAGGTTGCAGTAGCGCAGCAGGTCTTTCATCGCCTACAGAGGCTAGGCAATATATAGCAAGGCCTTAGTACACAGGCCATAAGACAGCTCTATACAGCATGTGTCTCCTCTATTGCAGACTATAGAGTGCAGCTGTAGTGAGGAAAAAGAAAGCAGTCGCTGCTTTAAGAATACTAACAACTACAAAACTCAGCTCTACGTCAAATCCTAGGAGCCTTTAAAGGATCCCTAACGCAAGCTATAGAGATTAAAGCTGCAATTCTACCTCTTCACCTTCGAGCAGAAAAGCTCTGCTAACAGTATGCTATTAGAACCTTATCTTTTGCAAAGAGCTATCCTATTAGGAGAGCAATCCTACGCTAGAAACAACTCTGCATATCTACGCAGCTAAGGGAGTTAGCTGCATAAATATAAGGACACAGCAACGTTAAAGAAATCTCTATCCTACTAGCAAAGCCGTGGAGCAAACCTGCCTCTGCCTACGCTACTATCTCCACCTCTAAGAGCAGCAAGTCTGAAACTGCAGAACGTCACAAACAGTAGCTTCTAGGTCTTAGAAACAAGGCTAAAGCACCTATTCTACTATACACAGATGGCTCTAAGATAGAAGAAGAAGTAGCAGCAGGCTATTATTAAGTGTCTATATAGGGAAAATACCTCTAGGCAAAAAACTTTAGCCTAGGAGAGAAACTTAAGATTATAGATGCAGAGCTTATTGCAGCCTATTAAGCTCTTAGAAACCTACGCTAAGAACTACAGGGAGAGGAGATACACGTCTTTATAGACAGCTAGGCCGCTCTAAAAAGACTATAGAAAATCTCCCTTATAAGTAGCTAAAGAGTTCATTACGAGATTATAGAGCTGTGCAAGCAGCTATCTAGGCAGAACAAAGTCTCTATATCCTAGGTGCTAGGACACAGAGAAATCTAAGGCAACGAATATGCAGACAGGCTAGCTAAGGCAGGCCTTAAGCAGATAACAAAGAACCTTATTACTTCTCTAAGCTATCTTAAGAGAAAGGCTAAAGAGGAGATCCTAGCAAGATAGAAGCAAGAGTGGAAAGATGCTAGGCCTGCAGAGAAAGGCAGGGCCTATAGCAGGGCTTCTTTAAGCAATTTTCTAAAGCGATAGGCAAGGATAATAAAGAAGAATGCTTTGGCAGCTGCAGAGCATTGCAGACGCTAGAACACCTTCTCCTATAATGCAAGCATTATACAAAGAAGCAAAAAAGGATATTAAAAAGGCTAGATATGCTTACTACTATACTATAACAATTATTTAGTACTATAAAAGGAAGTGCTACTTTAATAGACTTTCTAAAGGAAACAGAGATTGCTATACCTAGGTAGCTATTAGCAGCAGGAGCCCTATAAAGGCCTACAATAACGTTAAAATTGCAAAGAAAGGCAGAAAGAGAGGATAAGCAGAAATGCACAACGCAGGTGAAAGACTGCAGCTGATAGCACTAAGCGTGGACCCTAGGAAAGAGGGATTAGCGAGGCATGCGCAGCGCTCCATAGTCCCTAGGACTGCATAAGCTTCATTGTATGTATGCTAGCAATAGGTAGTACAATGTAAATGATATAAAAAAAAACCCCCCCAATCAACAGTAGCACTATATCTACAACGCACATGCTGCACTCTAGACTAACTACTTTAAGAGTAGCTCTCTAGCCTTAAAGTAGCTGTTAAGGTTAATGACTGTATCGAACAAGAACAGGCCTGCGACTAATACTACGCAGCGTTAAGGCTAATGCAAACCCTAAACAACTAGGATACCTAGCTAGCTAAATACGATTAAGCCTCCTTAGACGCGATATTAAACAGCGTATCTAAGACTACACAGCTTAATAGAGTTATAAAAGACTTCTAGCAAGCAGTGCACATAGTAGCGCTGACTTAGGCAGCATTGTTCTAAGAGGCACGCCATAAAGCACGCATAACTAGGAGAGAGATGATGAAACGTTTCTAAGAGCATATAATAACTACATATCTACTTAGGCTAAAGCATAAAGCTGCCTTCTAGTTAGATGAAGCTTCGTACCTCGCTAATGGTGGTGCAACCACCTAGGGCACTAAGAAGGACGCTTCCACTGCAGAAAACGCGCCATCTAGACGTGAAAAAGCACGCAATTAACATAGTACTAATTTAAGAAAGCGCATACATAATAGAGGCACAGCTTAATTAGCTAAATGCCCTGCTTATAAGGAGCGACACAGCATAAATAACTGCTAGTACATCTACACTAAACAAGCACCTAAAAGGTAGACTGCAAACGCACAGGTGGCATTACTTGTAGAGCTTAAGAAGAAGCATGATACTACCTTAATCGGCATACTTAGAGGCTAGAGCTAAGCTCGCTCTTAATTAAGCTCTTAATCACTTTACATTAAGGAGTTATATATACCTACACTAATAATCTAAAAACTAGAGGAGAACTAGTAACTTAAAGGCAGGAAGGTTGCTAAAATTAGCATTAACATCTATGCAGCTTTTTAAGCTAGCTTAAGCTACGACTATCTACTAAAGAACTTCTTTATCCTTAACTTAGGCTTAACCTGCTATATTACTAACGCTCTACAACGTATACGCTACTTTAGATAACCTATATAAGGAGACTTTATCTAGGCAGGGAACACAAAGGTGTAGATAACAGGATATAGCTTAATCACCCTACGCTTAAGCAGTGAAGGACAGACAACAAGGATAAAGCTACAAGACGTAGCAATCTGCCCTAATCTACTCTGCAACCTTGTCTCCTTCTGCATGCTTAGGCAGTCTAGCATCAAGTGGGACACCTAGTCACAACCTACCACCCTCAGGAAACGAGATAGCTTAACTATTGCTGAGGTCGCTAAAATCCATGGCTAATAGGTCCTAGAATACAATCAATCTGCGCGCGCTGCGCACGCGCAAGCAAAACAAGCTACATTCTACACGCACACTAGCTCAAGGACGCCACGAGCGACGCAGAGAGCCTCTGCAGTCACCTGGTACAAGAGACTTAGCCACCCAGGCCCTGCAGCGATCGAACACCTCGTACAGCAGGCTAAGGGGGTGCGCATTAAAGGCATCACTACAGTAGAGTGCAACTCGTGTGGCAGAGCTAAAGCAAGACGCTAAATACGCTGTGCACCGCGCACTAACAACAAAGGACTAGGAGAGAGACTAGCTATTAACTTCCACTTGTATAAGGAGCAAACTATTACTAAGAAGAAGTCTTAAATGCTCCTTATAGACAGATTCTTAGGCCTCTAGCAGGATATCTACTTTACAGATAACTAAATAGTAGCTTTAATTATTGCTAAGCTAGCTAACTTTACTCTTTTCTTAAAGAACTACTTTAATATTACTATTAAAGTTATTAAGTTAGATAATAAGATTACAACTGTTAAGCCTTAAGTGCAACAATAGCTTAAAACTAAAGGTATTATTATTAAGCCTTTAGCCCTAGATATATAAGCCTAGAACAGTAGAGCTGAACGCTTAGGGGGTGTGAACAAGGAGAAAGCACGAGCAATAAGGCTAGATGCTAACCTCTCCTAGGAACTGTGGCTAGAAGTCACAAGAGCTGCAATATACCTCTACAATAGAACGCTAAACTATAGTAATAACTAGAAGACACCCTATAAGATCTTCTTTATATATACTGCTTTTAGTAATAGCAGAATTACCTTACTCTGCAAACTAAACCTTAGTTATCTTAAGGCATAAAGGTGCAAAGCCTTTGCAATATCTAATAACATACACTAAGGAAAATCACGCCTATAACGCTTAGATCTAAAAGCATGGATTTAATATCTTATTAGATACAGATCCTCTAATATCTATTGTATCTAGATACTATTACTAGCTAGAGTAATTAGCACACATAACGTTACTTTTAACGAGCAGTTAGTATTTAATAGCAAGACTAAGGACCTGCACAAGAACCTTATGCACAGCACGCTTAAAGAAATCGCTACCCTAATAAGGACTCTAGAACTACTAAGTCTAACTAGCTATCTAGAGGCTAAGCCGTTCTACGAGGACGATAGAGCTGCTAACGCTATGCAACTATCTGATCTATTACTAGACGATTCAGAACTATCTAGATATTACTAAGGACAGAAGATTGCAGAGATCTATCTAACTTCATCTCTAACTCCGCTACTAGCAGCTTTTCTAGCTGAAGGCAGGCCTAGAAAGCTAAAATACACTTCACACAGCAACTTAAGAATAATCCCTTAGCAAGCCGCGTTCATAGCAGGCACCTAAGCAGGAAATATTAGTATATACTAAGGCAAAGTCATTGATAAGGCTTAGCTTAAAAGGCTAAGAGCAAGAGGAACTGCATTGCATTAAAGCTAGCTCCTACTCCCTTCTGCATTTTATAAGGAGATAGAAAGTCACCTATTAAGTAACTAGTAGAAGAAAGCTAAGCAGGAACACCTCTAAAGCTACTAGAAGATAACTTTATAGTTAGAAGTACTACTTAAGCAGATTAAACAAGAAGGGCATCAGATCCTTAACTGCATGTAAGTATACACGCATAAGCTTAACTAGCAACATAGATTACAGAAATACAAGGCGCGCCTAGTAGTCTGAGGAGACCAGCAGCGCGATGTATCTGCACAAGACACCTACGCCGCGACGCTTGCTAGCTAGTTATTTAGATTGCTAATAGCAATTGCTGCAGATTGCAACCTTAAGCTTAAGTAGTACGATATAACTAACGCATTCGTGCATGCAACAATTAATCGAGAAGTCTACATAAGGATGCCTAACAGCTACAGGAAGCTGAATACAGCTCTAAAACTGCATAAGGCCCTGTATAGACTGCGCATCTCACCTTTGCTATGGCAGAAGGAATTCACTTATACCCTACTCTAGCTAGGGCTGCAATTAGTGCCTTGTGAGCCCTGCTGCATAATAAAGAACAGAGTATTTATCTTCTTCTATGTAGATAATATTATCTTTAGATACCCTAAGAATAAAGAACACTTAGCTTACTCTGTTATACAGGTGTCAGATTAAGTCGAGGCTTCACCCCATGAAGGTGTCAGGTAGAAGGCGATACAGCAGGCAGCCTAGTATCGGCGTGGATTGAAACCACGTTAGCCAACCTGCCTCGATCCTACTCCGGCCTTACTTGCGTGATAGCATGTACATGTAGAGAGCACCATCATCTAGAACAAAAAACAAGACATCATCCCATCCATCAAATTTGACAACAGGATCTATAAACAAAGTACACCCTTATAGGAGAAGAAGACTTAAAGTGGTTCCTAGGAGTAGAATTTACCTAAGATAGGAGAAATCACACACTCCTCCTTTTATAGGCTGCCTATATTAAGAAGATTAGCCGCTTAATTAACAAGAGAGACACTTAATACAATACACTAATGTTCTCTATTAAGCTAGAACTATAAGCTGGCTTAGCTACGCTATTAGAAATTAATAAGTACTAACGCAAGATTGGCTTACTGCTGTTTGCAGCAGTTATAACACGCCTAGACATCGCGTTTGCTACATCAAGACTTGCGCGATATATGCCTAACCTAGGACTAAAGCATCACGAAGCAGCTGATTGAGTAGTGCTCTACCTCATAAGCACGCAGAACCTAGCCCTACGCCAAGGCGGAGGCCTCCACCTCGAGGTAGCGAGCGATGCGTCGTTCGCTAACAACACCTCTGACCGCAAGAGCTTATAAGACTACACAATTCAACTATTTAGAGGCCTAATTGCATAGAAAGCTAGCAAGCAAGGCACTGTCACTACCTCAACAATTAGGGCAGAGCTCCTTGCTCTATTACTAGTGGCAAAGAAAGCTATCTTTATCTTAAAACTAATTAGCAAGCTTAGAATTAATCTACTAAAGAAGACTATTATAATATATTGTAATAATATGCAGATAATTAGCTTAGTAACTAAGGAAATATTAAAGCTATAAACAAAGCTCTAACACGTAAATATCCACAATTACTAGCTGCGGCAAGAGGTCTAACAAGGAACAATCTTAGTTAAGTATATACCCTCTGCCAGCATGCCTGCTAACAGCCTTACTAAGGCCCTCCCTAGAAACAAATAGAATACCTTCCTTAATTACCTTAGTCTTGTAGAATGCATAGATAAGCTAAACTACTAAGAACTATTACTAAATAAGCTCTAAGAGAGACTAGAGCTAGTTACCTTAATAAGACACTGCAAGTAGCTATCTAGCTTAGATGTCTATCTAAGCTAAGGGGGTGTGTCAGATATAAGCAAGGCTGGCTGCATCACAGGCTTAGCTGGAATAGAACTGCATAGAATAGACCGCGCAGCTAGTTGCATAAGGGCAGGGGACAAAAGCCACCTGTTCATAGATTAGACGAAAGGAGGACAATTAATTACTTTAATCATTAACATTGATCAAGAACCTCTTTAGATCTTACAACATCACTACCATCTCATCATACAATCTGACACTTAGTTGTCAGATTTGATAGATAAGATGAAATCTTAATTAATTATCCTGTTTTGCTGTGTTCCTGCTACGTGTTCTGTTTTTCTTCGTGTTGTTACACCCGAGCTTTGTGTTACTCGACTATCCCTAATCATGAAGACAGTAACGCGCGAAACCTGCTATCTGACACCCTCATAGAGCAAAGCCTCGAACTGATCTGACAGCAGTCCATTCCATGCATCGCTATTCTAGCCGAGCCTGTGTTACACCCCAGCCTCGCTCCTATCTGACACCACTATTAACAGCGTACGCAGGTGAGCTTACTAAGCGTCAAACTGCCAGCTAAGGCCTACTACTAGTGCAGAAAACCGACTTCTTAACTATATTTGAGCCGGCCTATACCAAGATCTTCACTAGGGAGAATATACAGTCATCTTTTAGAGCTGTGGGCATTTAGCTGAAAGATCTAAGCTGAGCACTGAATAAGTTTTAACCACATACACCACTTTATTAGACTAATCAAAACGGCCTACAGGCTTAATATGATCTATTACTGACAGATGTACAGTGTCTAGATCAATTACCAGCAGCAGCAGTGAAAGAAGACGCTCAAGATGTAGCAATAGCAGTGTCTACTACGCTACACCGTCAAGCTACCCAAATCAAGTTGCTTAAAGCAGAAGCAGAGCAGCTACGGGCATCAATTGCTACTAAAAATAAGCGTAGGAGCCATAGCGAGGCCCTGCCACTTCCTGTAAATAACGGGCTAACTGGTGGGGCTTCATTCTTCACTCCTCGATCTATACGTGTAGCCCTACTCAAATTAGATGAGGAGAAGGCCCACAAACACCAAGAAAAGCTTCAAAAACAGAAGGAGAAGGGAGAAAGAGCTGCTAAGAAGCTTGCTGAGGATCAGGCAAAGGAGCAGAGGCGTGTCAAACGAGCAAGGGGGAAGGAGGAGAAGGAGAAGGAGAAGGCTGACAAAGCAGCTAAAAAGCAGGCTAAAAAAGAGGAGAGAGACCGTGTAAAAGCTCTCCAAACTGCCCAAAAAGGTAAGCATAAAGCTTCAAAAGCACCACTAGAGCCCAAGAAGAAGCAGAAACGTAGCGTGGGTGGTGCAGTGGGTGGTGCAATGGGTAATGTAGCTGAACGGGCTGCCACACCGCAGCCGACGCGCCAAACCCAATCAGGCCGCAGCATGAAGCTCCTATCAAAATTCAGATAGTACAAATTGTTTGCACGGTTCTATTTGCTATTAAACCAGGATATTGTCTATCTACAGCGTTGTGGTGTGGCTTAATAACCTCATTTGTGTGTAGTGGTGGATGTGGTGTTCCTATTGCATTACGTTAGCCGACGCATTGCACTACCGAGGATGACGGTCCAACGCGCGCGACGGCCTAACGCGCGCTCCGAACACCAAAATCGACACCACAACATGAAGCTGTTGAGCCACGCGCGATAGCTATAATCGCGACGTTTTTTAGAGTTGAGTTCTATAGGCCTTGATTGACATATATAGCTATCTATATTTTGCTGGGAGCTTGATTGATCGGCCGTGTCGTGATTGAGATGGTGGTGGACCTGCTGCAGCACCTGAGGCCTCACTACCACCCTGAGGCTGCGCAGCTACTCTTTTTTTTGAGCCTGCCTTGGCAGCTACCTTGAGGTTTATCTTCTTACCCCTTTGAGCAGTTTTTTGAGCTTGCTGGAGTCGTTGTTGAGTCCTACGAGCTGTCTGTCGTGAGGCTCGATCAGCAGCTTCACGAGCCTTCTTCTCCTGCCTCATTATTTGAGCTGCTGCCCTTGCTGCACGCTTCTGTTGAGTTACCTGAAGCTTCTCCTGCTTCTTCACTTCACGTAGGCGAGCTGCCTCAGCTCTTTGGTGTTGTAGTTGCTCTTCTTCGAGCCCTTGTTGGAGCTGGCTATCACGTGCCTCCTTCACCTTCCTTGGAGACCAGAATACAGCCCCACCGTGATAGTCCTCGCCTGCCTCTAGAGGGAGAGACTTGACTCGCTTCCTACGCTGCCTCTCATTGATAAGAGCCTGCATAAGGCCTTGAGCCTCATGTTCAATCAGCGGTTTTTGAACTGAGATAGAGTAGAAGGCTCGGCTGAGCTTTTGAGCTCGAGGATCACTCCTATCACCTACTACCTGGCGTAGAAGGCGCTCAGTTTTCCGCCAGTCAGAGGCGCTTAAGGCTGAGGAGTCGCTATCACTTGATTGGCCTGATTGAGCTGGCTGATTGAATCGTTTGAGTATCACCTCTGGCTCGAAAGGTGAGAGGCCAGTTGCCTTAAAGGCCTTGAGTATAGTCTCCTTCTTGAACGAGGTCTCCCATGCAGCCACAAACATGGGATAGAAGTCTCTTTTGCTCATAGATGTGAGCCCTTGGCACCTCTCCATGAACGCAGCTACCTGGTTTGAGTAGGCCGATGAGAATGGCTTGAACATGACGACGTCAAGCGGCTGGAGGGTGTGAGTTAAATTCTCCAATGACTCGCACGTCGAGAGTACTAAGGCGTTGACTGATCCAATGATGGCGCTATGGACAAACTCATTTCGAGATTCTCCGTCACCTTGGCTAATTTCCTCCGAACTGAGTATGGACTTCTGAAGTCTACTCATTAAAAGAGGCATGTCTGACCCATGGGGTTCGCCCGCCGGGTTGTCTAGAAGCTGGGGTATTCGTGCCGAGTGACACCTCATTTGGGTATATATTCTGTACTTGTCCCACCCGTCTGGTCGACTCCACAGCTGCACTGATCGCCATTCTTTATGATCACTTCATACACTTTCATCGTCATTTTCTAAGAGCGCATACGGCCTTTCCGATGGCTGATGTCAAAGATCCCGTCGTCGAGACGAACGAAAGTATCGGTGCAGCAGCGGCTGTTGTGGGCTCTTCGCAACTCCTCAAAGACTACGAGGCCCGCTAACATGGCCTTACTCGTAGGGAAGCCATCAAAGAGCACTGGAAGCCCATCGCATGGTGTTTGTACATGTTTTTTACATGTGTTATGTACGGATTCGACTCATTAGCTGGTGGAGTGGTGGTGGGTATAGTAGAGTTCCGAAAGGACTTTGGCCATCCGTTTGCTGGTGACTATGTCATCGATGCAAACTGGCAGCTCGGTTTCCAAGCTGCGACTCTCGGTGGTAAGCTTCGGCGAACGACTGGAACCAATGTACTGTGCTGAGAGATCAAAGGAATCATCTTCGGTGGTATTCTGTCTGGCTTCTTCCTCAACAGATATGGCCGTCAGGTGTGCATCCTAGGCGCCTACATCCTCAACACCGGAGGCATATTCCTCCAGTTCTTCTCCAAGACGCCTGCACAATTCTTCGATGGCAAGATCCTCACGGGTATTCCCCTTGGCGTCTTCGCTACCATTGCACCCACCTATTCAGCCGAGATGGCTCCGAAATCGGTTCGTGGCGCTGTCACTGCGGGCATGAACTTCGCGATCGTGTTAGGCCAGTTAATTGGCTTCGGTGTTCAACGCTAAACGAGTTTTTACAACGACTCAAGGCAGTACAAAGTCTTTTTCGCCACCCAATGGGGCTATGTGGCAGTCGGCTTGCTTATACTCCCCTTCCTACCCGAGTAGGTACCTGTATCTTTATTCGTGAAGACAGCTGCTGACATCAACTCAAAGGTCCTATTACTGGCTCATCGCACATGGAAAAGCCGACAAGGCACGTGGCAATATCGCGAAATTGCATAGACCCGACTACGACGTAGACGGCCACATGGCTCAGGTGCACGACGCGCTTGCCCGCATGAACGCTGATGACGAGACTCAGGGCTCCGTCTGGGAATGCTTCCAGCACAAAAACATCAAGCGTACCGTTGTCTCTGCCTTCATTTTCTTCATACAAAACTCGACCGGCAGTGTCTGCGTTATCGGATACATGAGCTATTTCATGCAGCTCGGTGGTATGTCAGCAGCAAGATCGTTCGATACGACCGTCGGCATATCTGGTTTGATGACAGCAGGCAACATATGCGGTTGGTACTTCATCGAGAAGCTTGGTAGGCGTGGTACCACCTTGTGGGGAACAGGCTTCCTGACTTGTGCACTATTGCTGATCGGTATACTGGTCGTGATCCAGGAGAAAGGCAGCCAGGGAGCTCTATGGGGCCAGAATTAGTCGATCCATTTGAGCATACTCACCACAAATGCTGATATTGGCTTTAGGTGCTTTCAAGGCCATCTGGGCTTTCACTTACCAAGGCACCATCGGTTCAGCGGCCTGGGTCATCAGTTCGGAGAATGCCACAAGTAGACTCAGATCTCCTACGCAGTCGCTGGTAACCGTTACAAGCGGTCTCTCGTCTTGTATATGGTCATTTTCACTTCCTTACGCGATCAATCCCGATCAAGGCAATCTAGGTGGGAAGATAGACTTTATCTATGGCGCCGTCATGGTGCTCTCATTCATCTTCATCTGGGTCATGATTCCAGAGACGGCCGGTCGAACCTTTATCGAGATTGATGAGCTGTACAGACGCGGTAGTCCTGCATGGAAATGGTCGCAGACACAAATCGTGACTGTTGCCGAGGAGGCGAAGGAAGACAAGGACTTCAATTAAGTAAGGAAGGTAGACTTGGGATAGCGGGTACATGAGTCCAGATGTAACACTATGAATACAAGACGATCTTATTGCACGATAGCATGTGTGAGGATACTTCGAAGGCTTGAATCAATGCGTTGAAAAGATATGTGGGATGACGGTTGCTTGACCCATGTAGTCTAGGTTGGCGAGGATATCAGCAAATTGGGCCACGTACTGCCGCGACTGCTCTTCCTGCTCTGAAGCGATTTCCAGTTGGTTGTTGTCGCTATCGAGCAATGTAGCGCCAATCTCCCGGATCTTCACGATCTAAAGCAAATTAGGCACGGGATCTGAAATGGGGGACGAGACACTGACCATGGATGACCCGTTTGCTTCCGAAGTCCTTGACGAACAGAACTTGAGAACCTCGAGTAGCTCGGTTGCTATGCTCTTTCGGAACATCCATAGCTGTGTTCGAGGTGTGGTGGCTTGGTTGGGCCTGGAAGCGTCATCAGGAGAAGCACCGTGAGCGATAGCCTGCGGATTGGTGAACGCATTAGAGCAAGCCTCTAAGATTGTGCTCTGGATATATAGACTCGTTATGTGGATATTCGCGCTCATGGTATCGAACTGATGCGCGCGTACGACAGATTCGGAAGAGTAGCGATGCGGGTCTAAGAGCTGAGGATCCAGGATACATATTCTTTCTTTCGGCAACTCCTCAATGGTGGTATGTAACTTTCTGATGATTTGAAGCAAGGCGCTCAAGCCGACGGTCGAACTGGACTGTGTCGAGTCCGCCGGAGTGTAGGTGCTATCCGCAGCATTCTCGGGATAGACATGCGGTCTTAGAGATCCGGACGTCATTGCAAATGCACGAGGGGGCGAGCCAGGAAAGCCGTTTGTGAGAAGATCGACAACACATAGGAAAACCTTGATGAGAGCAACAAGGCCGGAAATGACGGGGAGCGGGCGATCAGTTGGCAAGACATAAAGACTATGTGCGAGTCCAGTCGTGTGACTTGTCTGGGCGATCAACCCTTCGTCGTCGACCTGCCGTGGAAGCAAAAACTCCCAATTGGTGTGCAGATGGTCGAAACTCAGCCCTGTGTGAGGCACGATGAAAGAAAGCCGGTCGAGAATTTGAATGATTTATAGCACCCAGAAGGCCCTTCTACATATCTCGCCGTCGAGAGGTGTCAATTCAGCATAGGCCTCTTCTCGAAATAGCTCCAGGGCCCGGAAGAACTGTATAGCCTCACTCGCGTAACTCCATCCTTGATTTGCTCTGCCAGCGTAGTGACTAGCCATGGTGAGTAAAATGGACACGATCATTGTGCTCATGGATGGCCGGTTTTGCCACTCGGGCTCCAAAGAGATGCGGCTTAATAGTACCATGTGGCAGGCCCTCTCGACCACAGCTCCTACGTCATGGTACTTGTCGAGATCATATTCTTCAAACTTGCGAGGGATTGAAGCTACAGTGACAGCGCAGAAGGCCAGGCACAGGCGAAAGAAAGCTGGATCGCTGAGATAGGTGTTGGAGTCCATGAGCGCGCGAAAACTTGGGCGATGGACCAGACGGATGAGAGGATAAACCAGGTCAAGATAGTCGTCGATGATGACGTGAAAGACGTCTGCTTCGCACAAGTGCTAAATGGACAAGGTGACGGGTACGAGAGGGATGGTGCACGCCTCTGCTACGGTTGAGCGCGGCGCAGGGCCCCTCTGCTTGCGCTCGCTCACAAAGGTGCACTCCGTTTGGCCATCGCGACATCGTCGACACGACGCGCTTTCGCCGTCGAAGATGCATTGGATCTTACGCAGACGGCACTTGTCGCATGCTTTGGACGCGATCCGCCGTCCACGCCGCGATACAACGGGTGGCATCGCATTACGAGGGAATGTGATGGAAAATGCTGGCGAGCAGACCAGTTATAGAAGGCATGAGTAGGGAAAGAGTGGATTTTAGCTGGCAGCGCACAGACCATAACTTAACCTATACCTAACGTTACGTGCGACCTCGACCCATCAGCGCAACCCAATAGTCTCAAATCTTACACCAGAAACAAATCACCCTCTACACAGACTTCCACATCTTCAAATCGCAAGAATGGCTCCTCCTTCTAAAGTCGCCATCGCGACAGGCTCAGTGCTGCGCCTAGTCAAGGAAGAAGCTAGCTACCACAAGGAGATAGCGCAGCAGGAAGAGCGTATCATAAAGCTCGAGGCCAGCGCTGGAGACGAGAACAAGGAGTACACATTGCGACAGGAGGTATATTATCTCATCTGTTCATATTCCAACGAGTAGTAGCTAAACAGTTACACAGAAGCAAGCACTCGCTGAGACGAGGAACGTGTTGCCAAGCATGCAGACCAAGATTAGCGCTGCGGTGGAGAAGTTGGAGGAGGCGTTGGTATGTGTGAAGGCAAGTTGCGGAATTTCCATGTGCTGATGATGGGCAGGAAGCAAACAAGGAAGGCGGCGCAGAAGCGTCGGCAGAAGACATCAGCAAAGCAGAGGAGGCAATTGTCAAGGGCAAAGAAGCTCTTCGCCAGGCCTCATAGGTGTGGTGACTACAAGAGAAGCATGTACAATAAGGGTTGTGAAAACCGATATAACCTAAACACCGCGCTATGCAAATATGAATTCGGAAATGGTAGTCGAATCACGACTCGTCCATTTTGCCAGGCGACTTTTCTTCACCGTCGTCTTCACCATCTTCGAGATCCTCGCCTTCCTCCAAGCCATCTGAGTCTTCTTCTTTCTCTCCAGAGACAGCACCCGAGTCTGCTATATCTATGTCCTCAACAGCACCAGATGGCGCAGGCGATGGCGCCGCACTATTCTCGCGTGAAAGGGGATGCAGTCGGTCTTTGGGCGGGACTCTTAATGACGAATTTGCCTCTCCACCTTGACTGCCATGTACGGGTGTCATGCCACCCTCGGGCCTAGGCGTGCCAACACGGCTTCCATCTCCGCGGGAGGTGGTGCCTTCGCCGTCGCCCTCTTCGTCGCCGTCCTTCATCATGCCCTCTTTGCGCTCGGCCTCCTCCTTCTCGTCCTTGATCAGGCGCAGCATTTCGCGCGTCGCATCCTCAATGCGTCCAAACTGGGTGCGGCGCTCGCTCCAAGTGTCCTTTGCTGTTTGAACCTCGTGCTCCAGCTCAGCGATTTCCTCGTCGAGCTTTGCGTGTGCAAGTGCCTGCTCGTCGCGGGGCTTGAGCATCTTACTGCTCGTGATCTTCTCGGTGAGTTCGTCGTAGGTCTTGCGGACTGCTAGCGTCTCCTTGGCCTCGACCAGTTGCACGCGCAGTTCTTCGATGGTGTCTTTGACGTGCTGCTGCTTTGCCGTGATGTCGTCCTTCTCCACGGCATACCGTTCGCGCTCCGTGTGGTTGCTGTTGGTAGTGAACTCGGCGCGTAAAATGGCAAAGTCTAGGGATGAGAGCTCGTTCATGAGATTCCGCCGCCACAGCTCGATGTTGTGTATTTGCTGCTCCCGCTCGACAGCGACTGCAGCGGCTTCTTCCTCGGCGGCGCTGGCATCGGGTGGTGGAGACGGCAATTGGCGCGGCCGCGCAGCCTCAAAGAAGTCGGGCTTCAGAACACGGCTTGTGACATGTGCATATGGTCGTGCTTCAACAGCAAGTAACCGCGATACGTTGTGGAGCGCATCTGGCTAGGTCAGTGGTGGCTTGGGCATGTGGCGCGCATATGTTACCTTCGTCTGCCTGCGACAGAAGCCCCCATTGCTTGTTGGCCATTCTCTGGCAACGACAAACAGAAAATGTGAAGGTGTGTAGGGATGTCTTCGCTTTGGTGGGCTCGTTGGTGGTGAGCAGTGAAGTCGGACATGCAATGCGCAAGCTAAACAGCTGCAGGGATCAGTAGCGCCCGCAGCACCGCGCATCATCAGCAGACGTCAGACAATCACCCTTCTTTCACTGAACTCTCTGTGACTGACGCCGGCCTTGTAGACTGTTGGCTGTGCTCAAGGCTCCCACGCCTATCGCAAACACGGCAATAGACCTCCCCTCAATGCTTGCCCTTGCACGGGGATTGTCCCCGGCCGTCGCTGCCGCCTACGTTGTCCTTGTCGGTGCATCATAGCCTTTGATAAACACCACGTCTCGCTTTCTTTGCTACACCCCGCCATTAGAGGGGGAATCTTGGCTCTCTTACCTTACCACCACTTTTTCCCAGCTTCTACCACTTCCTATCTCTTAGACTTGGTCACACCTCGTCGCCGTCATGCCGGTCCCCAGTCTCTTCGAGCTGGCCAGGCAGCGCCTCATCAAGAACATCGACCTCCTCAACGACATAGGTGACATCCCCTTCAGCTTCCTCGAGCCCGTTCTCCGCAACATCCAGAATCCCGACCAATTACAAGAGCTGGAGGAGAACTGTCCACAGATACAGGGCGAGACCGGAGAGATATGGAAGAAGTTCATCAGGCGGGATATACCGGACTGGGAGAAGAAGCCCCACCAGCCGCGGGATCCTCGGAACTGGCACAAAGTCTACCGCAAGCTCAAAAAAGATACCGAGAGGGAGAAGCAGGAGCAGGAATATGCACTGAAAGAGCAGATGCGCGCTCTGCAGAAGGATCGGGCGCAGAACAAGACCCTGATCGTGGATAGCAAGGTCGGGTACGGCGCCCGTAGCAACAGGGTATTCGGCCTTGGCGGTGGGAGTGGTTGGGGCAGTTCGGGTGCGCCTGCAAAGACGGGTAAGGTCAACTTGGACGCGTTAAAGAGGGGCATGTTCGACTACAAAAAAGAGCGCCCAAGAGGCGCAAACATGCCTACACACTTGTTGGCCCAGAGAAAGTCACAGATCAGGAGCGCGCCGGCGAGCATGGTGCGCGTGGCCGAGAACAACGCCGTGGCTCCGCGCAGCATGGTCATTTCAAGGCAGGCTGCAGCGTCAGTTGCCAGCAGGAAGGATGCTCTGCCGGAGACGAAGCGGCCACACATCACACATCGCCCCGTGCCGCAACACAGCGGAGCGCCACCACGAACATCACTACCGGCAGGCCAGCAATTTACCGCACCGAAGCTCAAGCCGACGACCCAAGAACCATCAACCGCACAGGTGCCAAAGAAACGAAAGGAAGCGCCTAGTATGTTTCACAAGCCGAAGCGGAAGAAGATGTGAAGGTTTTATGCTCATTACTTTCACTGCTACTATGGCGGACCGCGAAGTGACGAACAACTTGCTCTATTTATTCTCGATTCGATATTTACTGGTGCACTTTGAAATGTTAGATTGGGTGCATACACACAGCACACTAGGGCGTGCACTGGCGTATAAGGGTGGCAGAGAAGACGGCGTCCGCGTTCAGTATCAAGACTTGCATCAAGAGGCGCATTCAAGAGTTTCAATCTCCGTTTAATCCGCAATCCATCCTATCATTAGACTTTTCAGCTGACGAGTTTCTCCCGCTTCTCCGCGTCGTCGCACTGTCCTGCATTGCGAATTGGTGCCAAGTCCCACTGGCAAAGAGGGCATAAGCGCCATCAGGCTCAGCTGAAGCGACGCAATAATTATTGGCCATCTCTTTAACTTCGTCTCGTCGCCCGCAAGTTTTCACCAAGATCCATGTCAATGTCCATCAAGACATAAGCAGTCTTCTCCCGGCGTCACAATCTGTCAGACACCTACTACCATCATGTCGTTATCGGGAGGTGCCGATACTGGCCTCTCCATCGCTGCAGTCGCTGGCTTCATGTTTTTCCTCTTCCTTATTTACTTCCTACGTACCTCCCCGAAGCCGAATGTTGGACTTGAGATTCTAGGTGCAGAGTTGGACTGAGCAAGGCCACGGTCGAAATCGCAAACCAGGAGAGCCACGAACATCAGCCTTAAGAATAAAGTTCATGGTAGACGCTCGAAAAGTGGAGCCATACATGATGGGAATACACAGGTCAAAGCAATGGTGGTCGTTAAAAGCGAAGATCGAGGGGATTGCGGCCCCTGGAAACTGGAGTGAACTACTGACCCATGCGCTTTATCCTGTATTCAAGGCTTCGCCTATGGAAAGACGGATGCGCGACTGCGAATGTATTGGAATGCAAAGTGGGAAATACGGTCTCGCTAAGCCTGGCTACCCTGATCGTGTTCAGCCAAACTCAGCCGCACTTGGGCTTCAGCTGAGCGACACGTCCGCACGAATGTTCTTAAGCATCCAAGGAACCTCCACTCTAACTACCAAGACGATGAATTGAATTTGTCCCTGAAATTACCTAGCCAAATAGGAAAATCTCCACAGCATTTACGACGACAAGGCGACTCTTTCCAACAAACATCCTACCAAATCACCACAACAATGCTATCCCCAGGCGCGATTGCTGGCATAGTCATCGGCTCGATAGTTGGGCTCATCCTCCTATCCCTGCCACTATATTGCGCCTGCTATCTCCGTCGTCGGGGACATCCACAAGAAGTCGGCGCTGCACCACCATGGCCTACACTCGCTCAGCCTCAGTCTGAACTTGAAGAATGGGCATCTCAGCTCTATGGATCGCCTCAGCAACAAACCGGTGGTTCATACGATCCGTCTGCAGAGCCCGTGGATTTTGGAAGCATGCAGGTCAAGGGCATTGCGGATGTTAGAGAGGAACGGGAGAGGGGTACTGTGAGGTACTGATGTGTATCTTGTGATGGAGTCCATTGTCACTATTCCACTGCCTGCACAGAGGTTTCTTTCAATCTGTACGGTCTGGCAACATCTACCAAATTCGGCGCGGGGCGTTCTTTTATGTTGTTCACTTAGCATCCCGAGCCTATCTTCTCGTGAAACCTAATAACCTCGCAACCTAAGGAGAACTTTAAATGGAAACGAAGTCAGAAAGAGAATGCATGACACCTTTGAACACCCACACACCCAGAAAGCGGGATGGCATCGCCAGACCTTGCTGACGGGAGTCGTGGCGCAGCTCGTTCTCAGCTGACCGGCAAAACGCTTTGTGCGACTTCCTCCAGCACCTGAACACCTGGTAATGGTGTCTGGACAAAGCCACGAACGTATCCAAGAACAGTCGTCCCGCATCGATTCGACCACCAAACACACTCCGACACACTCCGCTCTGCCCCATCAAACCAGTATAGACAATCAGACAATACAGCAATGCTGTCTCAACGCGCAGTCGCAGGCGTTGTTCTATGGTCGATTCTCAGCCTTTTCCTCGTCCTGTCGGCAATATACGGCATTTGGTTCCGCCGTCGCAGTCATCGTCGCGGTGATTATCACATTCGGCCGTTAAATGGGGCATTCGAATGGGAGGACTTCGCTTCTCCTGAAGAATCGTATTCATTGGTAGAACCGTTGAACTCTGGAAGTATGCAAGTCAAGGGGATTGCGGAGGTAAGAGGGGGGAAAGAGCGACAAGTCGAGTTTTGATCTTGGAGGACAGACATGGTGCGAGAAATCCAAGTTAGCTGGGCCTGACTATAATGATACACGCATTCATTACTGACATGTCTCTAGAATTAGGGAAGGATATGTAGAGTTGTTATAAGAAAGAAGTTGTAATGAGGCGCGTTTTCTCTGCGAAGTACTCGTGGAGATCCGTTCGAGTGAACGACCGATGCGCCACGGATCAACTTGCTCTCGAGACTAAAAACCTTGCACTTTCCTAATGGTCAAGCTCAGGCGGCTTGACATATTTCGTTCCAGTATTCACGCATTCAGTGCACGAATGCATCGCAGCATGTGCACTTTAAGGCATCCAGCACGTACCGATACCTGCACCACCTAAATGGGCGTATTTTAACTTTTGGGGGCCAAACACCCCTGTCGCTCATGCACTGCCCCAACCGTGCCGCATACATAGCCCCGCGCAGTTCTAAAGTGTGTATACACAAACAAACCTGACGCCTGTTATCGCAAGTAAACCTACTACACGTCGCTGTTAGATATTTATGCGAATGCTCGCAAGGCAGCTCTTCGACTACGAACTTCGCATCAACGCTCTGCCACCCTAAACGTCTCTTAGCTGTCGACAACTCCCAGAACGACACAATGCTCGCCTCTGAAATGATTACAAGCATAGTCATGGGCTCCATCGTCGCTCTTTTCAGTCTCTGCTTCCTCGCAACAACCGCCATCCTCTACCTGCGCCAAAAACGAGCTAGCATTCGTCTGCCCGACGCTCCTAAATGGCTTCAGTCCGGCTCCGATGCAGTCTCAGAATGCGAGAAAGGTGGTGTCGAGTCGGTAGGGATGCTTGAGGTCTGCGAAAAGACGTGGGACAGTGAAGCTACAAAGGCACTGCCCGCAAGCATTGCCCAATATGCTAGGGGGTTGCAAGTACGGACGACGTACGAGAAGGGATGTGTCAAAGAAGCCATGCTGGTCGATGCATCAGAGAAAGAGGCCAGCAGTGTTGTTGTTCAAGAGCTCGTCTCTATCTTCGACGAAGATAAAGGTCCAATCGATCCTGTACCATTTAAGCATGCTTTCCCATCCACACCACCGGCACCCAGGCCAGCTTGCGCGCAACCATTCATACACCCATTCGACGACCCATCGCTCGATAATTTCGATTTCGAATCGTTCCTCAAAGATGCAGAGGAGACCCCGCCAGCCCTCACAAGTGCGCCCATGCCACAACGCCCGAGCCTACCGCTTTCGCGCAAGTCAAAGAGGTCGTGGGACACTTCGAATTCGGTCGATATGAACTTTGGCAGTATGCAAGTCAAGGGCATACGCGAAGTCCGCGAAGATCGACCAAAACAGGGATACAGAAGTGCATAAGCTATGGGTATTTCGATAAGAAGAAGGCGCGAAAATTCCTTGTGCGGAAAAAGAGGAGAGGACGCAGAGGTATGTCTAGAAGAAGACACGTCGAGCCGAGGTCGGTCGACGGGATGTGTGATGAAGAACGGTAGCATGTTTCGAGACGTGCACCTGAGAGGTGAGCACGGCGAAGAAGGTAGTGCAGGCCAGTTTGGGCCCGCACAAAAGAGAAACCTGAGATACAGACATGAAGATCCTAAATTGTAGTACTGAAAACGCCTGCAAATGCTGTGGTATCTTTGAACGCCGGCGCCGGTCTGTTCGACACACTAAGTCCTCATAGCGCCTCGAGCTCGAAATCGTCCAGCTTGTCGCGGTACTTCATAATGTTGCGCTTGATTTTAGAGGAATCAACCCAAGTAACGAAGTCCTCCATGTTTCTGGTTCTTGTTAGCGACAGTTCGCGCCAAGCATGGTGGTGCTGCTTACCGAGTGACGAGATATGCCGGATCTGTGATGACATCTGTGCCCACCCGAACGTGACCTTGCTCAATGAGCTTTATCGCAGCCTGAATGTGATCTGACATGCGTAACCGGGTCATGATGACTGGTAACCTTCTCCGCGCAAAGGCAGACACTGTGACTTTGTGCTCGACGTCGCTCAGCTTGCCGCGGCCTCCGCCACCGGTGCCAAGGACACCCAAATCAAACAGCTTTTCCAACATCAAATCCTCGTGCTTTCGTCGAAAAGGGTCGGACGGGTCGAGGTTGGCCAGGCGGTGGGCGAGTTGGCGCATGGAGCCACACAGCTGGTTGTACTTGCGGTAGTCGTCACGGCCTTGGATGGCATACCGGCGCATTACTGCCGCTTCCCGGTGGTCATTGTCGGATTTGTATGTGTTGAAGTCGACCTGTGTTGTTGGTGAGATGCCAGGGAAGGCGCGCTGGGGCTCTTACCTTCTTGAGCAGCTTCTGCTCATGATGCTTGAGCTTTCGCACCATATTGGCAATGGGGTTTGATTGGCTGTGCTCTCTGCAGTATTTGTGGTGGATTGAGGGCCTTGGTAGGTGTCGTGGGCGGAGATATGGCGAGGGTTGGCGTGCCCAAGGGAATGTTCAAAAAGTCGAAGCTCCGAACATTTTCCCCAGCACGCTAGTCGCGTCCTAGCGCTATCGTCACCGCCCCACCATCCCGACCAACGACGGCAGGGTCCACATTTATTTGCAGTCATTGATTACAGTCATTGAGTCCAGACATTGAGACTATAATTTCCAGCAATTGACTCTAGACGTTCCTTGTTCCTCACACACTCATTTCACTCAATTGAGACCACCAACATGCCGACTGTTCACCTCCTAGATTACGTCGCGGGCAATGTCCGCTCGCTCGTCAATGCCATTGAGAAGGTCGGCTACACTGTCGAGTGGGTGAAGTCGCCGGCCGATCTCCCTTCCGCAGAAGTATGACTCGTCCGAACTGCGATAGTAGGCACGAGTTGACATGCGCTGATGCAGATGCCTCTCTAGAAACTCATCATCCCTGGCGTCGGCCACTTTGGACATTGCCTGTCACAGTTGGAAAAGGCGGGCTACATTGAGCCTATCCGCGAACACATCAAGGCCGGCAAGTCGTTTATGGGAATCTGTGTTGGTATACAAGCTCTGTTCGAGGGGTCGGAAGAGGACCCGAATGTGAAGGGTTTGGGCATAATCCCATCCCAACTGAAGAAGTTCGACGACAAGGACAAGAGCGTGCCGCACATTGGTTGGAACAGCGCGGACACATCACGCACTGGTCAAGCCACCGATGACTCATTCTACGGATTGCGACCGACCTCGAAGTACTACTATGTCCACTCGTACGCCGCACCATACGAAGAGGGCAAACTGGAAAAGTTGGGCTGGACAGTCGCAACCGCACGGTATGGCAACGAAGAGTTCATTGGCGCGGTGGCTAAGGACAATGTTTTCGCGACACAATTCCATCCCGAGAAGAGCGGTGCACCGGGTCTGCGCGTACTCAAGGCTTTCCTTGAGGGGACCAGGTCTCAGAAGTTGCCGAGACAGCTTTCCATGGCGGACACGAAAGAAGGCCTCACGAGACGTGTCATCGCGTGTCTTGATGTGCGAACAAACGATCAGGGCGATCTGGTGGTGACCAAAGGCGACATGTACGATGTTCGGGAAAAAGAGGGCGCCGGAAACGCGGTGCGCAACCTGGGTAAACCGGTGGAGATGGCGAAAAAGTACTATGAGCAAGGCGCTGACGAGGTCACCTTCCTCAACATCACATCTTTTCGCAACTGCCCTGTAGCGGATATACCGATGCTGGAAATTCTACGTCGGACGAGCGAAACGGTCTTTGTACCACTCACGATTGGCGGTGGCATACAGGACACAGTGGACACAGACGGCACCAAAATCTCAGCCCTCGATATTGCGACGATGTATTTTAAGTCTGGTGCGGACAAGGTCAGCATAGGCTCGAATGCCGTCATAGCAGCTGAGGAGTACTATGCGCGAGGAAGCAAGTTAGCGGGTAACACTGCGATCGAGAGTATCTCCTCGGCCTACGGCAACCAGGCTGTTGTCGTCAGTGTCGAC
The DNA here is from genome assembly GCA_022559985.1 of Parastagonospora avenae f. sp. tritici 18332-5. Taxonomy (NCBI): domain Eukaryota; kingdom Fungi; phylum Ascomycota; class Dothideomycetes; order Pleosporales; family Phaeosphaeriaceae; genus Parastagonospora; species Parastagonospora avenae. Next base: position 229,195 of record JAFJTR010000043.1, on the reverse strand, counting down.
CCAAAACGTGTCTACGTGCAGTCACCAGAGTCGACACCACACCATGTCATCAAGACAAGTCGACCTGGGCCTAACGGCGAAGAGTACTGCTGGTACCAATGCACCATCAAAGGTGGTCGCGAAGGTCGAGACTTTGACGTGCGGCAGTTAGTCACTGCAGTTGAAGCCATGGGCGCAGGCGAGATTCTTCTGAATTGCATAGACCAGGACGGAAGTAACAGTGGATTTGACCTTGAACTCATCAACGATGTCAAGGATGCGATTAAGATACCGGTAATTGCTAGCAGTGGGGCCGGCAACCCAGGACATTTTGAAGAGGTGTTTGCGCGAACACGGACAGACGCTGCGTTAGGCGCGGGTATGTTCCACAGAGGCGACTATACTGTGAAGCAGGTCAAGGATCACCTGCAAGAGAAGGGGCTAGTAGTGAGGCCGTTCGAAGCGGACATATAGATTTTGATGTCAATATAGACTCGTGTCGTGGCAGCTGAATATTCAATCGCCGCCATACTTTTTGGTATACCCCAACGCCATTATGCTTGTCGTAACGCCGTAGAATGCACAGACCCTCTCCGCTCTAGCTGAAGTGTATGCCCTCCTGATTGAACGCATACAACAGCTTCAAGAAATCACCCTCGTCACACATTCTCGCTCGCTTGTCTGCCAGCTCTGTATCGTCCTCTAGAACCTTTCTGACCTTTTCTCGCACCAACTCACTGACTCTTCCCTTCCTCTTTCTGTTCACACCATTCTTCTTCTTGCCCTCCGCCTGCATCTGCTTGAAAAAGTCGGGCAGCTCGTCGTCCGGATCGTCGGGGTCGGAGAAACCGTTGAACTCTTCTTCGGCGGCATCGACCTCCATGGCCTCCGCCTCATCTTCGGGGCCGACTGGCGAGTCGTCGAGTTCAATGTTGTTCTGTGCGCAAAAGAGGCGGTAGTTGCTCGCCAGCAATTCCACGACAGCGGCCGTGCCCAGGAAACTCGCCCTCAGCGTCCTGTTCTTGCGCACGAATGTAATCCTGAGCAAGCCGTCCCACTCCTCATACGCAATCTGTGGCCGCGGAAACTTTGGCTCGATCCGTACAACGTTCGATTCCACCAGCGGCGGCGGATTGAAGTTGTTCCGCCCAACCTTCATTATATGGCTGACTTTTGCCCACATCTGGACATTCACACTCAACCGACTGTACAGCTTCTCCCCAGGCTTTGCAAACAACCTCATCGCGAACTCCCGCTGAAACATGAGAATGCAACTGCGCGGCGGACTCGGCAAGCTAAGTAGCTTAAACACCAACGGTGACGAAATCTGATATGGTGTGTTGCTGATGCACACGTCGAAATGCGGCAATTCCGTCTTGATCACATCGCCCAGAATGACTTTGAGCCTCTTCGCCTCGGGCGTCCCTTGGACACGCTTCGTTAATTCGGCGGCCATGCGCGGGTCCATTTCCACTGCCGTCACCGCTTTGGCAGCTTTCAATATGAGAACCGTCAGATTTCCTGTTCCCGGACCGACTTCAAGGACATGGTCTGACTGCTTGAGGAAGGCTTTCTGCACAATGGCGCTGGCGACACCGGGGTTTTTGAGAATGTGCTGGCCGAGATCTTTGTCCATTTTGAAGATGGAGTGCGCTGCCGAGGCTTTGGCGGAGGTGGGTTTGGCATAGGGCGAGGAGTCGGCGCCCGAGGGGCGTTTTCGCTTGTCTTTGGGCATATTGGGCGGGCGGGCGTGTGTATGCCGTGGTGGTGTTGGGGATGCGTGCGGGATGTGGGCCAAATTTTTGGCGTTGCGAGCTTATCGATTAACTTTTTGGCGGGACTGGCGCACGTGCTTTGGCGTTGAACTCAACGCGTCACGTCCGGTCCTGCATCGAGGTCACATCGAGCTCAATTGATGTTTGTGACCCTTTCTGCTGTATGACATTTGTTCCTCAATTCTTTGCAATTAAATCGTTTTCTTCGTGTTCTAGTCGCTCCTTTACCAGCTCTTTCCACATCTGCTCCTTCCTAAAGTTCTCGTCGCCGTCATCGAAACCGCGTTTGCACTCCACCTTTTCGCGCAACGGCGATTGTACCTTCAGCTGCAGTACAAAATTCCGCTCTCCTATCGCGCCTCTCCAAGGTTACTTCAGTCCCTCGCGTTTTCAAACCCCACTCCTATCGTCGTTCAACCCCACAAATCTCAACCGACTCTACTCTCAAACCTTAGTCTCCTTATCGTCCTTCACCCAGGTTGCGGAAGCTCAAAGAGCCAGTGGCAATTTCTCTCACCAGTCTTCGGAAGTCCACTCTCACCTTAACCGCTCCCGACTGCGTCATCAGCAAGGTGCCGCTCGTATCTGCTATATAACACCTTCGACCCCTCGCTGCTCCGATCGCTTCTATACCACACTCGCACGCAATCCCTCTCCACTTGAACGCGAAACACTCCTCAACTATTCCACTATGGCCAACAAACTCCCTGCTCCTTCATCAGAGCCGTCGCTGTCGCCTGTTGCTGAAAGCCTGATCGATCAGGTCGAAAGCAACGTCGAGGCCAAGCCCACTACCAGCAAGAAGCGCAAAGCAATGACCGAGACCAAAGCTTCAAAGCGCACCAAGACTCAGGCTGAAGAAGATGTCGCTGACGGAATTGCTGCTCCACCAAAGAAGCAACGTGCAGTCAACAAGGTAAAGGCTAACAATATTGCCGAAGAAGATGGTGATAGCGAGAACAAGCCCGCGAAGAAGAAAGCAGCCCGCATGAAGAAGCAGGACGACCAGGCTCCACTTGAGTCGCGGACAAAGAACAGTCCCCTGCTCATGGGCGCTCATGTTAGCACTGCCGGAGGTTAGTTTCACTCCCCCCTTCAATTATTCAATGGAGAAGACCATAGACTAACGCGGCCTGGTCAATCAACGTTTAGGCGTGCAGCATTCCCTCCCGAACATTGTACATATCGGGTAAGTCGAGCTCTGCAATCTCGCATCGCGATCGCTAACGTGTCCAGTGGCAACGCCTTCGCCATTTTTCTCAAGAGCCAGCGGAAATGGGAGAGCATAGCTCTCACGCCTGAGGTTGCGAACCTCTTCATTGCAGGCTGTAAGGAGCACGGATTCGACGCTGCAAAATGCTGTCTGCCTCATGGCTCATACCTGGTAAATCTTGCCCATCCGGATCCAGCGCGGAAGAAGCAAGCTTACGGCTCCTTTCTAAACGATCTTGAGCGCTGCAAGACGCTGGGCATCAAACTCTACAACTTTCACCCCGGCAACGCGAATGCGACGACGCGCGAGGAGGGCATACGCCTCATTGCACAGAACATCAACGAGGCGCACCAGGACAAAGCCAGCGGTGACGTTGTTGCCGTACTCGAGACAATGGCGTCGCTAGGCAACACCATTGGTGGCACATTCGCTGATCTTGCTGAGATCATTAAATTGGTCGACGACAAGACTAGAGTCGGCGTATGCCTGGACACCTGCCACGTCTTCGCTGCGGGTTATGACCTCCGAACTCCTGAGGCGTACTCTGCCTCGATGAAGGAGTTCGACGATGTCATTGGCCTAAAGTACCTCAAAGCCCTTCACATGAACGACAGCAAGGCTCCGCTGGCTAGCTACCGCGATCTACATGCAAACATCGGTACAGGCTTCCTTGGCCTAAGCTCATTCCATAACATTGTGAATGACAAGCGCCTTCACGGGCTTCCCATGGTGCTCGAGACACCCGTAGACAGTGTCGATGAGAATGGCAAGAAGATCGACGACAAGGGCATATGGGCACGAGAGATCAAAATGCTCGAGAGCCTCGTTGGCATGGACATCGAATCGGATGAGTTCAAGGAGCTGGAGACTAAGCTTCACATTCAAGGCCAAGCTGAGCGTGACAAGGTCAATGACCAGGTCGAGCGCAAGAAGATTAAGGATGCCAAACCTACCAAGCCAAGGGCCAAGAAGGCCGCCACGACGACAGAGAGCAAGGAAGCAAAGCCCAGGAAGAGCAAAGCCAAGAAGAAGGTCGAGAGCGATGAAGAGGAAGACGAGGCTGAGTGATCGAGTACCCTATCTGAACTGTCATCTACCTGATATAAATTTTGCGCGGGTTTGTCTTTGGTACTTGCTTTGTTATTGGGTTGCCACTTGAGCGCCTTTCCTCTGCATATCTGAGCTGTCTTCTCAATCCACGGCACTTGAACATGCCTTGCTGTGGTATATGAGCTGGGATTGAAGAGGAAGTTGGCTCAGAAACAAACACGGATTTTTTTTTCACATCATGGCATGACAGGAAAGACACACCTCGGCGCTGAAGGCTCTGTCATATATGGCTTGATATGTATCTAGGTTAATGAAGAACACAATGGTCAAAATCTGCAAAACCATCCTTTTTTTTTCTGTGCCTCGAACTGACTTCTCTCAAGCCAGCAGGGCATTCCTTCCATGAGCACACAAGCCCATAATGCGCAAAGCGGAAGCGGATGATGTACATCCCGTGCGTCCCGTGCCGCAGCCTACCATGCACACCAGCGCGTCAAGAACCTAGCCATGCTAGGTATCGTGGCGTTCCCTCCTTTGCCGCTAGCTTCTCCGCGGTGGTGCCAGTTTGACAAATCCTCAGGCTGCAGCGTTTCACCCACTTCTTCAAGCCAGCCTTGGCCTGTCGCACACTGACTCACGTTCACCCAAAAAAATGGGACAGGGCTTTGATTTTGAGAGGTTGTATATTTGATTTGAGCGAATGTCGTCAGGAGAATGTCGTCAGGACAGGGGGTATTCTAAGCTAAACGCTAACTAAGGTAAATTGCGAGGTCAAAAAAGAAAGAGGCTATGCTATGAGTACAAGATTTGTGATTCCCACCTAGATGAATGTAATGCGCCAGCGATGGATCCTTCGGAATACTTCCTGCCATCGTCGAATAATGTGGGAGTTGGGGAAAAGAATTCATCATCCGTCATTACGTATATCGTCCTTTTGTGTCGCGACTTGTGCGCCGGCAGCTTGCGCGATCTGCTCGTCTCTGTCTGTGTGGACCATCAAGGTCACCTCCAGGGAACAACGTTCCAGGAAAAGGGACCGGCGGCCGCGTCCTTTACGCTCGACCAGTTGCCTGCGCCTGCGCTGCTTGTTCGTTTGCTGCGCGTGTTTTGCCTTGTGACGCTAGCGCGGACCTCATTACGACCAAGAACGTTGCCGAAGCGGAGGACTTCAGGACGGTCGAGATCGAAGGGATCGGATTGACGCACAGTCCGGCCGGTAGGCAGCCCTGGTGTAAACATGCCAGTTCCTGGTCGGCTTGGGCCTGGCTCGCCGAAATAGTCGCTCTCACCAGATGCTGCTGTGGAGGTGGCGTCGAAGGTGGGAAGTGCCATGGAGGAGCGGCGAGCTTGGTTACGACCAGAAGCTTGGCTAGGTGGTGGCGGATCAAGCGTGTTCTTAGCAATGGATTTCCGGCGCGTGGGGTTTGTAGGAAATACAAAGGACGGTGGATGTGCAGTCAGTGCAGAGGCTTGACTCTGTGTACGCTTGTGCCCGGGTTCCGACAGTAATAAGTTGGGTTCGTCGAACGCCGAGGCAAACGGATTTTGTGCTGGCTGAGCCGAAGTAAGTGCTGGTTGGGGCGTGAGTGGTCCTCGAGGCGATGCTGCATCTGGATTCGATAACCTGAGTATCCTAGGCGGCTCGGGGTCTGCGAATGGATTTCTTGCGCTCCTTTCATGTTCTTCCAGGATCCCAGCAAACGTCGACTGTGAAGAAACGCTGCTGTTCTTTTTGCGTAACCGATTCCTTTCGCCGCTCTTACTTGAAGAGCGTTTCACGTCTCTTGGGGCGTAGAATCCTTGGGAATCGGCGTTCGAGTAGACGGAACTGATGCTGTCTTGCTGGCTGTGCCGCTGGTATGGGTTCTTGGCGGGCCCCTTCTTCGATCCTTTCACCTTTGCAAACATGACACAAACTCCTGCTGCCTTGGCCTTCATCTTGTCCATGAACCGCGGACCTTCGAGGTTCTTCTCCGCCCATCGTGGCTGCCTCGATTTTCGTTTACGCAAGCAGAAGAATAACAGTCCACAAATGAGGACAAGTCCAGCAACACCGCCTGCGACCCCACCGGCAATGCTTCCAATATTTGCATCGCCGCTCGTGGGTAATGTGAGTCCACCACCGCCGGATTCGCTTGACGGTCCAGGGCCGATGACCCCAGCAGCAGCATCTCCGGTGGGGGCTGCAGACACCGAAGTGGCCGGCTGCGGTTGTGCAGCCACCGGCTCATTTGCTAACGCTGACGTGGATTCCGATGGCGAGACACTCTGGGTCGGTTGGGGGTTTGCATCGACTGCAAGCGATGATGGCAGAACCGCAGACTCGGCTGTCCCGGGAGGGGATATGAAGGAAGGGAGTACCGAAGACTGGTCGAGAGATGGTGGCAGAGCAGCTATGGGTATTGCGTTAGAGCTGGTCGGTACGGGAACTGTGGGAACTAGAGTTGTAGGCTCTAGTAACGCAGGAACTGGTGTCGAGACCTGAGCGACCGACGACACGACTGCTTCTGCTGCCGGCGCCGGTGCGCTGACCTGCACTGGTCGCTCTGGTGGGGCGACAGCCTGCTGAGAAGGCACAGGATTTGGGAGTAGAATTCGCGGCGCAGATGGAATAGGAGCAGTACTGGGCGTACCTAGTGCCGAAGAAACTGCCGCTTGCGTCGTGGTTGGCGCAGCGGCTGGCTGTTCTACTGGAGCTGAAGACGGAGGCGGCGCTGCTGCCGCTGAAGATGGAGGAGGCGGTGGTGGAGAAGGAGGAGCTGCTTCTGCGGAACTCGTCTGAACTGGCGGCGCCTGTGCCGCAGTGGATGATGTGGTGACCTCGGTGGGAGTGACAACGGCGGCCTCGGACGAAGCGAGAATAGAAGAGGCCGCTGTTCGGGCCCGGGAGCGAGTACATCGCCGCCCGCTCACCGTGGTGATTGATTCTTGCGGGGAGGCCATGCAGTCTACAGGCTCAATGAAAGAAACGCCAACAGGGCTCAAAAAACGAGACGGAGAGAAAGAAATGCAAGCGCCGCGGGCGCTTTGAGCATATTAACCTGGGAAATGAAAGTTTTCGCTACTTGATGCTGCACATTAGAATCGTAAAGAAAGATGATTGCTGGCGTTCGAAGAGGGACCGGATGGTAGTCAACCGTTGGCATCAAGAAGTGCGCTTGGACGCGTCTGAAACGCCGCATGTGCCAGGTGCCGCTTCGAGCAGCGTACAACAAACATGAAGCGCAAGTGGCCTCGTAGCTCTTCACAGTGCCGCCGTGGCCGTCTCAGCCGAGCAAATGCTGTGGGCTAACCATGCTTGCGGCCACGTGCGAGGGCGTTGTCGAGGTCGTCGCGATGCGAGCCCAGGAGAGGTGAGGTTGTGGTTTGTGGAGGGGCAAGCGGCCGTCGACGCCTGGCGCTGGTCCAGCCACACGTGACTAACGCCCTCCTGATACTGCCCCGTCTGGACGAGCTAGGCGGCTACCTCTGTGAGGAGTGGACGTCATTTTCAATGTTTGATCGCGTCTCTAGTGATTTGCATGACCTGGAGAGGTCCTTTGACAATGGGTCTGGGTGCCCTGACAGGCCCAAAGCTATTCCAGTGGCCAAGCCCACGCTGGCAGCCGCATGACAGCTGTCAGTAGGTTTGTTGCGAAGGTTTGTTGCGAAGGTTTGATGCGAAGGTTTGATACGTCTGACAATTGCGCAACACCGGTATAGCGGTTGAGGAGAGGCGGCGAACGCGTGCGAACAGGAGCAAACGGTAGCGCACAGGCGAGGACGGTGCCGAACCCACCACCCAGGATCTGCGCCGCAGATGCCCTGGAGACGACATCCACAAATCCACCACAGCTCGACACCTCCACCACCACTCGACAGATGATACAGAACTTGCCCAACAGAGGGAAGCAAACATGTTCAGCTTCAGCGGTACGTCGGAAGCGCACTTTCCTTCAAATCCTACCTACGCGTCGATGCTCTAATAACGCCGCGATTGCACATACTCAGCCTCCTGAACATCGCCAAGATTCGCTCGGGTTCCAGAAGAGCATGGGAATATTCCGGATTTTCTGTCTTTCGCGGCTGCTTTTCAGCAAACGCGTTCGCAGGCAGGAGCTACATGTTTCGTGCCTTGGTTCCTCGACACCCGCACAAACACTCACATGTTTCACCTGGAGTTTAGCCTGCACGTGCCGATAAAACAAAACTGACCTTGTCACCCTTGCACACAGGTAACCTACTCGCTGGGCAACATGACACGAAGAAGAAGAGACAGCCTCCAGCCAGGCCGGTACCCATGACATTTCCGTCCTTGAAGCCACCGCAACCCTCAATCAGTGAACCCCCATCCTCCTGGACGGATAGTGCGGGGCCGACTTTATCGCGACACTTCTTGAGTCTAAAGAAGCCAGCCGATGTCACTGAAGATACTCTGCGACTGCTCAATGTCACGTTTCAATCAGAGTGCGACTTCGAAACACTTTTGTCGTCATTGTCCGACGGCGCATCGCATTTGCCGCCCAAGGATTGGCTGCGACCACCAGAGCACATAGACCTGTTGATGTCCTCGGGATCTGCAGTCACCCTACTTAGCAATGGTCGACGAAAACCTGACCACAACGAATTTTTCGTTCGTGCGAGGGAACTGCTTTTCAACAATGACGATGCATTCTCTACTCTTAGTCGTAAAGGCAGTAGAGGCCAAGTGCCTTTAAAACTGGCACATTTTCGTAAGTTCTGGGAAGGTCTAGATAATATGGCATACTATTGGGACAATTCATTGGACGACTATCAGTCGACCGGCACAGGAGCCGACAAAAACGGCGGCGAAACACCACCAGGTTCCTCTGAGGTCAAAGCCACCCCTGGTGAGCAGGGAAAGACAGGTGAAACAAACTCCAACTGTGACACAAAGACGGAGCCCGAGCTTCGAAGCCCAAATGGAGATGGAGGAGAGCCCAGGAAGAAAGCAAAGGTGGAAGCAGTAACCAAGGCAACAGTAACCCCGCCGTATCACGGAAAGCAGCCCATTCACACTCCCTCTGCCGACTTGAGTCGGACGCTGCCCGCCAGGACTGCCCCACCAAGGGTGCCCTGGGCGACAAACGTCGGAGCTCAAGATAAGCCAGTCGACTTATCAAAGGGCTACTATCGTGGCTATCGCATCGGCAACGGTGCAGAGATGCCAGATCAGTATCGCATCGATTGTGTGAGAGCTTTCCTTGAGCCAATAGCATGGGCGTTTGGTGTGACACTGGCGGGACACAGACGTCCTCCCGTGCTCAAAATGGAAAACGTCCGCTTCCCCGTCAGAATGAGCTCAGTAGCCTGGAGAGGGCCACAGGACAGGACGAAAGCACGGCAGGGCTACATGGAAGGTCCAGCCATGGGAATGCAATGTCGAGCAGACATTGGCTTTGGAGCCACAGGCACGCTCGCGGCAGATTCTGTGCTCGACACTGTTCGTGAACTCGGCGGCCTTTTGCTTCTGGCTCAAGAGCGTGCACGACAAGGCAAGACTGAAAAAAGAGCTGGCGAAGGTAAGTGGTGGACGGAAAAGCCCCGCTGGGGCGGTGGACCTGGAGGCGAAGTTGGTGATGCACAGGGTGCAAGCGACGTGTCAATCAAAGATGCACCTAAGCAGCCCGAAGAGAAGCTAGTTCAACGCAATCCTGATGGATCCAAGACTCGCCGTAGACCTACTCCTGCTGAAGTCTGGAAGATCCTTCGACCCAGCCAACCCTCTTGGGATCCCAAGGTCACGTACGAAGCAATTGGTAAAGATAGAAGCGTAGAGTGGGACGATGTACGTTGACTCATGCTTTTGAGGGGCATAATGATTGCTAAACATACTAGGTCTTCATGGTGTCGTCACTGAACCATCATGTCAGCGTCTTGCGGTTGCGCGTGCATCCAGCTTACCTCGATTTCCTCACCAACGGAGTTCTACCTACACAGCCTCCGAAGGATGCAGACTGGTGCTCGCCGAAGCTACAACGGACGCGCTGGTTTGATCTGTTCAACATGGATGACCGGACTGAGGCCATGCGTGGCATCTGGGGCATCATGTCGTACCTGATGCGTAAACAAGAGTGACACAATCAAGATACCGGATAGCTCCCGGCGTGTCTAGCCACGACTCGAATTGGCTGATCTCCACTAGGGAAAATCTTGGATGCAACATCATCAAGCGGCATGATACTTTCGTCTTCGGTTTGTGGTCCGTGCCAATCACCGTGTTGCATCCGTAGAGTCTCCCGTTGTTCCCTCGAGCCCGTAGTGACCCTTTATGCCCACAGCCTCGACACATTAATTGACAAATTGAGCGGCTTATTCCTTGATCGGGCTGAATTGTCGCATTGAAGTGAACTGCAAGTCAGACGCCGATCTTGCATTGGTCCAACATCGACATCGCCCCAAAGCCAGTGTCTGCGCTTACATCGAGGTTGCAGATCTTGTTACAGCTAACGAAAATATCGCTCGTCAAGGGTATTCGCCTCAGAAATCGAGACTACTCATTCATTCTTGGCAGCCACCAACATACTAACAAAGACTCTGTCACACGTGCACGATATGTTGTGTTACTCCACCATCACGTTCTCCGATTCATACACCCTGGTCCCACGTACTTTGATATTGTGGCGTTTTTCGCTCAGTGACTGCCGCCTATGCCTGCGGCCACAACCCCACCACAAAAACCTGATGCCTCGAAAGAAGACGACCGTATCTGACCTCGTGTCGCGGTTGAGGCCCCGAATCTCGCTTGGTCGATTGCGTACTCTGACAGTACAACAGGCTTATTGGTTTCAAGACAGTCACCTACTGGCTGGATGTTTCATGCAAGGCTCCGGCCCTTTGTTGCGCTACTGTGGCGTCAGCACGCGCGCAGTGGTCAACGAGGCGCCTAACGCAGCACTGTAAGGCGGCTGTCAGTGCGGCCTGAGCGTCCAATGTCGTTGGATGCGGTCTGAACCGACGTCTGGGAATACAAGGCCACCGGTCTTGCATCGCAGCTACGCACGGACAACCTTCTATACGCTTCTAGTAATGTTCTCATCTGGGTTACTCAAGACTGAGCAACTGCCAGCGAGAGCGATTGCTGAGTCTAAACAGGAGAGGTGCTGCTGCGTATCACGCACTTACTACCGCAAAGAGTTGCATGCACCACCACCCTGCTCCCAGATCAGCCATGTTGTCTTACCGCGGCCTAAAACTCAAACAGTCGATGGTTTCCCGTTTCACTGACATCGAGACGAACTGCAGACGTCGACCTGGTCGTCGGTGTCGCCGTGGTCAGATGCTGCATCTCAACCCCGATGAGTACCCGCGGACCAGGTTCGCCAGGCAGACAAGGAATCAATGTACCTAGGTACCTTGCCAGCAGTGCATCTCGGGAACGGGATCATACAGTACACACATACCCGACAGCCGCATACATTTGTCCCGACAACTGCGACGCTTTTATACAATGTTCTAGTAAAGAAGCATGACCTTTTGCAGGGCTGAAGCGAAGAGGCGCTGACAACACACCATTGCAACTCTCAGCAAGCAAGGAACCTACTGGTCGATGCCAACAGGGCGCCTCCTCCAGCAAGAGTAACAGTGGCTTGAAAGCCTACAACAAGACCATAGCATTGCGGAGCGGTCAGCAGCCAGATGCAACTCTTCGGCTATCTTGACAAACGCCTTGCTTTTGGAACCGAGCATATATAACCTAGATGCTAATGCGTACTCTGTGAAGGGGCACCCTTTGAGCCAGCCGTCTGACTATCCAATCTCATACCATTACTGCTGCCCACCTTACCGATCTCCCGCGAACACGATCTGATCCGCCCCCGGACCCACCTCTATCGTGTCCTTTTTGACGCTAGGGTGTACGACAAAGCAATCCTATCTGACTCGAACCATATATCAGGTTTACTGTTGTCTGTGTCGATAAGTCCATCACGCAACACATACCCGATATCTGCCCCTCCATCTTCTCCGCCTTTTGTCCTACACGCCATCCACTAGAGTTACCATGTTCACCAAACTCTACTTCTTCATCACTGCTGTTCCCCTCCTTGCGGCTGCGCAAACCACCACTAAATCTCGCACACTCGACCCAGAACTCAATGCCAAGCTCAAAGCAGCGGCCTCAAACTTCGACCGCCAGGCTCTGCTCGCTTCCGACAAAGACTGGGTCTACGACTTCAACGAACATCCCAATTATAACAGTCTGACTGGCGCCGTCCTCATCGCCGATGCAGCAAGCTTCCCAGCCCTAACAACCCAGGGCATGACTGTCTCAATACTGAAGCTCGCCGGCTGCGGTATGTTACCGCCACATCTGCACCCCAGGGCAGCCAACTTGGTGACTGCGATTAATGGGAGCACCACCACCTGGATGATCGCAGAAAACGGTGTCAGGACTATAACGACGGTGTTGACGGCGATGAAGATGACCATTTTCCCTGCTGGAAGCCTGCACATGATGCAGAACAACGGCATGTTGATCTAATTCTTCTTACTGTAGGCCTACTAACATTACTAGGTTGCGAACCCGTCGTACTGATCAGCGCACTCAACAGCGAAGACACTGGGACACTCAACGTTCTGCCTGCACTATGGACTGTGCCGCAAGACATTATTCAGGCTGGCTTTGGCGCTGACGGCATGAACACCCAGAGCACCGGCCGAAATATCCCTCCCGTGGGCACAGGTGCCATCATTGGGAGCGCGGAATGTAAAAAACGGTGTGGGATCGAAGATTAGAGGTATGCTGGCGGTGGCGGTGCTTTTTTGATTATAGATAGCGTACTTTACATTGGTATTTAGACTTTGAGCGCTGAAATTTTGGCTTTTCTGTTGGCGAGCATGCATACGGCGGTGCTTTATGCTTCAGATTGTTTTAGCACAGATACGAACGGGATGATGGTACACAAGTAGATGAATGAGAATCAGAGCACGTCCTTGACGAAACTATGTATATGATTTTCTGACCGACGAGTATCGGGGTCAATCCGCTGTCATTCGTGTCTTTGGAAACTGGTGATGGTGGTTTGCTCTCTTGGTACTGCCCGGCTCACAACCTCAGACTTGTTGCCATGAGGAGGCAAGTGCTGTCTCGCAGCATGTCCCAGAGTGTTCATGTCGTCAGATCTAGACGCTGGGTGGCTTCAGAGTAGGCGCCGAGGCTGAACATGACCGGTCAGCGGTTTGCCCAGTCGACCAACGAATAGGACAAAGGACGCCCCTTGGTTTGACTTACATGACGGGCTTTGGTGACTCAAGGGATGACGCCCAAGATAGTGGTCATCCTCGCCGATGGACAAGTCCGATTCTACCGCTATCCTGTCACTGTCCCTCCACACTGCATAGTGTTTGAAATGTAGTACATGGACCTGTGGCTCGAAAAGCCTGATCAAGACGCTTGTTTTACTGCCGTAGCGTGTAATAAGCTTAGGCCTGGTTCCTCGCCGGCGAGCTTCTCACTCATCATCGTGATTATATCTTCGGACCAGCGGAAAGTATCCACGCCTTGATAGTCCAATAGAGCGTTCAAACTTGACAGTACCCATTCTTGTACATCTGGCTCGCAATACTCATGTGCCACAACGAAGCTCAGCCCGGCGTGTAGCGCGCCGATCGGTTTGCTTGACCATGCATTTTCCCATGTTTTGCATATCTCGAAAGCAACTGCTCGACACTCGGATTGCAGTTCGTAGGTGAGCGGTTCGAAAGGCGGCAGGAGTCGCATCATGACTTTGTTGAGCAGGATGAGAAGAGACCAAAAACAGCTGTAACCTGTCATGTCGCGCCAACTGGTGAAGTGGTATGAAGTGGGAATCGGATTGTTCGCCTCAATTGATGGCAGCTCGATAGCTGTAGAACCATTGGCCAGTCTCTCATTCATGTAAGACCCTAGCTCATAAAGCGCGTCTTTGAGGCTTTGTACTCGGTGAAACAGGGCACTCCTTGCAAGTGACTGTGTGAATGGAGACGCACCAAGATATCGCGGATCACCCAGGTAGTCCAGATTCTCAAAGCTATGAGGCGAGAAGTCGAGCGACGGGCAACTGTCTGAAGAGTTGTCAACGAACCTGAGGTTGGTATCGAGATTGGGATCGATATTGTAGTGGCTAGTGTCGCTCTCAGATTGGAATGTGGGCTTAGTGTTCACCTCCTGGAGCTCTCTGAGTATGGCTGGCAATTCGGCCATCAACTTTACTAGATCTGTGTTGAGACCATCGTCGAAACTGAGCCCCGTCTTGTCAAAAGCAATGTACTGCCATTCCGGAGAAGTCAAAAAGCATGGTTTGCGCTCATAGATGGAAGTTACAATCTATCGAGTAACGTCAGTGAGTGCTCGGATTGATCAGTGTGTGACAGCTTGAAGAAAGCAACTGCGGCTATCGGAATGTCTGAAAGCGCATCGTAAAATATGGAGAACTCACCACACCACCTCTGCTGAAGCGCAACATCTCTTTTGCGAACGAGTCATGAAATTGCGCCGGACCTTGCAATTCCATCAATCGCCCTGCGCCACCTACGTGGATTAGGTATCTGTTTCCTTTTCGAGGCCCAGAGAGTGCCTGCGATTTCTGATTAGAAGAGCTCCAAATAGATAAAGGACGACTTACCTCCACAAGACTCAGTATTACGGAAGCGCAGAGCGTATTCGACGACATTCCCTCTTGTGCATCCTCAAGACAGGTTTGCAGTGTTCTGATGGCCCGGAGATACAATTGTGGGCTGACTATTTCCAGCGCTGTCTTCTTCTGTATCAACGAGATATGTGAATTTACAAGGACAGCTACTGCAGCATCCAAAGCAGCGTTATGGCCTAATCTCGCTGGCACCTCTCGAATGAACGGACCAAAGACAGACATGCGAACTCCAACACTTCCAGTGGTCGTGGCTGCTATCAAGGCACGGGCGAGCTCATGGTGCTGTGAAGGAGACGGTTGTCTTAGAAAGGGAGATTTTGGTGGAGACAGGCTTTTGGTGAAGGATCTTTGTTGCCGTCGTTTTTGGACTGGTCTGTTCTCCCGAGAGATTCTAAACCTGTGAACGACAGAGCCGTTTTTGGCATATTTCTCGTTGAGCTGAGCCAGGCTTTTGCATTGTTGAGCTATAGGATTTGTCAATGAGTGCTGCGTTGTACTATTGAAAGGCTTACCTGGGACGAGAAGATGTTTGCTCGTAGTTGTGCGCTCAGTACCGGCCAGTCTAGGACCTAGGTCCTTGAAAGTATGTCGCGCTGGAGGGCCAGGGCAGTCTTTGCTATTCCTCTGGCAATTTAAACAACTCGGCCATGTCTCGTCTTGGGCAGGCTTAGTACTCCATGTTTATCTTGGGAAGTCCAATCCTGGAGAAACATACCACATTCTGTATCGAGTCAAAATCAAGTCATTTTTGCGCTAGGTGTACTCACTGATCTTCCGTTTACGACATGTAAAGCATCCGGTACTCTTTGGAACGCCGACCATATTCGTTCAACAGTTCTGTGTATGGATTTTGCGAAGGCGCACTCGTTTACAGTTCAGCCAGTGCAAAACACCAGTCCAACAAGAAGAAACAAGATGATTGAGTCGTGGTGACTTGGAGCGCTCATCGTTGAGGCTTGTCAGTCGAATATAATGGAACTATTGTTCGAAGCAAACGGAAGATGACCATCCATGTTACGCTCCTCGGGTAGCATCCATGTACGCGCAGTGGGCGAGGCTTAGACCATAAGGCTGGGTCCTGGTCATCCCCCTAGAAGAGCGGTGGATTGCGACCCCAAGATATGCAGGAGGCTTCACGTGCTCGCAGCATACATCCTTTTTGGGACTAGCAAACAAGAACCGATGGAAGGATTGTGCAGCGGCATGTGTTAGGCCGTCCATACTATGCGGACACAATACCGTAGAGAAGCTTTATCCTGGTTTACCGGACGGACAGCATCGTAGGCACAATCTGAGGGGCAAGAGCTCGTGGTCGCAGGATGTACGCAAGCACGTTGAGTGACCGTACAACGCCAAGACGCTAGAGCCAAATACGCTAGTCTACTTCCCGAACCCAGCACCTCCATCCATGTCCACACCGGCTCATCAACAACTTCAGCCTCACCATCCGCTACTGCATTGACCTGTGGATCTGTTGCCGAATAGGATGACCGAAGGCTTCCTAAAATCTTTGAGCGAACGCTGCAACGCGCGGGATCGGCGTTCGGATGCATGGCACAGCCTTCAGCCCTGCGCAGTGGCGCAAACCTCTCTCTGAGGTGATAGGAAAGATGTTCTCCACGTGCTGTGAGGCCCGTACCCTGGCCGTTGTGGCTAATCTTGGTTATGGTCCATGTCGTCTGCCGCAACGACAACGACGACATCGTTCTGCGTCCGTTGACGATCTTAGACTTTGTGTAGACAAATCCAATCATACTCTGGCTTTAGAGACGAGATACAGAAAACTCCGACGGTCTAGGCGTGATGGTATTACGTCGAGTCCGAGCCATTACACGAGTACCGGTCACCCCATTGCGGCTCCTTATGCTGCGCGGAATAAGGTGGCTACAGTAAGGCTCACTCCGAGCACGGCCACACAGGTATGCATACACACACCCAACGGCCGCTACTCTGGGGCGGCAGCCTTTTGATCCCCTCGCTCGTTCTACTCACTTGGGCAAGTCCTGAAGTACGGACACGATGTTTCGTCATCTCTGCATGAGCTCGCCGATTAGGCCTGCCGTTCTCCTTATTGAAATGGACGTTGGCGCTGGTTCAATTGGCTCATATGCTGCCGCAATCTGCCAGGTATCTATTTTCAACCCTTTCAGTACAGCATGACCTGCAGCTAACCTTTACCTCATCCAGTAATTTTCGGCTACCCTTGAATAGTGTAGTTCATGATGCACTAAGAAAGCTGTGCTGGTCTGGATACAAGGTATAGCTGTGCAAACTCACCGAGACTTTGTCGGGGATTTAGAGAAGCTCCGACCCTACACTAAACACAGACGTTTTGGCCCCAAGCGAGCACACCAATCATATCACGGTTGGATCTCGTGACTTATAGGCTCTCCGTTATCAATTAGCCTTCCATTTGGGAATTTATACCTCACGACACACGACCGTTCCCAGACATGCTGTCGCACAACTCACTTCCAACTTGGGCATCTTTTCAGAATGATGCAGAATATGCATTTCAATCCAGATTCCCATAACTCAATTAAACTTCCACCTCGCAAGATTAATCCCAACTGCCCACCAGTACCGCTGCTCAATACCTAACCCGACTAACACTCCTCCTTGAAACCCTCTCATCGACAATACTGCCCCTCGGATTCCTCACCTCGACATCACTAATCCTGCGCCTGCTCACGCTCCTCGCCCTGTGCGTGCTTCGCCTCGGCTCCTCGATGTATTCAATCACACGGGGCTGGGAGCGTCTGAACATTACATTAACACTTCACATAGCAACAATTCAAAAGTGGATTTCAACGCACCTGTACTCCACATATCGCCCGTCATCGCTGTAGGATGCAGACCGGCGCCATTCGCGCGGCAAACGCATGACACCCGCGGGCTCGTGGGAGGTGAAGTTTCCGCGGCGTGGAGGGGGTTCGACGACGGTGCGGCCGCGCGTTTCGTAGGATTTCATGATGCACATTTTGGAAGGTCGTGAGGTCGTGAGGTCGTGAGGTCTTTTGGTAAATTGTTGGAACTGGGTCGTATAGGCGAGGAATTGAAGCGACTGACTCAAGCGACTGACTCAATTGAGAACGAGCGAATCTCGACACGAAAGTAAGATATGTACAGGTAACTATGTATGGCTGGTAAGATGGATCAATTGTCGCATCCGGGACTGGACGGGTACATGTAGTTTAGCACTCGTCAGGAATGACGTAACGCCAAGGACGGCCGGGATGTTCCAAGGTTTTATTCTGTATTGTTTTGGCCGGGTCGGGCTTGCAAACTGCTCGGCCCTTTCTATTTATTTCGCGACACATTCATGCTGGGGTGGTCTGACATGGAATTCGATAAAAGATCTCGCAATGTACATTGAGGCTTGAAAATAATCATAGCACGCTGTCGATGCAGATAAATGTATCATTGTTTTACATCATATACAGCACACCTCAGCTTGACTTTTGCTCGAATTCGGCCTCTCCGCCTTTAACAGTCGCATTTCTGATTGTGCCTGACGCGTCTGTTGGAGCAAGTGGCGGTGTGGTGCCCGTGGCTGCGATTTCCTTGATCTCTGCCTTGATCTTGCGAGTTACTGCGTCTTGTACGGCACCCGGTGGACTTTCTGCGATTTCATTTACGTCTCGTAATGTGAGGACGTCGCTAATACGCGATGCACGGGACTGGACGAGTAACGTGGAGGGACCTTCAAAGCGGAGGAAGAGCTGGCTCCTGTTAGTGTCGCACATCTAACAGTCCAAAGTGCATGCAATGCTCACCCTATCACCAAAGACTGTTCTCCGCATCAAGGTCTTCAGAGTGTGGTATGTGGTGGCTAGTGTC
Organism: Parastagonospora avenae f. sp. tritici 18332-5; assembly: GCA_022559985.1. Classification (NCBI taxonomy): domain Eukaryota; kingdom Fungi; phylum Ascomycota; class Dothideomycetes; order Pleosporales; family Phaeosphaeriaceae; genus Parastagonospora; species Parastagonospora avenae. The sequence continues at coordinate 210,707 of JAFJTR010000043.1, read as the reverse complement.
CGCCATGCTGCTGTGTTGCTCATCTCCCTGAAGAAGCGCACGCGCTGTACCAAAGTGCCGAAACCGAGATCCGGGACCTGGAAGCGGATGTTGGACGACTTGAAACGGAACGGAAGTGGTGGTGTCGAGGAGGCGGTGTATGCCACTACGTTGCTGTGGCGCAATTAGCTTCTGTCTCAGCATGGTTGACGTGCAGCCTACCTAGGATGCGCAACATAGCTTTCGCCAGGCTTGACTTGCACCTGATATATCTGCCCACTACCTGCTAGGGCAAGCAGTCCTCTGCCTGTGATGTATGTGTTGCCCCAGTTCGTCAGCCCTAGCTTGACGTTGTACTGTGGCGTCAGCTTTAACGTATGGCCAGTCCAGGCAAGCAGGGCTTGCCGTTGGCTGATGACCCAGTCCTGCCTTCCATCCAGGTTGACTGACACTATACTCGAGATGGGTGACTTGGTCGAAATGAGAGCTGTGACGGGGCTCGTGGAGGAGACTTTCTGGTAGAGGAACGGGATGCCGACTGGGGCACGGCGAAAAGGCTCGAGGACGGAGAGGGTGGACAAGGTGTTTTCCGACTTTCCGCTGAGGCCAACTAATGTCCCCCGGCGGGTGTAGAGCGTCTGTGAGGCGGAGAGAGACACGGAGAGGAGCGAGAAGGGCGTGCCGATGACTTCGAAGCGGGCATCTGCATGTGTGTCAGTCACATGGTCTCTTGCATTCATCGTGAAATCCTACCAGGCGACGCCGGGGCCACTGAATCTGCATCGACGTTCACCTGTGGCTCGAGCGATGGCGCAGCGGAAGAGCTTGTCGCATTGATGTTGATGCAGCGCGAGGCAATTGGCGTCCGCCGTGCAGTTGCGGCTGCTGTACGGTGTGCAAGAGTGTTCCAGGGCGAGGCAGCCGGTCGTAGCATGGCTGTGCCGGTCAATTGGCGCGTCTTGTCGATTTTGCGATGTTTTGGGACAGCTCGGAGCTTGGGAGCGATGATGCAACTGCCCAGGTGGAAAGACGGCCGAGCACGCGCCGGCGCAAACAAGGCAAACATGCGGGAGAGCTACCCCAGGTACTCAGCACGAAATCATGCCCGCCCATGACACAATCAAGGCGCTTCTCTTTTCCCCTTCTCTGTACCTATCTTGACCGTTCTGAATGCTTGAAGCTCCTTGTACTCTGACATGTGACTTTTGCCATGTTAATTCCTCCTCTTGCCCGCGCCGCGCACCGGCCGAGCCTCCGAGCTACGAGCTTGAGCTTGCGCCTGTCACCATTCTATGCCCAGCGCGTCTTCACCAGTTCTCCCCTTCACAGAAAAGATGTGCACGGTCAACGGCCGCCGCCCGGCTCCAAGACGGCCATTGCAGACACCAAAGCCGCCAAAGCCGCCAAAGCCGCCAAACCTGCCAATGACCCCGCCACGGCCAAGGTCGCAAAGACGGACCCGCTGCTGCAGGAACAGACATTGAGCAACAAGGAGCAGCGCAAGGCTGACTGGGCGATTATGAAAGAGATGTCCCAGTATCTATGGCCCAAAGACAATCTGGGCACGAGAGCCAGGGTCGGCTTGAGCGTGGCCTTGCTCATAGGCGCAAAGCTGCTCAATGTCCAAGTGCCCTTCTACTTCAAGAGCATTGTAGACTCGATGAACATAGACTTCGTGGCGGTTGGCGGAACAGCGTGGACAGTCGCAGGCTCCATGGTCATGGCGTGTAAGCTACAGCAAACAATGCAATTCCATCCCACCATGACTGAGACGAATTGAACCAGATGGCCTTACCCGCATGGGCGCCACCATATCCCAAGAACTCCGGAACGCCGTCTTTGCCAGCGTCGCCCAGAAAGCTATAAGGAGGGTGGCGTGCAGTGTCTACGAGCATTTGCTCCGGCTGGACCTGAGCTTCCACCTCACCAGGCAGACTGGAGGGCTGACACGCGCAATTGACCGAGGAACCAAGGGCATCAGCTTTTTGCTGACCTCGATGGTCTTCCACATCCTGCCGACGGCACTGGAGATCTCGCTAGTCTGTGGTATACTGGTGCGTGTCTCTGACATCTCACATGTGCAGCCACTGACAGCACTAGACCTACCAATACGGCTGGCAGTTTGCCCTGATCACCGGCACGACCATGGCAGCATACTCAGCCTTCACCATACTCACGACCTCGTGGCGCACAAAGTTCAGGAAGCAGGCCAACGCTGCCGACAACAAGGCAGCCACTGTCGCCGTCGACTCCATGATCAACTACGAGGCTGTCAAGGTACGACAGCCAGCCATCTTGGGCGGCTTTCACTAACGCTTCGATAGTACTTCAATAACGAGAAGTACGAGGTTGGTCGCTACAACGATTCTCTGCTGGCTTATGAGAAGGCCTCCATCAAGGTTGCAACCTCCCTCGCTTTCCTGAACTCGGGCCAGAACATCATCTTCTCGTCTGCGTTGACGGCCATGATGTATCTGGCTTGCAGCGGTGTCGCGACTGGCCAACTGACTGTTGGCGACTTGGTCATGGTGAACCAGCTTGTCTTCCAGCTCTCTGTGCCTCTCAACTTCCTCGGATCCATGTACCGCGAACTCCGCCAAAGTCTTCTCGACATGGAGACATTGTTCAACCTCCAAAAGGTGAATGTACAGGTCGTCGACAAGCCCAATGCCCCGCCTCTACTTCTCAGCAAAGGTGAGATCAAGTTCGAGAATGTATCGTTTGGCTACCGTGCCGACCGCCCCATCATCAAGAACCTAAACCTTACCATCCCGGCTGGCAAGAAGGTCGCCATCGTCGGACCCAGCGGCTGCGGAAAGTCAACCATCTTGCGCTTACTGTTCAGGTACTACGACGCACAGGAAGGCCGCATTCTCATCGACGGCCAGGACATCCGTGACGTTTCCCTCGACAGCCTGCGCCGCGCGATCGGTGTCGTTCCACAAGACACCCCCCTCTTCAACAACACTATTGAGCACAACATCCACTACGGCAATCTAGACGCATCGCCGGAGCAAGTGTATGAAGCTGCGCGACGGGCTTCTATACATGAGAGCATCAGCCAGTTCCCCGATGGTTACAAGACCATGGTAGGAGAGCGCGGCATGATGATTTCGGGGGGAGAGAAGCAGCGTCTAGCGGTTGCAAGATTGATCCTCAAGGATCCGCCGTTGTTGTTCTTTGATGAAGCAGTGCGTACCCCTCTTCCCTTTCTACCCATGCTGTCTACTAACAACTACGAACAGACGTCCGCCCTAGACACACACACCGAGCAGACACTCCTCTCGCACATCAACTCGCTAGTCAAAGAAAAGAAGCGCACCTCGGTCTTTGTCGCTCACCGCCTGCGCACAATCTACGACTCTGATGTCATCATTGTACTCCGAGAGGGTAATGTGGCAGAATCAGGCACGCACGAGAAACTGATCGATCGCGGGGGCTTGTACAGCGAGCTTTGGAGTGCGCAGGAGACGCTTTTCGTGGATGATGTAAAGGAGGCGCAAGTTGAGGAGAGGAAGTGAATGTGAATAGTACAAGTACAGAGAAGATAGACGTCAACAATAAAGAGTCAACAATAAAGCATTCAAGTTTTTGAATTTCCTCTCATTATTACCACCCCAACACCTATCGCTAACTGTAGTGTGAATGAATGCAATCGGCCTGCAAGACCTCGACAAGTACAATCCCTCCCAGCCGTGTAACCCCTCCATCCTCCCTAGTCAAAAACACAACTCCCCTTCCCATCCCCCTCACAACACTCAATCCTAAAACTCTGCCCCACCGACCCCTTCGTCACCGCCGGGTTATCGACCGTGTTGAAGCATTTCCCCATCTGCCTATTATCCGACACGCTCGCCGCATCCCCACAATCCGTATCAAAATACGCTTTTGTCTCGCAACTCGCTTCGGAAGGCAGCGTACCCAGCGTCCACGCGCGAATGCTGGTAAACACGCTGGCGAGAATTTCCGTGTCGGCGGCGTTGTAGCATTGGCCGATGGTCACATTGTGGATTGTGGAGATGGGCGTGGGCAGGTCGCGGTAGTCGAGGCAGCCGGGGATCGTGAAGATTTCGACTTGACCGGTGTAGGTGGTTGAGTGGCTTACGATGGAGGGTGAGAGGGGGAGGGGAGTAGCGGCGGCGAGGCTGAGGAGAGAGAGAAGGAGCTGGAGGATAGGTTAGTATAGTAGTGTTTATCGGGGGGAGGTATGCTCACTGCGTATGAGAATTGCATGTTGATGGTTAGCTGGTCTTTGTGTGAAGTGATTGTCGCTGTTGGATATTCGAGACATGAAGAAACCAGGAATACTTATACCTCAAGACTACATCCGCAGAAACACCCCTCTTAACTTGGAAATTCCTTTCGAGATGAAGTTCCTCGCACGAGTGCTAAATGCGGCGGGCTCAGAAGCACAAAATACTTCATAGGGTGGCACTTCCAAGCCTCGTTGGCCGCTTTGGAGAGATTCAAGTGCGAATATGCAGAATTGAGTATCCAGGGAACTTTAATTTGGGACTGTACAGCTTCCGTGTTGTTGTTGACCTCGACGCCGCAGATCACGATAACGCCTGGAGGCGCATGCGCTCCTTCTGTACTCAATGGATGCGCTACTGCCATTGGATCATTTCATATCGGTGGATCTGGCGGTGTGGTCAGATCTTATACACATCGTGGCTATTTCGGCAATGCGTGATGTAATGCTGTCTTTTGGTGGTACTCCAGATTAGTGAGAGAGTGGTACGGGCAAGGCTGTGCAAGGCGGGAGCATGTACTACATCTGCCTCATACCACTCGTTTCGACAGGGTGTTCGCTAGATGAGTAATGAACGTGCTCTATGCGGAAGCAACGGTGGAGCGTGCAGCTCGTGCGCGTGACAGTAGCAACTGGCTACTTCCAACTTTGGGATTTGGCAGGTACGATCACAACTAAAGCGCCTACCGGCCTGGTATTTGATATCAGTCCACCTTCAAAAGCAACATGAAAACTGAATTGTACAAAGCAACGCACTGTTTAGTAGATGGCGTCTTATCATCGCCACCTCAAACACACACATTACAAGAGGAACCAAAGGGGAGGCATTTATATCATGGCATTTCTCCAAAATCTCAATGATATCATAGAATATACCTCCTTCCTCCTTCAACCCTCTCAGCACGTTCCCAACATGCTTGTCAATGCAGTCTTCTCCGCGCTCGTAATGGTCAAGCCGTACACGCTCTTGACCTTGATCCACATCCTAGAGTACGTGCAGTAGTAGCTCGTTAGCGGGGGCTTCCAGTCCTCGGGGCCCTTGTCGCCCTTGGCTTGGTTGACGTTGTCAGTGACAGCCAGGAGTTGTGGGTTGGTCAGGTCGTTGGCGAAGGCCTGACGACGGGCAGTGGTCCATGATGCGGCTCCAGACTGAGTGGTGTTAGTGCTGAGAGGTAAGAGGAGTTGGATGATAGTTATACCTTCCAAGCATTGCTCAAGGGCACCATGTGGTCGATATCAACATCTGCGGCAGCGGTCCAGGTTGCACCGTCGTAAGGGCTGGCCCAGCTTCCGCTGGTGCTTGCGCACGCGGAGTTGGTCACGACGTTGGTACCATCACGCTTGAGGACCTCTTCACGCGTGTTGCAGGCTCCGGATTGGGTGATCCAGTGCGGGAACAGGTCGCGAGAGTAGCCGTCCTGCGGGCCCTGAGCAGCAACAGTCAGTCCTGCGAGCTGAGTGCGGGCTTGGCTGGCGGAGGGAACGTTGGGCGGCGCGCGAGCAGTGAGGTGGACGGGTGCTGGGGCAGCAGAAATGAGAGTCGCCGAGGCGATGGTGAGAAGGATGGCGGACTTCATGGTGACGGCAAGAGCAGTTGCAATGGAAGAGCTGGGCGCTGGCTGATGAGCTGAAGTCGAAGTCGAAGATGTGTCAAGTCTTCGTCCTGCCCTCTTCCTTTGGTTCGGCGCGTGCCTGACTTATATATCTAGGCGTTGCTGACTGCAACGGTCGACCCAATCTCCCACTACACACTCTCCAACGGCCCGTTTGATGGTGCCAAACACAATAACCATCTTCAACACCAATGATAAGCACCACGCGTGCCGTTTGACCAGCGCCCTTACCTCTGTATCACGCGCTGGGACATGGCGGACCGTAGTCTACACACCGCAATAGGCAGGTCAAGCTAGTGGCCAAGGATGTTCGGCGTGTCCATCTTCTGCTTACTCGTGTTGCGTAGGCGATGCCGTACCTGATCGTCTACGCATATAAAGAGAATGAGGTTGAGCTTCCATTCGCGGCCACGGCTCCGACCTACTGCATGACCTAGGGCAACAACTGGACAGCGGGAAGATTACTGGCGTTTGACTGAAAGTGTTGTGGTTGGAGGGGTGAGACTGGAAGGCGCAGGTGCCCTTATCGCGACTCGTGGTTGGCCGCGGGGCTCATGTAGATCGCCGTCTTGATTGGCGCTGCATATGAAACTCCGGAGCGAGCAAAACAGCGGCGCTTCTTGCGGTACGGGACGATGCCTTGTAAAGTGTTAGTGGGAGATGGAAAAGCGAATGAGACTACAGATAAGCTAAACGTGAGGAATCAAGGTTTGGGGTGTGTGCATGGAGAAATCGCGATGCCGGCATCGCACGTCGCACGGTTACACCTTTATTTAGGTGGCTTGTAAACCCCGCTGCTAATCACACGTGCGAGCTGCTTGATGCCAAGAGCACGTCTTGTCGAAGAACAGCTAGCATTGGCCGTGAAGAGTAATGCCAAGACGCAAGTAGAATTACACGCCGTGTTTGGGAGACAACCTCATATCATTCTTGTTTGTGTGTCTCAAATGACGACTGTCTTCAATTTTGTTTTCTACGCGCAAGGAGAGTGACGAGATGGTATGAGGATGACACAAGTACGCGTCTCGGCCAACCGGCAGATCCGGGACTTGTCGTCCAAGCCTTTAGTGCTGTGATCCATGCCGTCTCACAAGATGCCGTATTGAGTATGTCCGAGGCAGCGACGTCTTGGCTGACTTCAGCACCTACGAGAACTGAGGTGCTGCGTGGAAGACAGTCGTGGGAGTCGAGGCAGGGTGACCTGACATTGCGCTGCTCAATTGCACATGGAAGACTGGTACGTCATCCCTGGAAAGGCTTCAATTCATATGCACACTTATTGTTTACGCCTAATCCTCTGAGTTCAGTCGGACGCAAAATCAAACTCTTGGAAGGCTCCTTTGAACTTTGCCACGTCTTGCTCCTCTTGAGCCTGTGTCTGACCGCAATCTCGCCAATCGATCCTCTGGTCGAGCCTCAATAGTTTCGCAACGACTTCGCGACCGAATTGGCTATGGAATCGAATCGTCTCGTCGAAGCGCAGAACATAGCTCGTCTGCTTTGAAGGATCGTTTGCTGGATCCCAGACTAGGATGCGGAAGAAGTCGCTCGTTTCCTCGAAACCATCTGCAACGTCCTCTTTTTCGAACTTCGGCCAGTGCATGTTCTCTGCTAGGGCTTTAAATGCAGCTTCTACCAGTCCCTTCCTGATGAGGTCCGTGGGAACAGGTAAATACTGCCAGTGCGTATGTGGTAGACTGGACTTGCTCACTTCCCACGTCACAGAGCCATAGTCTTCGTTGGCAACGGATTTGAGCATGGTGTTCATTGCCACCCGATACTTTTGCATCTCGCCGTATGTCGCCTGGCGTTCCTCCTCTTCCATAGAGCCCAGAGTCGGTTGATGAGTGAAGGGGATGATGAGCATGTGACAGGGAAACCCGAGCTTTGGAAAGGTTTGCGATGTTGACAACGGCCCTTTCGCAGTCGTCACATACGCATTGTCGCCAATAGACGTGACTAGATGCGTGGCAATATTCTCGTTCGCCAAACAGAAGAAGCACTCGGATGCCGACAAAGGACCTCGACTCTCGCCTTTACGTCGCTTGTTCGATCTCCGGCCGCGAGTTCCGTCGTCATATACTAATGCCTGTTCGCGGTGCTCAGGCGCTGGGCGCTTTTTCTCTGATAAAGTGACCGGACACGCGGTTGCGCCGGCGGGCGGTGATGCGGGATGGCTTGCGGACGGATCTATCGAGAACGCGTAAATCCATTTCTGCTTGTTTGCATTACCGTAGGCAGCCATACTGATGAAACGCGTGATGGGGTAGAGGTTGTCGGTCCCATCGCTCGGAGCGTGGAAAAAAGGTTCTCGCTCATAGAATGTGCCGCCAGATGTAGAGAAGTGGTACCTGGGCTTCATCACCACATCCAGGTCGGCGATGCATTGTTGCGACTGGGGCTGTGAGTCTGGCTGGAACTCTACCCTGGACCGCTTCCGTATATCCTCCGGCCACTCATTAGTGATGAGAATGTCGGCTGTTGTCGCACCACGAAGTGTTTTGGCATCTGATTCTCCATAGAACGGGGGATACTTGTCCTTGGATTGACCTGCAATGATGTTGGGGTCCAATTGCCCACCCAGCGCCACGATTCGTATATTTTCAGAAGTCTTCGTGACACTGCGCTTGCCTAGAAAGAACAGGTTCGAGCAGAGTTCATCATTTGAAGACTCGAGTTTCTCCACGACTGCCGGAGGAAGAGGGCGACTAGTGAGAGCAAAGTAGCTTGGCAATGGCACTTCGATCTTACCGTCGATCAATAGCTGTACATCCGATTGGCCCACGCTGTTGATATCCCCAGCATCACCAAAGAGGCTTCCAGCTATAATGGCAAAGGCAAAGTTGTTCTTCGCGTGCAGTGCTCCCAGCTTCTGGAAGACTGTCCTGAACTGGCCGTTCACATCGCCCACGACCACGCTGTGTTGGTTAGCATATATATGGTCAGCTCCGGGATAGTCTCCGACTCACATTTTTGAGGCCATGGTGTGTTACTGGACTCGTGATAGTCGCGTGGTGTTGACCTGGATCAATAATATGTTGGCGAATCGGAAGTGACGCTAGCGGTATCGATAAGCGTCAAAAAGCTGGACTGGAGGCGCGAAAAAAGTAAGTGGAGCACGAACATCACCGCAGCCACAGCAGACTTCCTCCCACTTACTACCATGGCAGCCATGTCAAGGGGAACCCAAGGAAAGCCAGCTCCGAAGCTGCGCGACTCACGAAAAGCCCCAAAGCGAGTAAAAGGTGGCACCGAATCGACCCGAAACCACACCTTCAAGGGCTTCTCGCAGCGCATTGCGCAAATCAAGATTGAGCCTGTTCGCCGCGGTCGCAGCACGATCCTCGACGATGCCGAACTCGAAGCCACCTTCTCCTACTTCAGAGACGCCTTCAACGAATGGAGGGAGCTCAACCTGTCCGAGGGATTCTCCATCTTTGCCCGCCGAGTCGCGTCACTATGCGACAGCCTCCCGCAAGTCCTCCACCACAGCGATCGCATTATGGAGCTGCTCGTCGAATACATAGAGAAGGGGGATAAATTTGCAGAGGAACCGCTGCTGAGCCTCTTGGCACATCTGGCGCACGATCTCGGGGAACGGTTCGAAAAGCACTTCGAGCAGGCTGTTACGGTCGTCGCGCGTCTGGCAGCCACCCATGCCGATGTGGAAGTGATTGAATGGAGCTTTGCATGCCTGGCCTGGCTGTTCAAATACCTATCCCGGTTACTGGTGCCGGATCTCAGACCCGTGTTCAATCTCATCTCGCCTCTGCTGGGGAAAGAACGTCAAAAGGCATTTGTCTCGCGATTTGCCGCCGAATCACTCAGCTTCTTGATCCGCAAAGCTGGCGCCGGCTACCATAGGGACAAGACGCCGTTGCGATTAATCGTCAGCCACATCTCGAAGCACGTGGAGGACTTACAAGGCTCCGCGAAGGACTACGACTTCCAGAATGGCCTAATGTATCTGCTGGCTGACTCCCTGAAGGGCGTAAAAAGAGGCTTCCACTCGAGCGCCCCGGCCATTTTACAAGAGCTTTTGGCGGAGACTTACCGCGAAGAGCACGCTAGACTTCGTAGTCCGCCTCTCGAATCCATCCTTGTGGGCGTCCTTACTGCGATTATCCACCACACCGATGCCGAGAACTTCGAACCATTACTTGGCGAGGTCTTTGCTCAAATCGAGTCTGTAGTGTCAAGCCAAGAGTACTCAGGGCTGTCCGCACGCCTGCTTTTCATCGTTTGTGGTGTACGACAGGGCACACGGATATTGGACTGGAGGCCTATTTTGCAATGCACTGACCTTCTCGTCAAATCCGTTGAAGGTACCGACCTAGATACTGAGACTGCCTGGCATATGCTTTCCGCGGTCTCCGTTGTCTTCCAATACTGCGCCCTGGACGCCTCAATCCCGTATGAAAAGCTACTTGAACTGCTAAGTCAGGGATCATGGGAGAAATTCTTTCTGTCATTTTGCAATCTATTTGCGAGCCTTGGTGTAGACCGCTTCAAATCGCTGCTGCTCCCGTATTTCAAAAGGTATGTGAACGTTCGATATTGAGCGCGAAGTTTTGCTAAAATCACATAGATTTATTGTCCAGAAAGCACACGAGCATGGGCCAGAGCTGTGCGCTGTCTTACCGCAGCTATGCCAAAGCGGCTTAGTACCCAACACAGCTTTGCAGCCTTCCGAGCGCTGGCAAAATCTCCTGGTCCAACCTTTTGAGCAGCTGACCAAGGCTGCGAGACTTAGTCAAGAGTCGTCTCAGCTGGCCCACTACTGCAACGCTTTGCTGGACACGACTCTCGTACTGAGCATCAAACAAGAACAGATAGGCAAACTACAAAGGGATCTTGGGGATCTATTGAAACGCTCCGTGAACCTTGATGATGCCGAACCTCTCCAGCCGGTCAACTTATTTGCTCTCGGTGCCGGATTCCATTTCTTTGTAGAGCACAGCACCGACAAGAAGTCCACAGTGGATTTTTGGCCTGCGCTTTGCCAAGTGTCTTTGAGATGTGGCCATTCTGTGTCATTTTGGAGAGCCCTGCTTGTCTTGGCGAAGAAAGAGAAGGATAGCCTCTCTTTGGAAGGATCACACATTGATCTCTTGAAGCAAGCACTTATGCGCTGCTTAGGCTCACCTTCTCACGAGTTGAGGCTCACCGCACTCAAAATTCTAGACTTGCTCGCTGGGAAGAGCAAAGACTTGCGACATATCATCTCTGTGGCAACCCTGATCGAACAAACGCCACTCACACTGGAACACCAGCGCTCCATTTCTATGCGCGTGGGACAGCTCGCAAAGCTTTACCCATCAGTTGCTTCCGATGAGTGGATCGGAGAAGCAATGCCAATGTTCTGTTTTGGTCTGCTGCAAGTTCGCCTGGCCTCTGTTTGGGATGACGCTTGCTCAGCTTTGAAAGCCATATGCGAAACCAAGGATGGAGAAGGTCATGTCACACAAATCGCTTTCGACTGGTTGAAAACTTCTGTTGACCCCGACGCCGTTGTGATGGCCTCTTCAAGCAACAATGCTGCACCACGCCGCTACGTCACTGAGTTCGAATGCACGAACGTTGCTGAGATACAAGATGTTGTTTCGCGGACTGAATCGCTTTCTGGAGATGTCCAAGCCCAACTCGAATCCATGTTTGGAGAGAAGCATGCCAGGATACCTTTTGTCAATTCCTCTAGCCGGAGTCAGTCTCTCAGGCTGATCAATACTCTGCCGCACATTGCAGAAAAACGATCGCGCCTACTGGTACCGATCCTGCTTGATTGGGCACTCGATCATCCGGCGCCGGTCTCGGAAGCTGATGATCATGTCTCCGAAGACACGCAGCTTGATCCAGGGCAACGTTGGGTGAGGAAAGACCAGAAAGCCATGCTGTCGCTTTTCTCAAAGTTCAACAACCCAAAAGTGCTGTATCGATCGGACGAGGTTCGCGAAGCTCTGCTCACGTTGCTGGGCAATGGTGATCTTGAGATTCAGAAGGCTGCACTCCAAGCACTCTTGACCTGGAAGGACCCTGCCATCTCTCCATACAAAGAGGATCTGATGAATCTACTCGACGACGCCCGGTTCAGAGATGAGCTGCCCGTGTTTCTTAGCGAAGGCGAGATTCAAGACTCAGACCTGGAACGTATCATGCCGATCGTTCTCCGCCTCTTGTATGGCAAAGTCATTGCCGGAAAGCGAGGACTAGAGTCCAAGAGAAAATCTGTGTTTGTGAGCTTGAAGACACGGTTCGGAGACGACGCTATTCGCCAGTTCTTACGCATAGCATTCGGGCCTCTGGGCGGCATATCAGTTTTAAAGGACAGTGAACTCGATGAAGACCTGTTACAGAGAGATTTGATCGACACACGGAAACAAGTTGGTATGCTGAACATGCTGGACGACTTGATCAGCACGTTCCAAACCACCTTCAATCCTTTCACAGGCACCGTCGTTGACCCAGTCTTGTACTGTCTCATCAAAGCTTCCCGAAGTCTATCTTCCTCACCGACCGTAAAACAGAGCGAGGGCGAGCCCGAAGGCCGGACTATGAAGCTTTCACTTCTCAAGACAGTGCGCCAGCGCTCACTACACATTCTGGCACGCTTGTCTGAGAGCTGCCCAGAGCATGACTGGCACCCTTACTCGGCAGCCATCGTGCATGAGCTGATCGAGCCTAGACTTGAGAATTTACCCATAGAGACTGCGCAGTCCGTGTCCGGCCTTCTGCGGTTGTTTGCTGCTTGGGCTAAGTCTCTTTTGACTGCGCCTTTCCTGGTCGAGCACAACGAAACGATTCTAACCAAGGTCATGGAATGCCTGGAGGTTCCTTCCGCAAAGGACGAAGTTAGGAAATTCGTGTTGGACGACATCCTGGGCAACATTATTCGTCTCGTGGTCAGCGACGACAAGACTCCAGCGACCGAGACCAAGATCTTGATCAACCGCATACATACAGACATCATTCAACCTTACTCCAATGCAATACTCAGCAAGGTTGGTGCTCTCCTGCGACAGAGCCCTAGCAAAGAAGTGCTCGAGTCTGGGGTCCAAACCGTCGCGGATATGGCACCACACATCGTCGGCTCTACTGAGTCGCGCAGTATGATTGAGATCGCCACATTCCTCCTCCGTCAGCCTTCAAAGCGCGTGAACCCTCGGACAAAATTGGGGCTTTTGAGGATCTTGCATGAGTTCATCCAACGCTACGAAAGTGAGGGCGTGGATGAGCTGTTCGACAACATTTTCGACGCAATCTGTCCGATGTTTGCCTTCGTTCAAGATCGAACGGCCAGGGTCCTTCTTTGTGACATTGTACAAGATCTTGCGCAAGCTAGGGAGGAGTTGTCGCATGTTGCGAAACTATGTGATGATCTCAATTCTTTCGCAAAGTCTCGCCTGGATGAGCCTGACTTTGAGCGTCGCTCCGGTGCGTTTAACGAGATCAACGACGAAGCCTACAGGTCGTACTCCCTCGTCCAGTGGAAGCCATTGGTATACAATATGCTGTTTTCGATCAAGGACAACGATGAGTTGAGCATCCGTACTAACGCTGCCCTGTCTCTCCGCCGCTTCGTAGAGGTCTCTGAGAGAGCAGATCTCAAGGACTTCCTCTCTGTAGCCATTCTGCCTGGCATCCAAAACGGGATGCGCGAGTCCTCAGAGCTTGTGCGAGCTGAGTTCTCAGCTGTCCTCGAACAGCTTGTGAAGCAGCATAGCCAATGGCCGCCAGTTGCCGACATGCACGTTCTGCTTTCAGAAGACGACGAAGCATCGTTCTTCAGCAACGTGCTGCATATTCAGGGACATCGTAGACTCAGAGCCCTCCGACGTCTCGCCGCCAACGCCTCACACATCAAGAGTGGTAATATCTACCACATACTACTGCCACTTCTCGAACACTTTGTCTTCAACAAAGCCGACGATGAAAGCGCAGACGGCCTCTCAGGTGAGACGATCAAGACCCTTGCGGCTTTGGTCGAATGGCTCGAGTGGCCTCAGTTGCGCTCCTTGTTGAAGCGCTACATAGGCTATCTGTCAAGTAAGGAAGACATGCAGAAGCCTATCATCAAGCTCATTGTTGGCTTGATGGACGGGTTGAACAGGGCAGGACGTGCTAAAGGTTATGTTATCACTGCAAGTGCGACAGGCAAGGCCGATGCCGAAAAGCCGGAATCGAACGGCGACACCGATGCCATGGACGTCGATGTGCCGATTTCTTCGTTGACCAGGACCCTCCCACAGCAGGAAAAGCTGACCAACGACCTCATCAGCCACTTCCTACCCGACCTGACGGAGTATCTTCACAAGAAAGACGATGCTACTGTCAGTTTGCGAGTGCCCGTTGCGATTGCCATCACCAAGGTCTTGCTTGTACTGCCACCCCATGAGATCGAGGCCCGCCTTCCTGGAGTGTTGCTTGACATCTGCTACATTCTGAAGAGTCGTGCACAGGTCAGTCGTGATATGTCCCGCAACACGCTCACCGAAATCGCGACAGTCATGGGCCCTGGTTACTTAGGGTTCATCCTCAAGGCCCTTCGAACGGCCCTACAACGAGGTTACCAGCTTCACGTGCTTTCTTTCTCAATGCACCATATCCTTGTAAAGCTCTCCGACCAACTTAAACCAGGCGATCTCGACTATTGCCTCGGAGATATTGTGGATGTCATCATGGACGACACCTTCGGTATCACCGGTCAAGAGAAGGATGCTGAGGAGTATATCAGTCAGATGAAGGAGGTGAAGAGCAGCAAGAGCTTCGACTCCATGGACATTGTGTCTCGGTCTGCCACTCCCGCGCATCTCATCAAGCTCGTCATCCCGATCAGGTCGCTCTTGCTAGAAAAGCTCAATGCGAGAATGGTGCAAAAGATCGATGAGTTGCTACGACGAATCGGCATGGGCGTACTGCAGAACCCGACAGTCAACAACAGGGACATCTTGGTCTTTTGCTACGAGCTCATTCAAGAAGTTTACAAAGCCAGCGCCACAACCGACAGGAAGAGCAAGATTGATCCTAAGAACAAGCGATATCTGATCAACATGAGGGGTGCAGCAAAGTCTGGCGCTCGGCTCTCGACCTCTTCATACGTATACAAGCTCACGCGGTTCAGTCTCGACATTCTTCGGACAGTACTGCGAAAGCACATAGAACTTCAGACTCCCCAGAATCTGGCAGGTTTCTTACCAGTTATAGGCGACGCGATGGTTCAAGGACAGGAAGAAGTGCAAGTGTCGGCGGTGCGCCTTCTGACCACCTTCGTCAAGATTCCCATGTCGGAGCTAGACACCAACTGCCCGGTCTACATTGATGAGGCAATACGCGCTATCAAAGGAGCACCATCATCCAATACCGAGTTAGCTCAAGCATCTTTGAAGCTTGTGTCGGCAGTGCTTCGGGACAGGCCCAACGTGGACATCAAGGATCGGGACATTGGCCATCTCATCAAGCGCCTGGTACCCGACTTGGACGAACCAGACAGACAAGGTGTCTCGTTTGGATACCTCAAAGCTGTCATGAACCGCCACTTTGATATCCCCGAGATCTATGAAGCCATGGACAAGGTGGCTGAGATGATGATCACAAACCAGACCAAGTCCGCCCGAGACGTTGCTCGAAGCCACTACTTCCAGTTCTTGACGTCATACACACAGAGTGAGAAGCGGTTCAAGAAGCAAATGGAGTTCCTTCTCAAAAATTTGCGCTATGAGCATGTCGAAGGCCGGCAATCAGTCATGGATGCTTTGGATTTGATTATCACGAAGGCCCTTCCAAGGTTTCCCGAGAAGACGCAATACGATTACCACGGCATGATGTTTCTCCCTCTGATCAATACGGTGGCAAACGACGACTCAAGCAAATGTCGAGAACTTGCAAGTCTGTTAGTCAAGAGACTGTTCCAGCACTCGAGCGACAAGCGGCTACAGAGCTTTACTGGCGACCTCAAATCATGGTTGGAGCAAGATGAGAACGCAGGACTCAGGCGACTGGGCATCCAGTGTTGGGGTTTCTATTTCGAAGCCATGGGCGAGGATGACGACGAGCCAAAAATGCTACCTGCCATTCTGGGACACCTCGACACCATAATCGACGAATGCCTGGCCCGACGGGACGAAGATGACTGGGAGTTGTCGTACTACTCGCTCACACTATTGTTGAAGGTGGTCAAGAAGTATCCTGATACAATGTTCACTTCAAGCAAGGACAGCCTGTGGATCGCGATACAGGCGAGCACCTCGTATCCCCATGCCTGGGTCAAGCTCAAGGCCGCTGAGTTGATGGGCACATACTTTGCTCATCTTGGAACAGCGAACAAAGATATCGGTCTGGAAGCGCTGCCACTAGAGGGTTCTGGTGGACTACAACTGGCGGAACAGAGCATGATACAGCTGACGAATGCTTTTTTGAAGAACCTGCTGAACCAGGAGGTCACAGACCAGCTCTGTACACAGAGCGTTAAGAACATTGCATTCCTTGCAAGATGCTTTGCTGTGAATGGAGCTAAATGGCACTGGCAAAAGGCCGACGGTGAGGAAGATGAGGAAGATGCTGCCGTCGGAGAGGTGAACACTATCAACGGCGACGCCGCGCCGTCAGATGACGACTTTGGCGGCTTTTCTCCCCAGCCCGAGAGCACGCCGAAGAAAACCAACAATGCCCCTCCAGCAGCCATCCACCGCCTCATGATTCGACTCTCCGGCCTCGTCCGTCGCGACAATCGCTCTATGTTAGCCAAAACCTCCACCATACATCTCCTCGAGACCGTCTTTGCCAAGTTTCCACTCGAACCTCTTGCTTCTTCCCTCGCCCACATCCTCACGACACTCAACACGCTCGTCGACCCCGCAACCACCATTCCCCGCGCTCACACAAACCCAATGACTCTCAACGAGCCCAACGAACAGTACAAGTCGCTCATCGACAAGGCGCGCGAGATTATGAACATGCTGCAGAAGCGCATGGGCACGCAAGAATACTTGAAGGTCATGAGCGAGGTGCAGAAGCTGATCCGTGAGAGGAGAGAGGAGAGGCGCAGAAAGAGGAAGGTCGAGGCGATTGTTGATCCTGAGAGGGCGGAGAAGGAGAAGAGGAGACGACATGATGTGAAGAGAGTTAAGAGGAAGGAGAAGGGTATTGAGAGTCGGGGCATGCGGCGAGGATGGTAGTTGATATACTCGATAGTAAGCATTGCGGGGCGTTTGTTTGGGTGCTAAAAGTGTGCATTTTAGGGCGTTGATGGAGAGCGTAGATAGTAGTTTGTTGTCAGTATGCATTTTCTTCGTTCATGTTTCTCATATGCCTGTCCAGCTTCACATCTGTGTTGGTGAGTGCCGTGAAGCTATACAGGTGTGTCTGTTGCTCTCTTGCGTTCCAACTGTCACTAAGCATCTTTCTCGGTGCCCTTTCCCCGCCAAGCCGACGTCATCAACACACATAAGGCTGTCACGATCCGCGCCTTCCTTCAGTATTATATTCACAACATCATTGTGCAGCTGTACAAGCGCACCTGTTACTCACTTACCACTCTCCTTTCTTCCAGTCAGCCTGTTTGGATTCACAATCATATCAGTGAATATGCTTTACGACACCCCTCGCTGAAGCTCTACAGAAGTACTCATCTCGCCACTAACATTGTCTTTGCCTTATCGAGGCCTGTGTTGATTCAAGTCCGTAACATCAAGCTAGGTATACGCGACCTGGCCGTGAAGCTACACAGGTGTACCCGTCGCACTCGCACTTTTCTTCTTTGCTTACCGAAGTCTGTCCATGTTCAAGTCTGTACTGATGGGTCGTCTATACGCCATGCATACGTGAAGCTATCTAAACGTACCTGTCGTTCACTTCTATATCTCCACAACAAGTTTAGCTAGAGCCTTAAAATCCTAGAGTCTTCAAGGATACATATATACAGCTCTGTAGTAAAAATATTAGAGGGATCTATTCAGCTGTTGAGATATCAACTTGCTGAAAATCCGCTTTTGGTGTGTTTTGGGGGTGCGCGACTCGCTTACAAACTACGTTAATTGAATAAAAGTTCTTGTTCCTTCATGCTTCCCAATTTTTCTCGTGATGTTTGCAATCTACCGTGATCATTGTCAAAGCGGAGCGGCCAGTTGTTCGAAAATTTTCCAACAGCAAGACCGGAGCACATGAGCTTTGTTTGGCTTGCCCTTAACCCATTCGCTATCCAGGTTGCAGTCCCAATCTATATACGGAGCTTTGCTGTCGCAGCCGAAATTTGTTAGTACTTCGTATACCCTTAGGCTATGAGATATAGTGGCTCACGATTTGGAGTATCAACTCGACTTTTGACAGCACCGAACATCGGCGAGCTCACATCCTATCTCTCTCTGGTCCTGGTGAGGGAGACGAGACTGAGCCAGTGTCGTCGTCCAAGCCAAAGCAGAGGATGATAAGGGAAGGGGGAGGAAGGACGATTGCGAATGACCGGGCTAGCCTCGAGGACCATGTTCACGGGCTCCCTTGTGCGTCTCGTTGTTGGTCATTTCGCTACCAAATCTCTGTTCACTCACTACACAGTGGTTGACGCAAGCGCTGCGAGTGCTTCCGGTCTGGGTTCGAAAACAGGGTCGTGGCGGCCATTGGTTCAGTGGTTGCCCGTGACTAGCATCATAGCAAGTGCTGCGGTTTTATAGAATATGTGGCTTCGTGACCCAAGGCTGCGATCATCACCAATCACCGAAATCAGGTAGTGGCAACAAGGTTTCTCAGCTGCCATGGTGCGCTGTCAGTTTACGCGGTCCGTAGGAACCTTCGTGCAAGTGGGAGGGGCCGCTGCTGAATCCTGTCTCAATGGCTAGGTAGTTACGAGCGAACACAACCACAACTACGTCATCTTCACGACTGCACCAGTCTCCCTATGATCTAGCGACCACCGTATGTAGCTCACCCATTGTTTGCGAAAGCCTCAACCTTGTTTCACGACATAACTATACTTAGCCCGCATCACTATTCGCGGCAGCATTGAATACGGCAAGTTGTGGCTAAACGCAGGTGCCATCACCGACTTGACTCGAACGACACGCTAACGGCACTTCGGGCACTGACATGCAAGGACACGCAGAGCCAAGCAGGATCGCCCTCTGGACGGAGATCTAGTGCCCAACCACGTAGAATACACCCGATACCACTTGCGAATTCACTGGCCAATCATCATCGGAGAGAGGCAAACAATCATACTAGCTGCTTGTGATCCGCAGCATGGTTGATGGTTGAGTAGGTGAGCTATGGATCGTGTTTTCCTGTCGTAACCATTAACACGCAAGGATTGCCAGATGAGGTTGATCTGTTACATCTGGGTCTCGTAGCGTCCGATATACGACAGATCCTCAACCACAAGAAGGAAGCGACCACGATGCAGCAGCAGACAGCTCATCCGATAGCCTGTAGCTACACGCAGAGCTCTGCGATCGGGTTTGCAATCTGAGGATACCGTGCATAACGACTTGACGAACTGACAATTTTGTCAAGGGGTGCGGCAAAATTCTTGTCAGTACCATGCATTGGCGAGCTTCAGCGGCGACCTGCGCCAATCTCAGGCGCCGTAAGGCTTTGAACGTCGGCGGGGTGTCTGCTGCTTGTTGGGCTTTCAGTTAGTTCAGGTGGGCCTGAGAAGATCATTTCCTTACAAAGATGTTTCCTCAGCTGGTATCTACATCAAAATCAGACCTTTGGGTCTTGTTGAAGTTACAATGCTAACATCGTTGTCAAACTGATCTTCAACACTGACGAGAAAGAGAAACTCGAGCGGCAGATCACTCTCGAAATGGATTGTGCCTTGTCGGCATGAAGATCGCGAGCTGAGCTGAGCTATTCGAGCCAGTATACAAAGCCCCCTCCTCGCGCTGTGATCTCACCATCAACCATCTTCATTCGAACCGTTGACTTCAACAACACGCCAACAAGAGCAATAATGGTTACTTCCGACACAATCGTCACGTCCGTATTTGCCCCTGCAGCTCCTATTACAGCTTAACCAGACACTGATGTTCTCAGGTTTCTCGACACGCTCACGCAAAAGAGCAAGCCTATTCAGGCCCCAGCGCAGTCTATCAGTTTAGTCAATGGACCATTAATTTTAGTCGGTACGTCAAATGTGGCCCCAATCAGTGGCATATGTGGGATCCAGAGCTGACAGCGCAAATAGGCCAGGGCCCGTTCCCTCAGATGTAAGCATCAATGTAAAGCTCGGAATGAGACCTGTAATGATAAGATGCATTATAGCCTCAAGGGATGGACCGATTTCACGACGACTTGCAAAACCTATACTGCTCAAATACAAGATATGCAGTCCATCACAGATGATGCTGATAGCGACTCTATCGAAAAAGCGCACAAGGAGTTCGTTCGTGTCCTTGAAGTCGCCCTCAACATATTGATCGGAAAGGCATGTCGTCGATACGCAAGCACTCATACACAAGGCTTCTTGGTGGTACTAGAATAGTACTGACTCAGCGTCTACAGGCCGGTCTTTTCAATACTGTCCCATTTATCGGCCAGCCCGTTGCTGCTGTGCTGCGCCAGGTCGAGGAGGCCGTTGACGTAAGCGATTATCTGTGCAGCCGGACTAACATCAGATCCAACGCACTGACAAACACCGCAGACTCTCACATTTACCCTCATAGACAACGTGCCTTCCAAAGCCTCTAGTATGCAGGAGAACGCCGCGTCGTGCGGTGAAAAGATTGATACGGCCATCCAATCATACGAGGGTATGTACTGTCTATCTTGTATATCATAGTACGCACGAAGATGTACTGACTCGGTTTGCCATCATATAGGGCTTCAGAATTAGGGTTCTATGAGACTCGCGGCTTTTGGGGCCGCCAATGTAGTCCGCATGAAGAAGGAGACGATCGTCAAGTTATAGCAAGACTGTCATTTATACGCAAGGTCGCAGTAGTGCTGCAACAAGGTAGAACAATGTCTAATAGCATTTCGTCAAGCTCGAGTTCCTTGTTCCTGTTTATTAGACCATTTATGTTGTCGACGAAATTGCGTTAAAGATGTCGCAGCTTGTATAGTTCCACAGACATGTCAAGATGCCGAAGTACTCCACCACGGCTCTGAAGATATCCAGGCTACCTGATGGCAATTTTGCCTGCATAGATGAGGACTGACATTTGTTATTTATAGTACTGAGTCATATCATGTGCTAATTCTAATACTCCCTACAAAAAAATCAGAAGAGTTGCACGTGTGTAATATTATGTAGAAACAACTTACAAGTTGGAATGCAACCGAAGCCTCGTCCGTTTTGTCGGCTTCCCGCATTGCAGCAATCCCCGGATCGTTAGCTTCCATTTCATCGGGATCCGACGCCATCCTGTTGAGGAAAGACTCAGATACCCTGAGGGTGACCCTCTCGTATTTTCCCCGTCGGATTTGACTGTATCTGTCGAGGATATCCGGGTTTGCGCGGTCGTCGTGGATGCCTGCAAGGCAGTCGAACGACTCCCCTACATCGACCAAACCACCAGTGAGGCCCATGCCACCACTTTCAATGTTAGAAAGTAATTGACTCTGTAATATCAGGAGTAACAATCATAGTTCACTTACAACGGATTGCAGAGGTGAGCTGAGTCGCCAGCTAGCAAAAATCTCCCTACCCTCATCTTTGGTGCGAGCCTTTGGTGGACCTTGTAGGGACTGAAATTCGTGAGCTTATACTGATTAGACTTGGGACTCCCTGGGAGCATTGCTCTATATTTAGCAGGCTGTCTTGCTCTATACTCCTCCGGAGTCAGGCCTGGGACTTCTCCCTAGCTCACGCGCCACAAGCCATCTTTCTGGATATGTGCGGCCGTGAAGAAGTTCTCTGGATGGATGATAAAGTTCGAGCCGACCCAGCCATACTTCTCAAAGTCGTAGTACACCTGTTTGAAGTTAGCCTTCCCGGCACTTCTCTATACGGAATAACATGTAACGAATGATCCTCACATTTGTTGCAACGATGGTCAGATCCCAGGTATAACCAGGGAACTCATCACCGAAAATTTGCCTGCGGATAATGCTATTAGCACCATCACATCCGACAACATAATCCGCCTCCATCTCTTTCATGCCCTCCGGCGTGCTAACGATTACAGTGGCCTGGTTGTCATCCTGCCGGATCTCGTCGACTTGGTGGTCCCATCTCACACTAGCCAGTGGCTCTCTCTCCAGCTCCTCAAGAGCCATCTTGCACAAATAATTGAGTGGCAATCAGGAGATGCGGTCCGGACTGTCTTTCAGTTTGCTGTTGAGAATTTGCGCCAACACGATGCCGTCGGGCTTTCGCCACCATGCACCTTCTATCTCGATACCTCGCTCGCGAATTTTATCAAGCAGGCCAACTTTGGCAAGCGCACGATTTGCAGGAGGTCCATAATGTGTAGCTCTTGGGCGATCGTCTAGTTTCGGGGCCATGTCGAGACATTCGACTCGAATCCCATGCCTGGCCAACAAAAGGCACAGTACGAGTCCTGATGGGCCAGTACCGACTACGATCACCTACGATTGAACTTATCAATAACCATTGAGGCCACTCCGCTCTGATGAACCCTAATATACTGACCTTTTTTAGACCTGTGTGTTCCTTGGCTGTCATTCTAGATCCTCCGCTTTTTGGCTCTTTCGTGCAATTGGATAGGAATAGGTTGTTATTGCGGCGAGCCAATGCAAACCAAATTTGAATGGGTTCTGGAAATGATAACCGTGCTGTGAGTGACGTTCGATGTCGATGAGTCAGTTCGATCGCAAATAAAAAGGCTCTGGTATCGTGTTCGTCACCCAGTCGATTCTTGCAATTAATACTCTAACCATATGCAAATTCCCCAGAATGGATTCATGTCTCATGTACCAAAATGTGGACACGTGGGCTGCTAGCGCATGTTTCTAGCGGGGAAATTCAAAGCCATCCTAGTGATGTGGGATGCAAATGTGATCAGATGGGAAAGTGCGGTGGACAAACGCACTTTCCGTAACTTGTTACTTCTGCGAACAACATTTGGATACAAGCTCACCCCAGCTCTTATCCTTGACTAGCGTTCGGCGATATAGGCAGAACTATACCGAAGAGCCGTGGTCTCTCTGCATAAAGCGATTATTGCTAGCTGCTATCCCACATTGCTTAATTAGGCAATGTGGGTCACTCATGATGCTATGGAGACGATCTGTTCCACAACCCCACCACAACGTACAGCCTGCTGCCCAGAGATGATGAAACTTGAATAAATATGGACGATCAAGCGGGTCAATGAGCCAACTACTGTTCCTCAGTCTTCGCACGACCCTTGAAACCGAGCCAGGATGACCTATGACGTCCAGGACCAAGAGAGCAAGCAAGCTGTCAGATATGAGCAAGGCTGGCCGCATCACAGGCTCGGCTGGAATGGAACTGCATGGAATGGAACTGCATGGAATGGACCTGCATGGAACGGACCGCGCGGCTAGTCGCACAAGGGCGGGAGATAAAAAGCCACCTGTTCATAGATCGGACGAAACAACACAATCAATCACTTCAATCATCAATTTTTATCAAGAACCCCTTTAGATCTCACACAAGCATGGTGGGACAACGGGGCGAAGGACAACATTTTGCATCTCTCACCTGCAGTTCCCATTGACCTGACGATCAACACATGATCCCGCTTTGGCCCGGCCTTCGAAGCCTACGAATACACCGGCTGGATCGACGAAAGTATTTCATGGAAAACTGACTGCTACATAGGCGACTGGTCGACCCTCATAAAAGCCCGTGTAACTGGGCCAGAAGCTCAGGCTTTTTTCGAAAGCATCTCAACTAACCAGTGGCCGAACTTTTCGCCAGGTCAAGCCAAGCACGGAATATTCTGCCAAGAAAATGGATGCGTTGTCGGCGAGGGTCTGGTGTTGATGCTTGGAGAAAACGACTTCATTTTCACGAGTGGTCCTGGAACTGTTTGGCTCGTACATCAGTTCAAATTTGGAGAGAAGAGATTCAACGCCTCAGTTGAACTTGTCACTGATGATTGGTTCCTGCTCCAAGTCCAAGGGCCAAAGAGTGTCCAGCTCCTGGATGAGATTACAGACAGGGGAGTACGAGACATCAAGTTCATGCATTGGAAGGAACTCTCAATCAAAAACAGCAAGTTCCTATGCTTGCTGCAAGGTGTATCCGGCGAGCTGGGATTCGAGCTTTGGGGTCCGATGAAAGACGCGAAGAAGATTTACGGCACCATTTTCGACGCTGGCCAAAAGTACAGCATCCGCCAGCTCGGTGCTCGCGCAAAATGTGTCAATCATGTAGGCTGATAAAAATCACTTCCAACTGAACTGGACGGCACGCTAACACGGCATTTCAGGTCGAAGCAGGATTCGCAACACCGTCAATTGACTTCATGCCTGCTGTTCACGCACCTGTCGAGGACAAGGAGCTCGCCAATTTTCGTAAATTTGCGCGAGATATCGGGTTTGACTTTGATGTGGTCATCTCCAAAATCCATGGCAGCTGTGGCACAGACGTTGCTGCGTATCACTTCACGCCCTTTGATCTCGGCTGGGGATGATTTGTCGATTTGGAGCACAACTTCATCGGAGGGGATGCTCTGTCCAAGATCAAGGCCGCCCCTCCCAAGAAGCTCGTGACGCTTGTGTGGAACAAGGAAGATGTAGCCGATATCTACGCGTCTCTCTTCCGATCGGAGTCATACAAGTACATGGAGATGCCTCGTGGCCTACTCGGGGCATTGGAGGGAAGCACTGTGTCTGTGGCAGGCAAGACCCTCGGATGCGCCGTGTCCCGATGTTACAGCTATTGGTTCAAAGACATGATCTCCCTTGGCATCATCCAAACAGAATACGGTGCCAGTGGAACTGCCGTGGAGGTGACATGGGGCTCAAAGGGATCCCCTCAGAAGATTATTAGAGCGGTAGGCAGCTTCATCATCCCACATTCGATAATAACGACTATAACTGACGAAATTTAACAGACAGTACAGCCTACGCCGTACAAAGAAGACAAGCGACGCTACTCTATCAAGGAATAGCGTATTGGTTGAATTGGCTCATGAACTCATCGGATGCACAGGAACTACAGCTCACGGGCAGTTATTGATCCATAAGATCGCACACATTTTATGTATTGCTCTCGACAGAGCTCATCCTTCCTCGGCAAATGGTTGTGATGGGGTGAACGTCGGCATATCACACACCGAGAAGACAGGAATTATGCAATATTGGATGTACTTGATAGTGACCAAGCGCTATGACATAACAGAGGTGTGGATAGATCGCTCAGCCATGGCAAGAGAAGGCAGAGCCCACTTGAAGGACTTATAATTTTGCAAAATAGCAAGGGCCCGTCGTATTTTAGTGATTTGAGTAGCTTTACGACGAGATAAATAAGCTGATGTCCGTACATAGCGATCCTCATTATCACGTGAACTGCTGATGCACAGGCCTAGGAACGGGAAGTGAATATGGAACATTTGGACATAACTATCAAAACAACGTTGAAGTGCCGTCGTGTCGGGCAGTTGAAAGTCTCCCAATTGCGCAGTCGTGAGATGAGACTTCAAGTCTGCAAAGCAATGAGCTCGGATCTCTTCGGTGATGCCAAGTAGTTGCTGATTTGTCGGCCGATGTAATTTAGGCTGGGGGTAGTCTGATGTGTTAAGGCGAGTCAGGGTATGGAACATGGTCTCCAGGTAGGGTGGTATTTCCCTCCCTAGTTCTGGCGGATCAGAAAAGTCATCAAGATCCATCCATACCATCTCCGATTGGTCCAAGACCCCAACCAAACCTTCATGAGCAGGAAGAGCGAACTGGCCGAACATTTGACCATGGAATGGATCAAAGAAGTCTGACGATAAGTCGTTGCTAAAATCGAGGCAGTTTTCGGATGTACCTAGGTGCAAGTCGAGGGAGCCTCCTGTTATCGCTGTCTCAGTAGCATGCGACGAGGACAGATGGTCCTCATTTGAGGGTCGAATTGGCGACATTAGCATGTCACGCAGACAATCGTCCTGGGCATCTACGGTATCCGTAACCGCAGTCACTGGCTCTAGTCCTGGTCGCTTCAACAGCGGAACTGTATTAGTTGGAGCGTTGGAAAGTGGGGACAGCATTTCATCTCGGTGAATAGTCTTTTCATGTCGTCTAACGAGGTCGCTAAGTGAACTTCGTTAGCTGAAAATAATTATGTAAACTCATCAGCGAAAACTTACCTGCGACCGTATCGCCGAGAGCAAACACGACATGCGAATGGTTTTTCTTGAGAATCTAGAAGCTATCAGCTAACATATTACGAATCGGGAAGGGAAACACCGTCATACGGCTTTGCTCATGCCGATTTCGATGTTCCGCTCTCTTGAAAGATTTGGGGCACAATCGACAAGTGTAAACTACCTGTGGCCGTTCCTGGAAAGAGAAGACGGACATCCCCTTCCTAATAGCGGTTGGTGTTGACGCAGAACTCATTGATAGTAAATAGTGTGATGCAATGATGTGTAGAAGAGAGCGGAACGTACGGAAACTAAGGCTGGAAGCTACGTAGCAGGCTAGCGTGCGGGGGTTAGCGACCAGACCACCGGCATGCTCTGCTCAAACTTGCGACCTCATCAGAGACTTTCCAGCAAGTCGTGAACCAGCCTGTGTAGCTTCAAAGGCTTACTACGCAATGACAAATGCCTAAACAGACCTTGGAAATAGACAGCCTTAGCTATCGCTACGACAGACTATTCGCTGTAGTGCGCAAAAACAGATCGATCGTACCAATCTTAGATATCTCTTGCTGCCTCATTGCTGTAAACGCTGGGGCACCAAGTCATCCAGCACCTGCGCAAGACCGAACATGCTCTCTTCCTTCTCGAGCCAGATTCGGATCGCATGACCTTCAATCTTTGCCCTCGAGACCATCCACCACAGATCCCCATCGTCCATCATCTTGAACCACCACCCGATGATGAACACAGCCCGGGGGTCCTTGGATTCAAGCAGGCGGACCAGCTCTGGTGTAACGAATGCAATGACCTGGAGGAAGCTCTGCGCCGTCGCGTGCGTGAGGCGTTGATTCTGCAGCCGCGAGAGAATCATGAGCGTTAATAGGTAGACGTTGTCATCGATGGTCGAAGTGGATGTGACGCCAAATATCCGTTGGAGGTGTGGCGGTATCCTCGCTATGGCTTCAGGCTCTCTGACCCAATCGGGTAGAGCAATGGTATAAGCATTCTGGTCTTTCAGCGCATCGTGGAATATGCTGTCCGGACGCTTTGGGTCCGCAATTTCCCAGAGCACTCGTTTGCCGTCGCAGAGCTTCAGCCATCCGAGATCGACTGAGTCACGCGGCTTGAGCGGCCAGACTTCTTCGACTTTGTCCGAGTTTACACACCACATTGAGGCTGCCCCCACGACGAACCCAGTTGCCCAGATAGCGTCCCGTTGGTGGGGCTTGATGGGCTTAGACAAGGTGTTCTTAAATAACTTAGTCGCAATGCCCCAGTACTCCAAGGAGGTTTTCTTTGTTCGCTTTGCGGCCGCGGGATTGCTTGAACCTATTATGTCAGCATCGTGCATCAGTGTCAAGCTGATAAGCATGTGTATCAGAAACGCATGCTGCGATGATGTCAGTGGTGCGATAAACACTGTCAGAGTCGAGTCAGACGAACCGTCATGGCGAGGTGACAGAGCACGTGCCGATATACCGAGTCCGCAGTCTTGCCGCCAATAGTCAATGCCGTCCTTTCCCTGAACCTTGTGAGGATCTCGAGATGTGCATTGGAGAAGTGCCAAGAAGGGACTGGTACGCTACGAGCAGCCCCATACTGTGGTTGCATATCAGCTTCCGCGGAACTGAACTGTATGGAGTCATCAATCATGCTCGTCATGGTAGCATTGTCAGAAAGTGGCGAAAAGGGGGTCGTAAAAGATGCCGGCCAAAACAATGTTTCTGGGAATGTGCTGTTCGAGCAATTGCGAGTATCGGTTCTGTGACCACTGATCAAAGTCCCTCCACTCATCTGGGCATCATGCAGAGTCTTGTAGGAGGATGATTGGACACTCCTGTCCCTTAACGCGTCTGCATTGAAGTTGATAACCTGCTCTGTTCCGAACTCAACCTGGAATGACCCTTGTACGGGTAGTTGTAAGTTGGCCTCTGCCCCATCGTAGTCGCACTCGACGCCATACAGCAAACACTTCCTACAACGAGGACGAAGTTCGTCGCACTGGTCACAGTGAGCGGGATTTGACCCCATTATAGCCAAAGTACATACCTTCACGCGCCGCAGCTTACAGTTCCCGCATCCTTTGCGTGACTTTGCATGTACTCGTCGTTTCCTGTCTGTCTGCGGAGGCATCGACATGACGGCTGGCATAATGAGTGGTGGGTAAGCGCGGACGTAGTGAACGGTAATGGCAAGGTCGATGGATGTGAAGCCAAATTGAGCGAAGTTTGCATCAGTCTAACGGTGTTTCGTACTCACCTTTGTGCAATATGCGATATGTGAAGCTTTATGTAGTATTGAGGACGGCCTTAACTCGCTCCTGATGGTCATCCATTGCGCTACAAGATGGCGCTAAGGATCAGGCTAACCTCGTTTCGTATTCCAGAGAGTCCCGAGCCGCTGATTGGTTAAGCACATACTCTCTCGAAGTTCCTGCATAGATAAATACGCCGAGCGCGATGTCGAAGTGTCATTCATGAAGGATACGCGTACTTAGCAGCTCCTTTTTGGCTGATGAGAGGTGACATCAGAGAGCATGTTACAACTCTCTAGCGCGACCAATCACGGTCTGATCTGGCCGGCTAGGTGCAGAGACCCTCTGTTTGTCCTCAACCGCAAGAGGTTTTCCCTAGTATCTACAGTAGGTGAGTAGCGTGTGGTTTGGCCGGCCCACGGCCTGATGTATGTTGTCGAGAACATTGATCGCAACAGAAAAGTGTCATAACAACCGCGTCGAGATTAGAGCGACACGTTGATACTAACCCAAAACGAATTGGAATCATGTGACCAGTGGTGAATAACATTTGAACTCGTGGGCACATAGGACCAGAGCTATGTGATCTGGAAATTTGGATTAGTGCCTGCACTTCGTCAAAGGGAAATCCTGAATTGTGTAGCCGGGCGCTCTTAGTAGCACTCCGGCCTGCTGATGTCTAACTGGAAGTGAGGTGTGCAGTAAGTACATAGCTCAGTTGACCTATGTCTCCGTCTGTCCAGTGTCCAAGCAATGACCTGCGGCAATCTGCTGCTCGTGAAAATTCATTGTAACCCATCAAACGCCAACCACTGATTTCCACAGTCCCTTCACGGAGCGCTTGACGCTGCGCCAATCGCTGTTGCGGCAGGTCGTGGTCGCAAGATCCGTCGAAGGTAGGCTCGAGTTCGCAGTCGAAGTAGAGCCCTTGCTCGTGATCGAAGAGCGCCCGTCGCCGCCGCTCGAAGAGCGTGTAGACATTACACTATCGGTCTTGGGGCCCACAGGATTCTTATTATCGTTCCGCTCGCGCGTGTTCACCGGTTCCTGTGTCCCCTCCTCATGCTAATCGATACCATGTTGCTTCTTCAGCTTTTCTAAGTTCTCTTGGCGCTCGGCGAGATCGCTCTGTTGCTTGAGCATCTTATCTGGCTGGTGATATAATACTGGGAGGATTAGCGGCGCGCAGGCGGAACCAGAGACTACGGGTAGCATACCGACGAGATAGCGGTTCTGGAAGTTGAAGCCGTTTAGCTTGTCGCAAGCCGACTTGGCATCCATTACGTCTTCATAGACAACGAATGCTGTGCCTTTGGTGTTGTTGGCGATGCCCTGTCGGATTTGGCTGCGAAATTTAGTTCCATGCGTCTATAGGGAGGCGACTCCCACGGCGAGCGTGCTGGAGTGGACGTACCGGACCGGGCCGAATTTGCCAAAGAGATCGAAGAGCTCCTCTGGCGTGACGTTGAAGCTACGAAGCGGTTAGCGCATCTCCGGGCAGCATGGCGGACGAATACTAACCTCAAGTTCTTGACGAAGAGAGCTCTGTGCGAAAATGACATGTCAGCGGAGGTCGTGTGTGTTGGCCGCGGGCAGCCTTGCAGAAGAGCACGCAATGCGGAGAGGCGCAACGTACCGGTTGACTTCAGGTGCTATATTCTTCCCACCGCGACTCATACTTTGGCGACTGGAATGGGCGACAGGGAAGGGCTCCTGGTTGCGCAATCAGAAGAAGATGGGCGGGCTGAGTGAGAGTATGGGAGTTGGTGATGCAGTCGGGGCTCGAGGCACGAACCAGGAAGGTGCAAGGCCCGTGCACGATCACGTGGGGAGGTTGTGGAAGCAGCAACGGCGGCAGCGAGAGGCTTCATGTAGGAGATGGAAGGCCGGGAAAGCGTGAGACGGGCTCAATATTGCGACGGAGATATTTCAGGGAGTCCGCAGGCACTTCTACTGCAACAATCAGCCGTGTACGCATCGCAGTCACCTTTCCTAGAAGTTCGCGAGCACAAGCCGACCTGCTGCGGTACTAGATGGTCCCCGGACACAACTCCAACGTCCTGCATTGATGGTCCTGGCCAATGCCTCCTCCCTCTCTGCAGCAGCATCTATCTCCACCCATACTGCGCTCCAGCGCGATACTGCACACCAGCTGACTCCCCTCACTGCTCGCGCGCCCCCGTCGAGTCTATCGCAGAGCATCCTCGGCGCTGGCGACCTTCGCATTTCAGTCCCACTACTGCGACGACCACGCTTCTCCGCCCACCGCGCCTAACACCCCCCGACACTCGTTCATCGCCTTCAGCGCGCTCGCCGCCTCGCCCTAGGATATGCCCGCACCCGTCTCATTCGCACACTCGCATAGCGCTGTTGCTCTGTAGCTACAGCCAGTCTGAGACGCTAATCCGAGCGCACCTCCGCACCAGCAAGACACCCCCCATCCGCGCTCCAGCACAATGAGGAGGGTCACATCCTTCAAGGCGCAGTACCGGCAAGCTCCGGTGCGCGCTGTCACACCTCCGCCACCCGCATGGGAGCCGCTGTCGCCCGTCCTGCGCCCGTCGGATTCCTCTGCAGCGCGCCCCGCGCAACCACTCCCGCCGCAATCCCTACCACTGGGATCGCCCATTGGGGCCCTCGCAGACGCTGCTGTATCATCGCAGCGCCCGTCCGCAGCTTATGTTGAGCCGCCGCGCCGCGCTTCTCATGCTGGCGGTGCGCCCTCGACCGGCCTGCAACCCACCAGCGAACGCGCGCCAAAACACGCCTTTGCGACAGGGCACACATACTCCAACCACGAGCGGCCGGCAAAGCGAGCGCGCTCCGAATACCACACGTCTCCGCCATATGGCCAGCCCCAATCGCGACCAGCCACCAGCCACATTCCGGGCTACAACGTGGAGCACATGGTGGACAGCGGCATGCGCATGTACCAGGACAGCCGAGTGAATGCACCACCACAGATGAATGGCGGCGGCGACAAGATGCTCTCCGATGCCGAACTGCTGCTGTTCTTCTCCAACGTCTCCGCCCACACGGCACAAACACCGCCATCAACAGCGAAGCGCTGGAGCATTTCGCAGCCATCGCCGCTCGAGCTGCCTCTCCAGCAAGCACCGCAAATGCACGCTTCTCTAAGCCCCCGCACTGCCATCACACAAACTATCAGTGATCCAACCCCGCATCAACACGGCCCTTTAGACGTTAAGCCGCCAACAGAGCTGCCTCCCTTACCCTCCAACACTCCCGACGCCACATCCACTTCGCAAACGCGGACACCCCCCGCAGAAGCTGTTGTGGATCCAGTAGCGCAGCTTTCAATGCAGGAAGTTGCGCCCGTGGAAGAGCCGAAACCAAAGAAGCAACAGGGCGGGCCCAGGGGCAGGTCAAGAGGAACGCGCAACACTCCCTCGACTGGTAAGAGGAAAAGGCCGACGCCAAAGCCAAGGAACGCCCCGTCTACAAGCGCCTCTACTGTTCCGGATCAACTGCAATCACCTCAAAGTCTCCCCGCTGATCAGTCTCTCGTCATGGCGAACGTAGTATCACAAACCAATGGACAGTCGCATCTGCCAAAATCGCACAACCGCCGCCACTCCTTCTCCACCCCTACTTCCGTTCTCCCCAGCGACACCACGCCATCGCTGTCATTTCGCGCGCAGTCCGTCCCTTTAGGCGGCGAGCCGGTCCAGTCGGCTCCGGCGGCTGACCTACGCCAGCCTCCCAAGAAGACAGCTGTTGAGCAGCCAGATCTCATATGCGCCGCATGCAAGTCAACCGAGTCGGAGATCAAAGTTGGCGACGGTGAGCAGTGGATTGGCTGCGATGGGTGCAAGGAATGGTACCACTACGCATGCGCAGGCTTCAACAGCGAGAGAGAGGTGCGGGACGTCAACAAGTTCTATTGCGACCCGTGTAGACCCAAGTTTGGTGAAACAACGAGTAGGTCTACCGACGCAACACGTAGGTACAATTCTAACCTGGCCCAGAGGTTCGCAAGTCCGTCAGAGTCCACACGACGGTTGACTACGCCGGTCTCAATGAAGGTGTCCTCAAGACTTCCGACGACAACCCCGAGCATCACTACATCGCCGCTTTCAAGAATGGAGATTTAGAATTCACGCCCGAAACTTTCGCTCGGATGCCGCCAGAGTTGGTGACAGCCGATTTTCTCCACAAGAGCAACGGCTTTAGGGAACCGATATTGGTGCCTGGTGCACTCAACAGTCGTACTCCTGGCCCAAGCACAGACGTGCTCGACCCTGCCTTGGACACAGAGCAGACCGCTGAATATACGACGGAGCCGGTCGCTCAGTTCGACTACGAAACGACCACGGATGTAGGGCAGGATAAGCTGGACATGGTCATACCAGAAGGGCTCACTGTCCGCCGCGTCGCTGAACTATACGGCGCAAACGAACTGGTTCCAGTCATCGACGTCAAAGCACAGGAAGGCGAAGGGAAAAAGTGGACAATGAGTAAATGGGCCGATTACTACGAACAGCAAGGCGAAAAGCCCGTGCGCAACGTCATCAGCCTTGAGGTATCACGGAGTCGGCTGGGCAAACTGATCCGCCGGCCCAAGGCTGTAAGAGACATGGACCTGCAGGACTCTGTCTGGCGAGATGATGACAAGAGCGCCCCGCCACCAGTACAGTTCTACTGCCTGATGTCCGTGGCGGACTGCTTCACCGACTTCCACATCGATTTTGGCGGTTCTTCGGTATACTACCACATAGTCAAGGGAAGAAAGGTTTTCTTCTTCATCCCACCAACGAAACAAAATCTGAAGAAGTACGAAGACTGGTGTCTTTCTCCAAACCAGGGACACGATTGGCTCGGAAAGCAGGTCAAAGACTGCTATCGCGTGGATCTGTATCCCGGAGATACAATGCTTATTCCGTCTGGCTGGATTCACGCGGTTTGGACGCCGGAGGACAGCCTGGTCATTGGCGGCAACTTTCTCACCCGCATTCACTATGGCATGCAGATCAAGATTCTGGAGATCGAGAAGAACACAAAGGTCGCCCTGCAGTTCCGATACCCTTTTTTTCAGAAGATCATGTGGTTGACCGTGATCAAGTACCTCGAAGAAGATCCTGTGCCTGACTCTGTACGGCAGTACCTTGAAAGTGGAGAGCAGTTCAAACGTCCTGTACCGATCTATTGCGAGCCCGACAAGTTCGGCCACAACTCTGATCTTGGCTCGACGAACTACAATAGGCGCTACTACTCTAAACACGAGCTGGAAGGGCTGACTGACTTGCTCAACTACATATGGCGGACAGTTCTGATCTCTCTCGATAAGATTGACGTACCGCAAAAGACCCGAGGCGCCGTTACAAGATCGATCCCGAAAGGTCACGGTGACCCGCTTGCCCTGGCGAAGCGATTCGCGATTTGGATCGCATGGAAGAGAGGGAATGAGTCGATACCATCATGGGCGATGCCTGACGCTAACCTGCCGGAAATAGCCGAGGCTGGGGAAAAGAAGCTCAGTGCTGCGCAGGTGAAAAAAATGGAACGGGATGCACTATATGAAGCTGTCCGAGCTACAGCGGAAAGATCCTCTGCCCGCATACGTGCCCCACCATCCCAACCAGTACGCGAACCTTCACCTGTAAATTATAATTCGCCACCGCCGAACGGAGTCGAAGACGTCCTTCACTTCGACATGACGCCAGTCTCAGCGGGTCCGCTCACCGGTTTCTTGCGCCCTTCCGCAAACAATCCACACATCACCACACCAAAGACGTCTCAACTCGGCCCCAAGCGAGTCGCGTGCGATGCGTGCAGGAAAAGGCGCATCAGGTGCAAACACAAGGACGAACTCATTGACACGTCGAAACCGGGTATGCATACCATTGACCTCTCTGGCTCTTACGGTATCTCGGTCAAACGCCGCTTGAGCGACCACTCGATTGCGGACGGGCAAACGAGCGTGACTAGTGGCCCAGTAAATGGTGGGCCAATCATGGCGGATGTGAATGGTGATCCATATGCTCTCAAGTCTGGCAGGGTGAAGGCTTGTGCCGACTGTCGAAAAAGCAAGGTAAGAGCAAGCCAACATCTAGGACATGAATCCAAGCTAACATGTGCAGCGTCGGTGCATACACGATGAGTACGGCAATGTCGATATCATCAAGGCCAACGAAGTACCCATTCCACGTGGGTCCGCCTCAAAGCGGCGACGCGTCAGCGATGAGAACTCCAACTCAAGCACAAAGAGGAAGAAGCATGGCTCTAGCTTTGAAGACGACTACATGAATGGAGACATGCATGCGCGTCACTCTCTGCCGAACCAGTTTAGTGTTGGATCGTCGCTTCTTCAGGACATTGCTTTCTCGGCCCAGCAGGCGCTGGCTCGAGACGAGGATGACTTGGTCCCTGTCGACCCAGCGCTGCAGGCCTACGCCAACGGCGCATACTCTGCGATGGAAATGGTGCCATCCTACGCCAGCAATGGGAATGGTATAATATCTTCCATTGAGCAGCAGGCAGAGGGCGACGTGCAAATGAACGGCAGCGAATATACACAGAGCGGCGGTCTACATGGTCCCAGCATCGTACCACTTACATCAGGCCCGCCGCCTCACAACGACACGGCTCACACACAGAGCAACGGCTACACAGCGCCTAATCCTTTACACATCAAGACCAACGGCTTTGCACATCCGTCCGCCCACAACAACGCCGTACGACGTCCTTCTTCTCCCGTTTCCCCTCGCCAAATGTCCGCAATCTCACCAGGCATGTACAACCACAACACCTACACGACGTCACCCTCCATGAACCACAACCACAATAATCACGACTACAACTTCACCGCCGACTCGGACTTTCCACCTCCGCCCACCACACCCGCCGCCAAAACACACGCTTCAACCAACAAAACACCGCGCGCAAGCAAAACCCCGAAGTCGACACCAAGCAATCGCCACGCGGAGGGTGTCAAGCTCGAAGCGGGCATCGGCGTGGGCATGATGATGGACGTGGACATGATTGATCCCAGCCTCGATCAAGCGAGCATAGATCTCATCAAGCAGCTGCAGCAAGAAGATCTCGGGCTACGCAGACGGAGTCGCTAGCATGCACCTCGTAGTTTTCTTTTCCTTCACCACATTACCAACGGCGTTTCTTTGAACAACATGGGGCTTGTAAACGGAGTTTATTCCCGTCTGTTATTTTGCTTATACCCATTGCACTGGGATAGTGTATCACTTGCACTTCTTCTTTTCTTCGTCATGTTTTTTCTTGAATCTTGGGAATGGAGTACTGAATACGCCAGCATGGACTGCGCTGATTGATTTTCTGTCTGGGATCTGCTGTTATGCAGGGTGGATAGGTTAGGCTAAATGCAACGCGTGTGTTGATTGAAAGCATGAAAGATGAGCTTCGAACAAGAGTTGATCGTATGTCATGATGTCTTCATTGAGTCTTGTGCTATTTATCAGAAGTAGTCCACTTTGCTTGGTGGAATCACGTCATGTCATAACCCGTCCATCACCAACTTCACAACCATCTAATCCAGCTGACTCGTGACGTTGGAGAACTCGCCCTTGTTGAGCTTAGTCTCCCAGAAGATGGGGTTCGTGTCGCTGAAGCCATGTTTGACCCATCCGTCCTCCTTGACGTGGTACAAGTTGATGAAACCTCCAGAGTACGCGTCACGATGGGTGGCGGCAAGGATACTCCTTCGGCCGAGCTCGAGAGCCGCGTCGTCTTCAAGATCGTACTTGTACTCTGCGTCGAGCACACCGTAGGCGAAGGTCTGACCGGAACCGACACAGAAGAGGTTGCCAGAGAGACGGGTGCCGTCGCTGTCGATGTAGTAGAGAGCGGGGCCTTCTTGGGGGGTTACGCCAGCGCACATGGTTCCCTTTGAGATGTGTTAGTTGTAGAGAATAATGTGGAAGATGTCTGGCCTACCATGCTCAAGCCCATGCCCTTGTATGAGTATACCAAGTTTGCGAGGATCTTGGACGCCGCGGCCACGGAGATACGGCGCTTGTGTCGGAGCTCATGTAGACGACATTGCATGCCGAGATACGCAAGCCAGTATTGGCAGTCCTACTCAAATCAGTCCCCAGCCTTCTCATAGGCTCGCGGTGTACGTACAGCAGCGCCACCAGCCATGGTTCCCAGCAAGCAGTTGTTGATCTCAATGACCTTCTTGACCGTCTGACTTGCTATCCAGTTTCCAGCCGTGGCTCGCGAGTCGGTGGCTACGATGATGCCGCCCTTGAAGCGGAAGGCAAGGGTTGTGGTGCCGTGGGCAATCTTGATGGGGCAGTTGGGGTTGGAGTAGTCGTCCGTCATTGCGCGCAGCCATGATGATGACTAGCACGTGTTAGTACCGCAGTAAAGCATAGCACATCATGTGGAGGCGTGCCTGAGCTACTGGTGGCAGGGCAAACTTGAGAGACAGTTCTGGGGTGCCGCTGTATAGCTCCAGCTGGTCCTGCTCCGATGGGCCCTCCTCCGCGTCCACCGGTCGGCTGTACTGCGCCACTAATGAATCCATGCTTGTGCTTTGTGTGTGATGTGGGTATTGGGAGGAATCGAGGGCGCGTGATGGAGTTGTGGCGGGGATGTTGTATAGGCGTGAGGTTGAAGTTGCTCTGAGCTCCGGCGAGCTGTCGACGGCAATGCCAAGCCGACCTCCGCGTCAACCTGCTGCCTCAAACTGGAAGCGTCCCTCACCACACCTACACCTCGACCATGCACAGCGCCGTACATCTACACCAGCCAACTGAACCATGTTACTCGAGTACATGCTCAAGAGGATTTACTGTGCACCGAGCTACTTATGTAGCCTACTCGATTCACTTGGTCCTATCACCACAACTGTCTCTCAGTCTCTACATAACCACGTCCTGTCCTTACCCTTCATATTCTTTCTATACTCTATTCCAAATAGTACATAATTGGTGACTGTTGCGAACGAGTTTCAAGGTTACATGTATTCCAAGGTTCTTTCATTTCTGTCACGTGTCCAGTCAGCTCACCAGCATCTCACATGTGCACGCGGCGACCGTGGCTACGCTGTGGCGCTGCGTATAAATAAAAGCAAGGAGGCGCTGCTGAGCAGGCAAATTTGGAACAAGCATCCTCGCGGTGCTATATTACAAACAGGCGTTGAGGCAGACATGATCACATGGCCTTGATGGAGCTCGAGGTCATCCAAGACATTGCACCAATCCACGCGCCCATGTCGCCCCCTCACCAGCCCCCGTCACCCGCCCAGCAACCAGAACACATGTTTGCATCGACGGCTATGCAGGCACTGTCAACTATCATGCAGGCACGAAATCCATCCCACCTGTCTTATGTTCTTTAGTCTGCCGACTCCAGGGGCGACCCGCGTGCGGTGCTCAGAGAGGTACGTGATGAGCGCGAGTGATGCAGGAGGACCATGTATATACGGCGAAGTGCGCCATCAGAATAAAATGTAGGAGTAGGTTTGCGTCATCTGTCAAGGCAGTGATAGTCGTTGTTTAAGTATCTCGTCCCTCTGATTCTTCTCAGCACCTCTCGATGCCCCGTTACGAATCACGCTCTCGCAGTCCATATCCATATGCCTACCCACCACGACCACCTTCAAGTTACGCACCCAGCTTTTCTCTGTCTGGCTATCACCGTCTAGCTCCACCAACAAGATTACGACCTCTCCCAACAAGATTCGACTCCGGGGTTGACATTTCGCGGCCAAGCACTGGTCGAAATGTGCTGGTTCACGCTCACTCCAGCGAAAAGCAAGAAGTACCCCGAGCATCGCTCTTTAGACTCTTCTTGTGCCGAACAGCTCGTTCGCGTTCATTGCAGTCCGAATCGACCTCGCTTCACTGACGTCAAGGTGAAGTTGCCGAGCAGCGTCTCCATGGACATGTCAGAACATCATCACCACCACCTACCCCTCGATCACCATCACCGACACCATTTACATCCGCATATGCACCCTTTGCATTTTCATCCTATCCACGGTCACCATCACCACCATGACACGTCTTTCAGCCTGCACGGTCATGGCAAGAGGCGGTGCACACCACCACCCAACCCTCCTCCAACACGTGACTCTTCAACATGCCGGCCCCAACCACGTCCGCGATCGCCATCACCGCATCGACCGCGCGAACCAATCTACCGCACACAGATTGTCGAGCCAGCAGAGGTACGGGAGACGACACGCGTAGCATTACGAACCTCGCATACGGACCGCCAAAGAGGTCGTCTTCGAAGAGTGGCTGGATACGAGGTTCTTGGTAACCAGGTACCTTTCGACTGGGATTGTATTAGCAGCACTGTCGGAAGTAGTAACAAGGGGGGCAGATGGGTGAGGAAGAAGGCCAAGACGAGTGGGTTGAAGTATCCGCCATTTGCGAGCATGGATCAGTGGATGTAGTAATTTGATGCAGTGGAGCGTCTTTTATGTTAGCGTTTAGCGTTTGGCTTAGTCTATTCGATACCCAATGTCACGAGTTCCCTTATACCAGCTGCCGGTTCATTGTCAAAGCCCGAATCCAGTCCGCTGTTATTGCATGATAGCCCTACAGTCCCACACCATGACCTTCTCGTCCCACCCTGTACTCGCGCACCACCCCTCGGCACCAAATAGGCACCAATCCACGCCAGTCACAAATTCAGTGTGTCGTCCCATTCGTCCCATTTCTCTTCCACCTCCGTAGAACATGGGATCCTCTAGCATGTTCTCTTGCTTCAACGACCCCACGCCCATGGCACTCCCGTCCGTCCACACCCGACATGTCATATCATAACTTGCACTCAGCAAGATATCCGATAAATGCGGCGACCATGTCAGCTTCCTCACCGCATATTCATGTCCCGGCAGCACAGCAATCGGCCCATGGTTCGGCATCCTGATGTCAAAAGTCCGTATAACACGGTCCACCCCCGCCGTCGCAACAATCGAGTCGCGGTACTTATTCCAATCATGCGTCAGCGCTTCCGACGGCGCTATGCCCACGGGCGCGGCAACACCCATCCGCGCTTTCGGCGGCGTATGTATCGGTACACTCATCGTAAGATGATTACTCGCGCTCGCCGGTGTCCGCAAATCAAATACCCTCAAATGGCTATCCGAGCTCACACTGCTCAACACACTTGGACTATGCGGACTAAACGCCGCAGAATACGTGCACGAATGCGTCGGCAGCGTCGTGATGCTCGCGCTGGCATTCGGGTTCCAGATCTTGATCGTGCCGTCCCAGCTACTGGACAGGAAGGTGTCCTTCGCAACGAGATTCCAGGATACGCTGAAGACTTCGCGCGCATGCTCGGTCCAGGATTGCACGGGGAATTGGGACAGCGTAATGTCGAAGAGTTTGACAGAGCCGTCGCCGCCGGCGGTGAGGATTTGGTTCTCGTGCGATTCGGACCAGGTGCTGTCGAAGAGGGAATCTTGTGTGTCGAACCTGGTAGTGTTGTAAGCATGTGAAGGTGAGGTTTGCTGTAGGGATTTGAGGAAGGCTTACCATTTTTCTGCGACAATACCATTGGCGGTGAGGCCAAGTATGTACAATCTTCCATTTCCTACGAGGCCGAAGTTTGCGGATGCAGCGACCGCGATCCGTGAATCGAAGAAAGGCGAGTATTTGACGCTGTAGCCATTATAGCCCTGCGTCCGGAACTCCAGCATTGTGTGCTTTAAGAACTGCTAGCAGCAGTAATGCTTTGGTGTTATGGCGCGTGAAGATTGTCAGTCGTGCGCGGCTTCATCGCGTGATGAGCGTCGAAGCTGTTGGTGTTTGGCGACATGGCGGGATGACGAGTGAGAAGCCGAGGCGTGCATGGTTGGGCGGCGGGGCACTTTCTGCAGCTAGAGTGCCACGTGACAGCGCGATGGCGTTGGTAGGCGCGACGGCAGAAGCTACACGCCATCGACTCATCATGCGGCTGCTAGACGTCGCACGGAAACGACATGGACGCATTCGTGTCGCGAAAGAGGAGGCGGGTTGAAGAGCCAGAGAAGCTTGCAAGAGCGCAAGTTCCTACGCCACCTCAAGAGCATAGAGCACAAGAAGAGGAGTCGACGGATTTCAAGCTGGCGATTCTAGCCTCTTTACATTCATCCCTGGATGAGACAACGTTGCTGGAAGCATTACTCGCGTCCGAAGGTTCAGTGGACCAGGCATCAGACTGGCTCGCGCATCGCAACACCACATCTCCAAGGAAGCGATCTGTCCCCACCAACGTGGGATTTCAGTCATCGTTGAGCTCTTACCGCATATCTCCGAAAGAAGGTGGACCGACGAAGAAGAAGCTCGTCAGGAAAGGGCAGACTTTGCATCTTTACAGCCCTGAAGACATCGAAGCACACACGCCATGTTCAATCATACACAACTTCCTTCCCACGAAGCAGGCAGATGAGCTACTCTTGCAGTTGCTAGATGAGGCCGACACTTATAGCAGCATAGAGTTTAAACTGTTTGACAAGGTTGTGTGGAGTCCACATACTTTCTGCTTTTACGTCAACAGTATGGCCGAGGCCGAGGAGCAGAAAACGGAGTATATATACGACGGGCGCAAAGTTGGGGTAGGCATCATCATATGAGGCAATTGGTGGCTACGCTAATATATTCAGGATGTTCGTCAGAGCGTGTCTGAGATGCTCAAAGCTTGTCCGCAGGTTGAAGAGGCCGTGAACCGCGAAGTACAGCGCCGAATACGCGACTTCTACCCCGGTGGGAGAAAATTGAAGTACCAATCACCTCACACATGGAAAGCTAACACCGCCTTTGTCAACTGTTACGATGGTGGAAAAGAGAACGTTGGCTACCACGCAGATCAGCTCACATATCTCGGTCCACGAGCTGTCATCGGCAGCCTGAGCCTCGGTGTAGCTCGCGAATTCCGTGTCCGCAAGATAGTTGCCGAGGGCGACGAGCATCGTAAAGCAGATGGTACACTTGCGGATGCACAAGGTCAGATATCGATCCACCTCCCACACAACTCGCTACTGGTTATGCACGCCGAGATGCAAGAAGAGTGGAAGCACTCCATCGCTCCAGCACAAACGATTGACCCGCATCCATTGGCAAAGAACAAGCGCCTCAACGTCACTTACCGCTTCTACAAGGACAATCTGCACCCGAAATATACGCCAAAGTGCAAATGTGGGGTTCCGACAGTGCTGCGATGCGCGACCAGGAAGAAAGAGTCGAGAGGGAGATACATGTGGATGTGTCATACCAATTACATTCCGGGTCAAGATGGTTGCAGCTTCTTCCAGTGGGCTGAATTTGATGACGATGGCGAGCCGCCGTGGGCTGGCAAAGTGAAGGCTAAGCCTGCAGAGCCTGACCTTACTGAGCGACCCGGGACCTGAGACTCGTCACTCCTCCTTCACATACTCCTCAAACCACGTCACCGCCTGCCCAAACACCTGCTCCTTCGCAAACCTCGCCCTGTTGGTCGACATGTGTCCTTTCACCGCAAACCCATGCTCAACGCCCGAATACAACAACATCTCCCACGGGACAGTAAGACCCCTCAGTATCTCCTCCGTCTCATGCCTCTTCTCAACCGTGAAGATCTCGTCAATTTCCGCGGCGGCAATACTCAACGGCCCCGTCACCCCCTTAACTTCATCAGCGTCAACAAAACTCGGATGCGCAACAAACCCCGCATCCAACCCCGCCTCCCTCAGCCACCGACACACATACTTCCCCCCAAAACAATACCCCACGCCACCTAGCCTCTTTACGCCCATGTTATTCCTCATCTCGTCTATCACGCTCGCAATAATCGGATCGACAGTCTCCGGGCGCGGCATCACATTGTCGATATACTTCTGTAAATTGAAATCCTGGGGCGCTGGGAAGGGGACTTGGCGGCCCTGGAACAGGTCCGGGATGATGGTGAGGTAGCCGCGGGCGGCGAATTGGTCGGCGATTAGGCGCGTGTTGGGGAATGTGTGGCCGTAGACGTCTGTGAGGAGGAGGATGGCGTGACGGGAGGATTGGGTGGGGGGATAGGTGAGATATGCTTGGGCTTTTGGGTGGGTTAGTTGAGGGGGTAAGGAGTGGGGCGATGATGAAGAGAGATACTTTTTCCTATGGTCTTGATGGAGCCGATTGGTGTGCCGGTGTGTAGGACGCCTGAGATGCAGCATTTTAAAAGGGGGAGAGAAGCCATGATTCTTTCTTTTCAATAGAGAGTTGTATAGCTGGACTTGAACATGCTTATAAACTTTGTGTAATGTCGGTCACTGCGTGGCGAGACACACTGTGTGCCGAGACGCTTTTGCTTTCGGACCTCCGCGATCCCCGCCCCGCGCCTGTACATAGACAAGCTGGGTGTGTATCAAATCTACAGCTAGTGTTCTCTTAAGCTGTCAACTTCCGACGAAGCAAAGCGCGGCCTTGCTCGTTGCATCAATCATTGCGTTTTGCTAAGTTTTGACTCTCTGTCGACAACCCCCTGTTCATCCGTGACATACAAGCTTATTTGCGCATTCGGAGTGCAAGAAGTAAAGCCAAGATGTCAAAGATCAAGACTACAGGCTTTAAAGATTAGTTCAAGTCCAGAGTGTGCTTGCCGGCAGTTTCTCCGCGCGAACTGCAAGATCGTCGAAACGCGTGTGATCAGCCGTGCGTCCTAAGCGACTTGCGGCTGCAGTAGCGTGCTGAGATGTCCGGAGGGTGCTGCGCGCTGTGGCTGAGAGCTGCGGCTTCCACACCTGGCCTTGATAGCCCTGGTTGCTGGGGGCCGTCCAGGCCGCCAACTCCTAAGTCCGTCGGGCTCGCTCTCGTCACGTAGAGCCAGGCGAGACGCTGCAACGACAACCTTTGTAGATCAGCTCTATATGCTGGCATTTTACCTATATGTGCACCACTTTTCTAACATGACTTTATAAAGCCAAACGCTGCCTCAGTGCATATGGTGAGGCGAGGCAGCGCAGGACGCTGGGCGCTTGATGTAGCCAGCAGCGCCTTCAGCCTGGTTGCATGCACTGCCGCGCCAGGCTGCCTTCTCTGCCTTGTTGCAAACATGTCACTCTACTCTCTACTCTTGCTGACACTCTACTCCCACTACTACAAAAAAAGTTTACGCCTCTACCTCCTCAGACTCAACTCTAAGCCGCAAGCGCTATGCGGCTTCTCCGTTCTGACGCGCTGGGCAGAGCAATCTTGACAGACTTTCGCGGCAAGCCGATCCCGCCCTACGCTATCCTATCGCATCGGTGGGGCGACTCCGAAATCTCTATCGAAGACGTATTAAATGGAAACTACGAAGAGAGAGAAGAAGGCCACCGGAAGCTCAGGTTCTGCGCCGAACAAGCAGCTCAGGACGGGCTGCAGTACTTCTGGATCGATACATGCTGCATCGACCGATGGGACAAAGACGAGCGATCGAAGGCGATCAACTCGATGTTCGAGTGGTATCGTAAGGCGGCGCGATGCTACGTCTTTCTATCAGATGTTTCAGTGGCTTCTACGACAGAGGGCCCCCAGCGTAGTAGCTGGGAGGCGTCTTTTCGGGCGAGCGATTGGTTCACGCGAGGATGGACGCTCCAGGAGCTCATCGCGCCAGTGTCTGTCGACTTCTTCTCGCGCGAAGGACTGCGAATAGGCGACAAAGCATCACTTGATCAGCTACTCCACAACATCACCGACATCCCACTCGCTGTGCTGCACAACTGTTCT
Organism: Parastagonospora avenae f. sp. tritici 18332-5; assembly: GCA_022559985.1. Taxonomy (NCBI): domain Eukaryota; kingdom Fungi; phylum Ascomycota; class Dothideomycetes; order Pleosporales; family Phaeosphaeriaceae; genus Parastagonospora; species Parastagonospora avenae. The sequence goes on along the minus strand of JAFJTR010000043.1, from coordinate 166,734 downwards.
CTAGAACAAATCAGCATATCTGAGCGGGTGAGGTGGGCTGGGAAACGCACAACAAGCGAGGAGGAAGACATCGTGTACTGCCTGCTTGGACTTGTTGGCATCTCTATGCCTATCACGTACGGCGAAGGGGAGGAGAGTGCTCGAAGGAGGCTGGAGGCTGAGATGGATGCGAACGGCAGCGCACCAACTATCATTCCGTTCTCACAAAACAAGTCTTTCGTCGGTCGCGAATCGCAGCTCGTCGAGCTAGAAGCGAAGCTCTTTAGCAACGTGCTGACCACCACCGCGCTAGCAATTGTTGGTCCTGGCGGAATAGGCAAATCGCAGCTCGCGCTCGAGGTTGCCTACAGGACAAAGCAGAAGAACAGAAGCTGCGCAGTTTTCTGGATGGACGCTAGCGACAGAGACAGCCTCTACCGGTCTTATGCAACTGTTGCGCAGAAGCTCAGTATTGCTGGCTATGATGATGACCAGGCGGACTTGAAGCAGATCATACAACGCTGTGTGGCAGCAATGAGTGCGCGACAGTGTTTGCTGATCTATGACAATATAGAGGGCACCAGTCTACGGCCTAGCGGCTCGTCTACGACCCTACCAGCTGACTTGGCCGACTTTCTGCCGCAATCTAAGCTGTGTTCTGTCATCTTCACAACAACGGAGAATGATACAGCTGAAGCACTTGCTCCGCAAAACGTCATGACGCTGCACGAGCTAACGCCAGACACGGCGCTCAGGATGCTGCAAAACCGCTTGACAACGCTGCCTTCAGATGCAGAGCAGCAGGTTGCTATGCACTTGTTGCAAGATCTATCGTATTTGCCTCTAGCAATCGTGCAAGCAGCAGCGCACATGAATGCTAGTTGTCTGAAAGTGCAGCAGTACCAAGCACAGCTAGTCAAGCATAAAGAAGCAGCTCTTGAGCACAGCGATGACTTGTCTGAAGACGAGCAGAGGGAGTCTGGTCTAAGAAAGACTGTAGCGGCTACACTGTCTCTTTCTATGAGCTCGGTCCGCCATAGCAATGCGGTTGCAGCAGACTACCTTTTTATTGCTGCATGCGTAGATCGAAAGGACATCTCACTCGATCTTCTAGAAGCAGCATCGCCGAAAGCAAGAGAAGATGCGGTCAGGTTACTTGACAAGTACGCGCTCGTCACCCGGCGGCCTGCTGAGTCTGCATTCGACATCCATCGATTGGTCCATCAAGCTCTACGCAAGCGGCTGCAAGTGGAGGGACGGCTTAGACAATGGACTCGGCGCACTAACACACAACTGCTCCTGGTGTACCCAGACGACGATCACAGTAACAGAACCAAGTGGAGACGGCTGCTTCCACATGCTCAGTATGCTCTGTCACATTGTGAGACAAATGGTTGTGATAATGATGATGAGGACGATAGTGGGGATGGTAGGGGTGATGTACGGTTAAGTCTTGCATCAAAGTGTGCTAGCACGCTTTATAGTGACGGGCTGTATAGAGAAGCCGAAGAGCTATTTGTGCAAGTGATGGAGACTCGCAAGACAAAGCTGGGAGCGGACCATCCCGACACGCTGACCAGCATGGGCAACCTGGCGTCGACATACTGGAACCAAGGCCGATGGGACGACGCTGAGAAGCTGGACGTGCAAGTGATGGAGACTCGCAAGACAAAGCTGGGAGCGGACCATCCCTCCACGCTGACCAGCATGGGCAACCTGGCGTCGACATACTGGAACCAAGGCCGATGGGACGACGCTGAGAAGCTGTTTGTACAAGTGATGGAGAATCGCAAGACAAAGCTGGGAGCGGACCATCCTGACACGCTGACCAGCATGGGCAACCTGGCGGCGACATACAGGAACCAAGGCCGATGGGACGACGCTGAGAAGCTGGAGGTGCAAGTAATGGAGACTCGCAAGACAAAGCTAGGAGCGGACCATCCCTCTACGCTGAGCAGCATGGCCAACCTGGCGTCGACATACTGGAATCAAGGCCGATGGGACGACGCTGAGAAGCTGGAGGTGCAAGTGATGGAGGCTTGTAAGACAAAGCTAGGAGCGGACCATCCCGACACGCTGAGCAGCATGGCCAACCTGGCGTCGACATACTGGAATCAAGGCCGATGGGACGACGCTGAGAAGCTGGACGTGCAAGTGATGGAGACGAGCAAGACAAAGCTAGGAGCGGACCATCCCTCTACGCTGAGCAGCATGGCCAACCTGGCGTCGACGTACAGGAACCAAGGCCGATGGGACGACGCTGAGAAGCTGTTTGTGCAAGTGATGGAGACTCGCAAGACAAAGCTAGGAGCGGACCATCCCTCTACGCTGAGCAGCATGGGCAACCTGGCGTCGACATACTGGAACCAAGGCCGATGGGACGACGCTGAGAAGCTGTTTGTACAAGTGATGGAGAATCGCAAGACAAAGCTGGGAGCGGACCATCCCTCTACGCTGACCAGTATGGCGAACCTGGCCTTTACGTGGAAAGCCCAAAGTCAGAGTACAGAGGCTATAGACTTACTCAGGCAGTGTGTACAGCTGCGTCGACATGTGCTTAGAGATAATCATCCTGACCTTCTGTCTTCACTAGGAGCTCTGAAACGATGGGAAGGAGAGGAGTTAAGTTAGAGGAGCTAACGGAAGTAGAAATGTAAGAAGCAGTTTCTTTGCACGGGCACGATTCTATACAAGAAAATCGTAGGAGGTAGCTATGAGCATAGACACATATTATTAATTTCTATTACAGTTTTACGACTTAAACTCACTAAGTTATAGTAGTTCCGCATCTGCACGTAGCAGTACCTGTAATATAGCTTGCTTAGGCTTTATAAGATGCTGAGCGTAGCAAAGCGTAACTTTAGCTGAAGAAGATACAGTAGTAACTTACACTACTAACATACTGCATTTGCAAAAGATTTACAAAGATACCGTAGAAGGACCTGTAAAAGTTAAAAATTATAACACTGCTAGGCGACAGCAGGCAGCACTAGAGGGACCAGCAAACTTAGGCACGTGGCCGTCGTCGACGCTTCTAGAAACCCGCCGTCATGCGCCACAGCTACGCAGACATCTGAGCACGCTACTGCCGGCTACTGCGTGCTAAGAGCAGCTAAAACATCGTACCCGGTCGGGCGAGTTTTGACGATCTTGCCATCCGCTCGGAGAAACTGCCGGAATGCACACTCTGAACCTTAAACTGACCTTTAGAGCCTGCGATCTTGATCTTTGACATTTCAGCTTCCCCTCTAGCCCTCCGAATGCGCGGCTGAGGTTATATGTCGCGGATGGACCGGGGGTGGTCAACAGAGAGTCAATAAACAGCAAGACACAATAATTGATGCAACGAGCAACGCTGCGCTTTTCTTCATCGGAGGCTGACAGACCAAGAGAACACTAGTTGCAGATTCGATGCGCGTTCAGCTTGTCTATATGCAGGCGCAGGGCGAGGATGGCGGAGATCCGAAAGCAAAAGCGTCTCGGCACACAGTGTGTCTCGCTACGCAGTGACCGACATTAGTGAGTCATTGCGTATAGCATGGCGATCGTAGGTCCCGGACGCTGTGTACTCAGCTCTGTATTTTTAGACCAGGCACCTCAGGTAGTGCGTCACCCCTATAATCCCCGAGCTTTGCCCGTCCTCATAACCCCACGGAGGTTTTCACTAGGACGTTGAACCAATCAGTCAATTAATCTGTCAATCAATGGCGATCGTAGGGCGCGCTAGTTGTTCTTTCCGATTTCGAGTAAGTGAAGACAGGGTCCAGACCAACTATCCACTCCCGGTTTTCGGCCAGGTTTCCGATATTTCTGTGGTAACATGCCGCATCTGGAAGAATATAAGTAGGACCAAAGTCATAAATAGGTCTCTTCCTGGATATCTAAGTCCGCCGTCTCTAGTCCACCTCCTCAAGTCTCCGCGAAAGGATTCGGCGGTAAAGTATCCGGATCAAACCCATTCGTCTCATGTTCCCGCTTAACCTCCGCGCTCCTGACGCCATTCACCCGTCTCTCAGACTCGTCCGCCCTCCAAATCCTCACCGTGCGATCTAACCCCGCACTCGCTATCAGCCTCTCACTCGGATGCGTATCGACACTCATGACCGCGCCCTCATGCCCGTCCAGCCTCTGCAGGACATTCTTGCTGCTAACATCCCACAACACGACCACGCCCTCTTCATCCCCACTCGCGACAAACGCATGTTCCCGTCCCGCCCCATACGTGCCAAACGCGCCGCTCAAGCTGTAACTTTTATTGATATGCCCCTGATACGTCTTGACGCATTTCCCCTTGCCCTCGATGTAATTCCACAGGCGGATACACGAGTCCAGCGTCCAGGCGAGTATGTACTTCCCGTTCGGCGAGAAGCGCACACACGTAACGGGCGCGTTGTCCTCGTGCACAATGGTGCGCAGACACTGGCCTGTTGCTGTGTCCCAGACACGGATCAGGCCGTCGTGGCTGCAGGACACGATGAGCGTGCCGTCGCGCACGAAGTCGACGGAGCTGACGGGGTCGGAGTGGGCGGGTAAGGAGCGCATTACACGTGCGGCGCGCACGTCCCAGAGGAAGACGGCTTCGTCGTAGGAGCCGGAGACGAGCATGTTGCCCTTGGGCGAGAAGCAGAGCGAGTAGACGTAGTTATGGTGGCCGAGCAGCGGGGTGGGGTGCGCGAGGCCCTTTTGCGTGTCCCAGAGGCGGATGCTCTTGTCGTCGCTGCCGGAGGCGAGGATGCGGCTGTCGGGCGACCATGTGAGGGCACTTATGCCGGCTAGATGCCCTTCCAGGGTGTGTTCGAGGGCGCCGGTAGTGCTGTTCCAGAGCTTGATGGTGCAGTCGCTGGAGCCGGAGGCGATGTAGCATCCATCGGGGGAGAAGCGGATGATTGAAATAGGCTTCTTGTGGCCGCGGAGTATGAGGGTGGGTTTGTAGTTGAGGGATGCTGGTTTTGGGGGCGGTGGTGTTGAGCCTGGAGAGTGCGAGCGCCGTCGCGAAGAGCGTGAGCCTGATCGTGACCGCGGTGATGAATGTGAGTAGCTGCGTTTCCTGTACCGGCGCTCATCGTCGCTTTCGTCGCGACTGTAGCGGCGCGCGGGCCGTTCTGCTATTCTGTACGTGGGCGAGGCATTGGGCGGCGTGCGCGATGCCGAGCGTTTTCGGGGCGGCTCATCACCGTATCCATCCTCCTCCTCTCGTGGTCGTTTGGGCGATATCGAGCGAGTGCCGTCCATTTTAGGTGTTTGTATGTGTCGTGAGCAATTGAAGGGGAACGCGACGGGATCGGCAATATGTGATTTAGCGCGGGCGGTGACGTGAAGGTGATCCCTGATCCCTGCCACAGCTCCATCATCTTTCCCCAGTTGCATCATTGGGACTCTACCACTTTCACCACTAACAAGTTGCAAACCTCACAATGGTTTCAGAACAGCCTCCCTCGAACATCAGGATCCTATCGCTCAATTGCTGGGGTCTCAAATACATAGCAACACTCCGCAACGAGCGCCTCGCTGAAATCGCAAACCAGATCGCCGCTGCGGACCCCCGACCAGACATTGTCGGTCTCCAAGAGTGCTGGACGCAGCAGGACTACAATGTCATAAGAGAGAAGACCAATAGCTTCCTACCGTATGGAAAGTTCTACCACAGTGGCATATTTGGTGGAGGACTGGCGATCCTGTCGAAATGGCCGCTTGAAGAGAGCAACATGGTGCGGTATCCGCTCAACGGACGACCTGCAGCCTTCTACCGCGGAGACTGGTTCGTAGGGAAGGGAGTTGCATGTGCGAGGATAAGAATAGGGCCAGGTCGAAGAGACATTGCTGAGGTCTTTTGTACCCACGTATGATGCCCACTCCTTCAACACCTCATTTCATTCACTGATGTCGGAAAGCTCCACGCCCCCTACGAAACCGAACCCCACGACTCGTACATATGCCACCGCACCGCCCAAGCCTGGGAAATCACCAAACTTATGCGCGCCGCCGCCGAACGTGGCCACCTCGTCATTGGCCTGGGCGACTTCAACATGGTCCCCCTCTCGCTCGCCCACCGCATAATAGAAACACACTCGCCCGTCCGCGACGTCTGGCGCATCCTGCACCCGGACTCCTCCCTCGGCGCCGCAAAAGACAAAGTCGAAAAAGCCCGCGGCAACCCCATCCCCACCGCAAACTTCAACCTGACCGTCAACGGCGCCACATGTGACTCGGAGCTCAACACCTGGCGCTGGAACAAAGCGCACAAGAAGCGCCTCGCAAAAGGCGAAAACGTGCAAATCGATTCCACAGTGGCGGACCCCAACGCCAAACGCCTCGACTACATCTTCTTCTCCTCCGCCCGCTACCACGGCGCAGACACCCCAGAATGGCAACTCAGCGGGGCGAACGTCGGCATGACGATGCGCCACCCTACACTCCACTGCTCGCTCAGCGACCACTTCTCTGTCGAAGCTACCCTGTCGCGAATCAGCACTACCCAAACAGACATGCACGCCTCCCCCCTCCCAATCGAAGAGACATACCTCCCGATAGAAACCTATGACGAAATCCTCGCCACCACGCTAAAATACCAAGTCCGCGAGCGCGTGCAGCGCAAACTGCGCATCGGGCACTTCTTCTTCCAGCTGTCACTCTCCATAGGCTGCCTGGTCGGCGTGTGGTGGAGTCCACAGAATTACGTGGCGTTCTTACTCATGCTGTTGAGTTCGGTGGGGCTGAGTGTTGGCGTTATTGATGGGCTTATGGGGCTGTTGTTTGTGGGGAGTGAGATGAGGGCGCTCAAGGAGTTTGAGTGGGAGATGAGGAATGCGCGGGAGAGGGCGGTAGTGAGGGGTGGGGGGTCAAAGTATGGGACGACGTGAGTGTGCTGGATGTCTACACATACCGTCGGTCATAACATTCGCACTTGTTCAAATTTTACTCTAATTAGACCCAGGATGCGCGAAGTCTGAGTGATTAGCCCAGGTGATGGAAATCTTCTTCGTTTTTGCTGTGATACTCATATTGGAGAACCAGCTCCTTGACCCCCCAACCATAATTCCAAACTCTCTCATCCACCAGTCCTACGCGCCAAAATTCTGGCCACCTTTCGCAGTTCCCTGAAGGAAATGCAATGGGCGCACACTGCCGCAGTCTTCGCTGCGTCACCCTTGCTCAGGATCTTTTCTATCTGCCGAAACTGATTATTCCTGTTGACCATAGCCGCAAGAGCGGGTATTGGGCAAGCGAAGTACAACAAAAGTCGATCAATTTCCCGCTCCATGGCCTCGTCCAGGTCAATGTCGCACACCAAGATCGTTCCCAACTGCTCTTCGTCGGCAATCGGTGGGGGCTTTCCATGAACCCACCAACTAGTAGAATGACATATTGCCCGTATTTCACTTAGACAGCTCTGTGCACTAGGGAGCGTTAAACTTACATACACCATCAAAAGGTCCCCTTCTTCCCATTGCAAAGTTCCTTCCAAACTGATGCCAGCACTGGCAGTCCTGACTCCTATTCTCCCTTCCACCTTGATATGGATTGCAACTTTGGTACGGTCATATCGGCCCAGGCGTTTGACACCATACTTTGAACTGTTATCTATGCAATGGTATACAGTATCGGAAAGCCGCGTTATATCGACCAACCATTGTGACTGATCAAAGAGGAGCTCATCACTTGACCAGGACAGGTGATCCGCCAGCGTAAAAGCGAATATACTGGAGACGCGCAGCCTTTTGAGCGAGGCTTGAATCTCAGGTGCCATAATTGCAAGAGTCGGGGTATCTATGACATCCTCGGTTACTGTGCATGCATCATCTTCGTCAAATTCTTCGTCAACGTCCTTGTCAACATCTTCATCAAAGCCTTCGTGAACATCGTCATCAACTTTTTCGTTGGCACTGTCGTCAATGGCTTCGTCGACGTCTCCTTCAACATCTTCGTCATCATCGCGATCGTCATCGAAGTCAGTGCTGAGCCTTCTGGAGCAAGCCTTTGAGTACACATCAGTATTCAGGAGCGTTGTCTCTAAAGAGTGCTCGTCGTCTTGCTCGGCGCCGATGAGCTGACTGGAGATGCTCTCGTTTGGTTCATCGGTCCCTAGAATAGGATCCGGTGCGTCAACACCGTGAGCTCGTAGATTGCGGGTGCTCGTAGCGATTTTTTTGAGGAGCGTGTCATGTTGTTGTAGTTGTCTTCTGATTTCACATACAGAGTTCCTATGCAGGTTATTAGACACCTGTACTTCAAAGTTCACTTGCCATATTGTTATGTATAGTCATACTTTGTTCAAATGTTTGTATATGCCTCACTTGTGAAGAGATGTGACTCACGTCTGAAGCAGGCTAGCCAATGCACTGATGCCACCTTGCTGTATATGCAAGTGGCCAAGCAACTCTTTGACCTCAGTCTCATTCCAGAGGGTCTTGAATTTGGCTTTCTACGTCATCTCGCTATTCGCGAGAGTATATTTCTTGATCCTCAGCACGTACTTGTCTAACGATTTCGACAAGACCAGACCACTGGTCAAGGTGGTGTCGAACGTGTCCACCAAGTCCGGCTTGTTGCGCAAGGCATCGGTATCGCCGAGGAGTAGTGATTGGATTTGTGATAGCGAAGCAGTAGTGAGCTTGAGCTGCGAGCACAAAGTATCGACTGTCATGGGTGCGCGTTTCCATGCATTGCGGATCTTCCATAGTGTGTGTGCCGCGCCGACACAGCTGCCAGTGATTCGGAGTTATGGTCTTGTCAGCACTGAGACTCTACCCACGTGGTGACGAATATCACAAGAATGTACTTACCACAGTCGCAGTGATGCTAAGAGGATCCATGCGACACCACTAGCAAACGAGTGCCACACTACGATACGATAGAGTGAAGGATGAGAGTGTGGAATCGCTGTGAAGTTCCATAACCGTCTCTAAGGCTGAGCTGATGTGACGCCTGCAGCCACATGCGCGCCTACCCAATAGCACGGCAGTGGCGAGGGATATCATGTTACATGGCTCCTATACTGAAAATCGTGAGCTGGACTGACAACCAACCATGCAAGCATGTTGAGAGGTAGACCCTAGTACTACACGATGTCACTTCCAATGAAGAGTGCTCAGAGTGCCTGGAATGAGACACGGGGCTTTGCCGTCGCAATGAAAGCATAACGATACTGCGTGTGGCTCGGACTACCAGATGATATTGTGCAATCGTCGTAGCTGATGATCTGCAGCATGGAGTGAAGTGTTAGAGTGAAGAAGTTCGCAAGCACCTTCTCTCCACCACCAGGTGTTGCAATAATTTGCGCGCTCTCTGTTCAAACTCAGTCTACTATTAGAGAGCAGCTGCTATATTATACACGAGCCTGAAGTACTTCAATGGCTTCTTAGTACGCAACATAGATCTGAGAAGTATTTGAAGGTAGACAGCTTAACGTCACAACCAGGTAGTGCTTAGAGCTTTGAGAGACAGCGCGCACGAATTACTGCAGTACCTGGTGCCACCGCTAGCTCGATTATGTCATGCGGACGTGTAAATAGACAATGTAGGAAAGAGCGTCAGAACCACCTTGGCACCCACCTTCCAGTGCCGTGACATGCAGTTTCTAAAGCTCTTTAGTGCAAGGTGTGACGACAAAGTTGTTGTACAAGGCAAAACAACGAGAGCGGTGCGTCGCAATCTATCTACGTCTTTTAAATAGCAGACTGACCAGCAACATCACGCTTCTCTTCCTGTTCTATGTACATGTCACCACTGATCAAGGTTTCATTAAAATTCGAGTATTGGTGCATTGATCGCTTGAATTGCTCAATAGCTCAAGCTACTACTCCAACGCCTTTTAAGAGGCGCCGATCGACGCTCGAGGTATCAAAGTTGAGAATCTTATGAAAAGGAGCCTTTTAACGCCAGACTCGCCCGATATGCTCATGATGCAAATGAAAAGGCAGGATATGCACAAAGAAAAAGGACCGGGCCACTACCTATGGGATAGTTCCTTGCTTCAGTACTGACTCTGCCACGAGATTCCGTGCACTTGTGAGAGTTCAGGACACCACCTAGCCAAGAAGCCTAGGTCCGGCCGACTTGCCCTTCTTCTGGACGCCCCGAGGGATGAAAGCAACGGGGTTGGGAGCCACAGGAGCTGATGCGACGGCGCTGGGTCGGTTGGTCTGGTTCTTATTGTTTTTGTTGTTTTTGTTGTTCTTTCCATGGTTATGGTGCTTGTCCTCCTTCTTGATGACCGCCTTCACCTCCGATGTCGCTCGGCTGAGTTTGACCGGGTGGCTGCCAATGTACTTGCCATTCATCTCCTTGAAGGCACGGAAGAAGTCGTCGGTATCGGAGAAGCTGACGAAGCCGTAGCTCTTGCTCTTTGTCGACTTCTTGTCACGGACAACGCGGGCCTTGACGAGGGAAGGGTACTTGGAAAAGGCCTTGTGGAGCGAGTCGTCCGTGACCTCACCAGCCAGGTTGCCGATGAACAGGCGCGGATGCATAGGGTCCCACTCGAGGAGCGTAGGGTCTTCCCAGGTCTTTCCACCTCCTTCGCGCACGACCGTCTTGCGCTTGCCATCTGCTGTCACCGCCGGCGCGGCGTCCGGAGCTGCGACCGCATCGGCACGGGCGCCAACGTTTGCGCTGATGCCCTTCTTGAAGGCCGAATCGTCCTTGTTGTATGCGCTGTTCCACTCGGCGATGCGGGCTTCTTCTTCGGGGTCATAGTTGCCACCTGCAGCACTGTTCATGGGAGGCGCAGTCGGGTACGACGGAGCGGGTGCGGCAGCGGCGAATGCTGAATATGAGTTGTCGTAGTAAGCATTGCTGCTCGCATAAGCGGTCGCTTGGTATGGGGTGCTCACTGTGGCTTGCGAGTACATAGCCGATGGGCCAGCTTGCGGAGGAGCATGTGCTGCCACCGAGCGAGGTGTGAAGCCGCCATACATGGATGGGTTGCTCTGGCCTCTCGCGCCGGGGTGGTTGGGCCTGGACGGCGGAGCCGAATAGGTAGAAGGGGGAGGACGAGCTGGAAGTGAGTGTTGAGGCTGCATGTTTGCGAGTTGAGACAGGGGGTGCACGTCAGTTCAGGGTAATCTCAGTGAAGTGATGACTTTACCAGAAGCTGATAGAATCCGTGCTCCTGCTGTCGTGGATGGCTGACTCAAGGTATGTCGCACACGTATGTCGATAGAGCGTGGTAGGCGTGTAGGTTTGCCGGCGGAGACTCGTGGTCGAAGTTGACGATCGTGAGGAGACGCAAGGTCCGTTCACGGTCTTGATTGCTTAGGTAAGATGGGGCAGGTTTGAGGGGGCTTCAAGCTGCTGACTAGGCAGTGAATTGTTGATAAGTCTTACCCTGAGTGTTTGCAAGCTGTGTCGCGGGTATAGCGCGCGCAACTTCAGGCGCGAACACCTTTCGAAGGAGTAGTGTGGGATGGCGGGCCGGTGGCAGATTGAAATTGCCGCTGGGAGTGCGTCAAACGACGAGTTGACAGCGTTATTTGTTGGGTGATGTCGCTGGGAGTGGGCGCCTTGGCTCCAACAAAACTATCCGTGCTCCTAGCGGGCCCGGCACGTGACTCGAAATCCTGCCGACCAAGCCGCTGCAGTACATTCGGCGTGCTGCAGGGTGGCACAAAGTGGGATGATTCCGCATTACGTGCACTTTATTGACGATAATGCGACATCAGCTCATGTTTGCTGCAAGCATCCATCTATCCCATGCATTATTGAACCACAACTCGCTCAGATGCAGTATCTGCAGTCGAGACTTGTCTCTAGCGTCCGAGCACCCCTGCACACAGCCCCTCCTTCCGTAAGCACGCGTTAAGGCTGAGATGGAGGGGCAGTCCCAGACAAGAGGTCCATTTATGAGGCGTAGCATTTCCGCGCGCGTCCGCCGGAGGTAGCCTTCCAAACAAGCATCGTCGGAGAGGTTTGCCTTTAGTAATTGATGGCAACGTGGGCGGAAACGTTCAACATCATCAGTGGTATCTGTTTGTAAAGTGCAGAGCTCAACGAAGCTACCAGCCCACGCCGTGGGGGACCCGAATTCTAGTGAGACGACAACCAGAATCCCCGATTGTAAGAATGGCAAACAATTACACGGTAAAATTGGCAACAGCCAGGTAAACTGGATACGGTTACCGCCGCGGCCGAAGCTATGATGACCTCCGTCACTATGTGGATTAGAATAGTTTGTAGGGATGTTGACGGCTCGTGCTTCCTTCCATCGCAGCCACTTGACGCAACCTTTAGTGCCCCGCTCTCTTTTCCAAACTCTTCCGGTCGGAGAACCACAGTACTTATCTGCACTGCACCCCCACCACTTCTCGTCTCTTTCTCCCCCGTCATCAGACAGCTTCTTTCAGCTTCAAATTAATATCACATAGTTGCGCGCCAGGTCGCTGCAGCTTTTTGATACCGCATATCCTCCAGCAACTTCTTACACAAAACCGCAACCATGACTGAAGCAGTTGGGTAAGCAGCGCCACCACGACCACGATAACATGTATTGACAAGTTCTGCAGTGATTTCGGTCTCATTGGCCTTGCGGTGCGTAATTGACGAAAACCACAAATATCATGTGAACAGCTCTGACTGTTGTCGTACAGGTCATGGGTCAGAACTTGATCCTCAACGCGTAAGCTACAGCTCCAGCACCAAACCTTTCATCCACAGTGCTAACATAAAGTAGCGCCGACCACGGATTCACAGTACGAAATACCTTGCATTCCTTTGCACCCGCAGTACTAACAGGCGCATAGGTTGTTGCTTTCAACAGAACGTAAGCAACCGCAGTCGCCACCAACACAGGCGCGTACTAATCCATCGTCAGTGTTGCCAAAGTTGACCGATTCTTGAATGATGGTATGGCTTCCTGAAATTCCTGTGAGGCTGCCCAGGCTGACGTGGAACAGAGGCCAAGGGCAAGTCCATTGTTGGCGCACACTCCATCAAGGAGTTCGTTGCGAAGCTCAAGAAGCCCCGCCGCATGATGATGCTTGTCATGGCCGGAAAGCCCGTCGACGACTTCATCGAGCTCCTCCTGACTGAGGGTGGCGCCGAGGAGGGTGACATCATCATCGACGGTGGAAACTCCCACTACCCCGACACAAACCGCCGCACAAAGTACCTTGCCGCCAAGGGCATTCGGTTCGTCGGAAGCGGTGTTTCCGGAGGAGAGGAGGGTGCACGTTACGGACCCAGCATCATGCCTGGTGGTAACGAGGAGGCATGGCCATACATCAAGGTGGGGAATTCCGCAGAAATTGGCTACACGGCTCTGACAGTGTTGTAGGACGTTCTCCAGTCCATCTCCGCGAAGTCCGACGGCGAGGCTTGCTGTCAATGGGTTGGTGACGAGGGTGCCGGTCACTACGTCAAGATGGTCCACAACGGTATCGAGTACGGTGATATGCAGCTGATTTGCGAGGTGAGACGGAGCATTGCCAGAACTTGAAATAGATTGCTGACAAATTCAAGGCCTACGACATCATGAAGCGCGGTCTGGGCATGAGCAACAAGGAGATGGGAGATGTGTTCACCGAGTGGAACAAGGGCGTGCTCGACTCTTTCCTGATCGAAATCACCCGCGACATCATGTACAAGAACGACGATGACGGTGTTGCCATTGTCGAGAAGATCATGGACTCTGCTGGTCAGAAGGGAACCGGCAAGTGGACTGCTATCAACGCTCTCGACCTCGGTATGCCCGTCACTTTGATCGGTGAGGCCGTCTTCGCTCGTTGTCTGAGTTCGCTCAAGTCCGAGCGTGGCCGTGCTGCTGGCCTTCTTGACGGACCTAGCCCCAGCTTCTCTGGAGACCGCAAGGCCTTCATCGACAACCTCGAGCAGGCTCTGTACGCATCGAAGATCATTTCGTACGCCCAGGGTTTCATGCTGATCCAGAACGTAAGTGAATCGTAAATCTTGTCCAGCTCAAAACTGACATCTTGAAAGGCCGCTAAGGAGTACAACTGGAAGCTGAACAAGCCCGAGATCGCGCTCATGTGGCGCGGTGGCTGCATTATCCGATCCGTCTTCCTGAAGGACATCACCAAGGCGTACCGCGCCAACCCCGAGCTCGAGAACTTGCTCTTCGACGACTTCTTCAACAAGGCTATTCACAAGGCGCAGTCTGGATGGAGAGAGTAGGATTTGTCCCCTTGACGGTTTTGATCAGTACTGACATTGTGCCAGCGTTGTCTCCAAGGGGGCTCTCTGGGGTATCCCCACTCCCGCTTTCAGCACCGCACTCAGCTTCTACGACGGATACCGCGCCAAGGACCTGCCCGCCAACTTGCTGCAGGCGCAGCGTGACTACTTCGGCGCACACACTTTCAGGATCAAGCCAGAATGCGCCACCGAGCAGTACAAGGTCGGCCAGGACATTCACGTCAACTGGACCGGACGTGGCGGCAACATTTCTGCCTCAGTAAGTCGACAGGTACCACCTGCACGGAGGAAGGCTAACATTTGCGATAGACATACAACGCATAGACGAGATATCCATAGCTTTGTTGGACGAGGCGCCACGCTACATGAGCTTTACGCCTGAATAATGACATATGTGGCTGAAGACATAGCTTGAATCTAGAATGAAATCGATTCACAAGACAAATAAGACGTGACAAGTGCACGTTTGCGAGGCTTGACCGCCGAAGTGATGTCGAGCGGGTATGCTAGCCGAATGGCGTTAAGTAGTTCTACTCTTAGAAGGACCACGAGGCGACTGAGTGCACAATATCAAATATTCTGGTGCAGTCCGGCGCGTACTGAGGATCCAGAGCGTAAAGCGCGACTGGACCGACAATTCATCAATAACCCAGGTTATCTTGTTGGACCGACAGCAAGCGCTGGCAGTTCAGTCTTGGCACCACAATCCAGTGCCGTAGCGCTCCCAGCCTGCGACAACCCACATTCATCCCGAGCTTCAGTAGCTCCAGTCGCGACGCGCCTGCGATAATTATCCCCACGTCGCGCGCCAGTTGCGATTTCCCTCTTCTAGTCGCTCCTTTGCATTGCTTTGTTGCACATTGCATGACTATTCAGCGTCAAGCCTGCGGAGTATCCGGTAAACTTGTGGTTGCATCCTAGGTGGTGATATCATATCACACACGAGCACAAGGCATAGCAAGAGTCCGCGTGGGAAGAGCTTATGGCGGACAAGCGCAACAGCGTCGCGGGGAAGGTTGCGACGCCAAACATCAAAGTCGGTGGTGGTTCTACCAAGGATGTAATTGACGTGGATTCGAACCTGTACAAGGCCGTCGGATCGCGGTATGTTTCTTCTTCTGGCACCGTACTGGCCTCCAGGGCAGCAGAGTATCAGTCAAGAATGTGCTAACATTTCGCAGCATCAAGATCACATGCGCTCCGAACAACAACGTCCTTGAGGGCACCCTCTTCACAGCCTGTAATCTCACCAACGCAATTGCTATCAACACAGCACCCGCCTCGCCAAACCCTTCGGCACCTCTCGCTAGCCAGCCGGGGGACTACCACGTCATACCCTTCGCGCACATCGTGTCATTCGAGATAGTAGGCTCAGCTGAGCGCGCAGCCGAGTCGGCACCTGGGTTCGATGGCGTAGTACCGAGCATCGCCAAGGTCGACCTGGCTGCGCTTCAGGCACGCGAGGAGCAGACGATCCGTGAGATGAAGAAGAAAGACGCTCAGAAAGGCAAGGGTGTGAGCAGGGAGGCACAGGAGCTCTTTGATGCGATTTCGCGGACGTTAGTACAAGCCGCCTGTGTGAAGCTCCCTGGGCTAATTCAGATCCAGACTCCCAACTCGTTGGGCAGATGCGCAAATCGTCGTTAACGACTCGGTCCTCATCCAGCCCCCATACACGCTCGACAGCATCAAAGCTCCAGCGGACAAGGCACAGAGCGAGGCTCATGTGCGCAAGGTCGTGGAGCACTACTACCAGCGCAAAAAGGGCGGTGGAGGAGCCGCTCGCGCTCCGGTCGCTATGCCGATGGCACCACGAAAGGGAGGATGATCCCTCCCCGGAAGCAAGCCAACAAACCCTGGCCATTGACAGAACACGTCTGTGGAGAAAGTTATGGGTACACCCGTAAACAGGTGGTGACGACCTCCGCAGAGGATGGAACCATCCAGCACGCGTTGTTCGGCGCTGGGACAAGCATATGAATGAGAAGGTACAAAAGGCCTGCCGTAGTCACTGAGTGAGTAGCTGGAATAACACCAAACAAACTCGAATTGGTTCAAGTTGACTCGTGAACAATACATTAAATTTTGCTGCGGTTAGTCGGTTATATTATCGATTCTACAGGTGGGTGCATCTGACCATCAGAGCCTTGGTGAGACTTCTACTCCCTCTTCTCATTCTCCATCGCTGCCAGCTCAACGTCTGTCTTGGCCCAGTA
Source organism: Parastagonospora avenae f. sp. tritici 18332-5 (assembly GCA_022559985.1). Lineage (NCBI taxonomy): Eukaryota > Fungi > Ascomycota > Dothideomycetes > Pleosporales > Phaeosphaeriaceae > Parastagonospora > Parastagonospora avenae. The sequence continues at coordinate 150,391 of JAFJTR010000043.1, read as the reverse complement.
GTGGCTCAAGTCTCCGACTGGTGGGCACATCGACCACCGCATCTCTGCAGCCATTATCACGAATAGCATATACCATCCCAGGCATGCCACGACGAACAATAGAGCTCCGCCCGCCTGCGAAAATTCAGCACGCTGCATCTATCAACAATCAAACCATCACTCACCTTCTGCAACTTCAACGCCTTGTCAAAATGCCCGTTACTCAGCGCCCAATACGCACCACTCAACACCCACGCGCCCATCGTCACAAACCCAAAGATCCCCGCAAACACCAAATTAATCCTAATCGTAAACAGCCAAAACGTGCCCAGCGCAAACCCCCAAACCAGCAAATACAATGCAATCACAGCATTCATCTCCTTACTCACCATCCCCTCCGCCGCGCTTCCCGTTGCGGAGTAACTAGCTGCTAAGCCCAATGTGGGCAGCTGCAACATGCCAAAGGACAGCCAGAAGACGGCGAACAGCCCGCACACCATCATGGGGAAGAATTGCGCTTGGATCCATAGGAAAATTGTGGCGAGGAGGAGCAGCACGGGGCCGGTGAAGAAGAAGATGCCGCTGGAGGTAGGGGTTAGTAGGGTGGAAGGGAGAGGGGAGAGGGGAGGGGGGAGTTACACTACAGCAGGTAAACCGCTCGCGCCGCCCCAGCCCATGAGGACCATGCTGAATGTAAATGTCGCTATTACGAAACTGTTTCTCTATGTTAGCCTTGTTCAGTGCCACCGAGAACATTTGTTCTGAGGGAGAAGGTTATGGCGTACCCCAAAAACCCCAACGGCGTCGCATTCGCATATTTCTTTACATTTTCTGAAGTATGCGCTAGTTTTGGCTGCAAATACAGCTTCTCAAACAACTCGGGGCTGATGGAGATGTTGGTTGTAGCGTGGTTAAGCGCGGGTTTGGAATCGATACGGTCGGCATCGTGCGTCGAGCTCGTTGGTTCGCTGGTCGTTGCTGCCATTCTTGGATATACCTCTGCTTTCTTCAGCAATTCAAGTTCACAGTAGCTTCCCATGTTTATATCTCCTCCATCTCTTCGCCCATCCCCGCACCCAATTCACCGCACTCGGTATTACACCCCACAACCGATTCGCCCAAGCAGCGCCGCTGTATAGCCCCACAAGCCAAAATGTGTGTTCGCGCCGTGTGTTTGGGGATATTTCCCCGCTTACTGGGCGTTCCGTGGCGGGCCGGCACTTTAGACGGGCGTGATGATTGGGTAAGGGCCGAAGCGATGCTGACGGTAGGGGCCGGGGAGTGGTGAGATGGTGAGATGGGAAGCATGGGACGGGATGTGAGAGTACCTATGTAGACGGTGAGGGTGTCGAAGGTGAGATTAAAAGGAGTTTCATTGATGTTGTGAGTGTAGATGTGTGCGCCTGGAAGAAGGTTGCTGGGGAGTTTTTGTGGAGGTTGTAGTGTTGCGAGGTGCAATTGAGAGGTAAGCTTGGAGTGACATGTCAATAGATAATGAGTCCGAAAACAACCGAATGACATGTGAGACGGGAAAGTAATACTCTCGAAGCGAAGATGGGAAGGCGGCGTTGGATTCTGACTTGTGAAGACCGTTATGATCTGACGTTGAAGACTTGCCGGCTAGCATGAGCGATCCCATCACATCAGCTCCTCATACCTTGAAGGCATCACCAGCAGCGATCGGGGCTTTGCTATTAGTCTGATATCTGACAGCTAACTACCTCTAGCCTTAGCCTAAGAGTCTTCAACGTCAGATGATACGGTACGAATAACGAAGCGGAGCGATAATGAGCTGGAGGGGAACATCATGTACCAAGTACTAAGGCAATGTACATATGTTGATAAAGCAAGAGAGCGATTGTATCATAAAACTGGAAGGTGAGCAAAATCTGAATGCTTACCATGAAACGCCCCTCAATGCCCAATAATCGCAGATTCAAAATCATAGAGTGTTGTGCGGCTTAGATCGACCAAGGGGCCCGCTTTTCTACACCCAGAGTCACTCTGCTCATAGAATTCCGTCTTATCCGCCTTGCAGGCCGCCCTGTTCCTGTACATCGCATCTCACTCCGATCCCCTGGGGAGCTGTTCAATGTTCTTCTTGTGCTTGAGGACTGCAAGCTGAAGCTCTCGCCAACATAGGAAGCTGAACGCATCAGATCTGTAAAAAATCTGAAAATCATTTACACGGTACAACTCAAAAACGTACCAGTGCACCAGGCACGCACCAGAGTCGTCCGTCAGACACGCGACCGCGAGGCGGATGATCGAACCTGAAATCCTTGAAATTATCTTTGGCGATTAAAAAACCCTAGCCCGTTGTGCGAATCCACGTTAAGAAGGTCCAGTAATTGCGGGTTGGTACGTGTGATGAATCGCAATTTTTCGAAGCAGTAATCGATCTGGTGAGGTCAAGACGCCGCAGCACAGCTATTGGTGCCCGTCCGTTTGCCCTTCATCAGTTTACGTACATCAAGCGACTTGCCGCTTTCTTCTAGCGTATCAGGACTCCATGCTGCTTTATAGTCGATAGGTTGGAAATTCCGCAGAGTTATTGCGTTCCACCCTCGAGATCATGGAGGAAACACAAAACGAATTATGGAAACTTGTGCCTAAAAGGGTCAATGGTTTTACTCTATGAAACATGAAGCTGGCATAACTTACGAGGGAACCCAGATCTTCCGGTCATTTTTACCGACGAAAGCTTGTCGAAATAGCTTCTCTTGCTCCTACTCGCACATCAGCGATGGTATTTCATGACGTACTGATCGCTCTAATTTTACGTCATCCAGACCGTTATATCTCGATCAATCCTGAAACGCAACATGATACTTCGACCGAACGACGTACCTCTTCAAAATTGGTGCCAACGGCGGAACCCTGATCTCTTCTTCCGCTGTAATGCACACCCCCACGACCAGAGTCCCAAGAGGAGCCTAGGTATTTGCGTGGTATCTGCCATGTGTGGACATCCAATCGTCGACACTCCAGTGGAAATCCATCGTACTGTTGTTTGGCACGCTCTGCTTCGCCTCTGGTGGCGAATTGTACGTAAAAATCCAAACCCTTCGTGTTCTTGTTGAGATCATGGCTATCTACCCAAATGACGTTGAAGTTGTGAAGCAGTCGGTACACACGAAATCCGCTATTTGGAAGATCAGGAAAGTTAGCAAAGACCACGGTCCGCTGCTCCCTCATTGGCACCAAGAGATCTTTTGGTGGTTCAAGAGAGGGGCCCCTCGACTCAATTTGGTCGAAATCTGGATTAGTCGAGGCGACCCAACCATATCGCAAAGAAACATGTTTGTTAAAAAAAAAGCCCGCATTGCTGATCATGGTAAGCCGCCGATCAAATAAAACTGCGCCGTCAAGCTCAGACACAGCAGCGAGAGCTGAAGGGTTTGTCACGAAGAACAACGAAAACAGGTGAATCGGTAGTCCTTGTGTGACGGTCAAAGCTCATTATGATCCGATCCCTGCTGCTGGATTAGCTCTTTCAAGCCGACAAAGGTTTTTGACACGGTCGACGGACACCATCGAAAGTCACATCGGGGCTTACACAGGAAATTTTCTTTCTTCAAAAAGCTATCGAACATCTTCCTTAGTCGCCATATTTGGCACACGGGCCATGACTGTACGTGGCCTGTCACCGGCTGGACACAGGTGATTTACCAGATCACATGTGTTTCTGTATCTTCTCGGCGGCTCCGCTGGCGGCTCTTTAAGGGTTGTTTGAGTGCGTGCGAGAGGTATTATATGGGTGACGCCTGCTTTGCGCCGCACGAGGAAGGCAGGCAAAGACTGGCCGATTGATGTTTGCATTCGAAGCAGCATGAAAGTCAGTGAATATTGCTCTTGCCGAATTTTTCGTGACTTGACAATAATTCATTCTTGGTGTGCTGCGCTGGAATGGGGCAACGTGAGATCATGGGTGGCTGGTGCTCCGTGCTCCGTGCTCCGTGTGAGTTTGGTAGCAGATGCAAGTGGCATCTGTGTCGGCGTGAGCACAGACCTGGCACCAACCCGGTGTAGCACATTAGCGCCGGGCCATGTTAGTAGGCAAAATCAACCTTGAGGCTACGTTCAATGTCCCATTTATGTGTTGCTAAGATAGATCTACCCAGGGTAGAGTGTAAGCTACATGTTCATAAACAGCTATTGTGTCGGTCATAACCAAACGTCATTCCTGGTCATCAAAAAACAGTAGACGGCTTTCCACCTTTTTTCTTTTTCTTGGACTTCTTCGACGCAGTGGTTGCATCAACTGATCCATCAGCTACCAAAGGCGAGGACTCCTCAAGCTTTTCGACGGCCTCAGCTTTCTCCGTAGATTCTTCTGCAACATCATCGGCTTCCTTTGCCGCCGCATCTTCAACTTGCAGCACCGAGTCGGAGCGCTTGTGCGCTGATCTTCCCTGATTGATGGCTATCGCAGCTGATTTAATCGCCATGGACTCGTTCTTGTTCATCTTCTGGAACGTCGTACTCTTCTTGAAGTCGAGTTCGTCGGTGTACGGCTCAATATCGTCGAGCTTCAGAGAATTCTCAATGGAAGTAGCAGCTGGTGCAGTGGTATAGTAAGACATTTCTGGAGATGGCGGGTCTACTGGGGTGTCGTTCGCGACGGCGGTCGTCTGAGATCCATCCACTGATGCCGGAGGCTGGCTCTGGGAGGTCAAAACATCTTCACACTTCTCCTGTTCGTGATCCATCGGGGGGTGGTCGCCTCCTCCTGTTGTTGGCGTTGATGCCGCGCCAGCGTAACTGCTGATGACTGTCTTCCACACCATTTGGAGCAACCTACTGTTGCCCTCAACCTGGGTGATAAAGTCTGGATGTTTGAAAGGCTCCGGGTCCTCGGCCATTGCTCGCTTGATAGCGGCTTCGAGATAAGATGGATACCATGTTTCGTTTTCGGGTAGAAGAGGGAATGCCTGTTCTTTCGCTATCCTCAGGATGTCCGAGATGCTCACTCCTTCATCCGACGACATGATCTTCTCCTTGGCCAAGTCGACAAGGCCTGCCAACTGGTAGCGTACAGCAGCGCAGTACACGCAGGTACCCGTCTCATAAACCGACACCGCAGATTGTGTCGACTCCTTTGACAAAGACAATTCATCGTATTTTCCGGTGTACATGAACCCGACCAGCGTGTGTGCGGTAGTATGGTCCAGCTCGGGTGCAAGCACTTGGTTCGCATTGCGCTTGGATGCGACTTTGGCAGCTAGTACCTCGCTTTGGGCCATGACAGTGCTGTGGATAGTAAAGGGTGTTGCATCCCTTCCAACGAGGACCGAAACGATCTTGGTGTCTTGGTAGGGTCTGCATGTTTGTGAGCTTAATGCTGTGAGTTTCAAGTAGGCAAACTTACGACACTTCGTACGAGGGGACTGTCCTAGCATCTTCATGGTAACCATTGCAATCTGTCTGCCTCTTCACATCAGAAAGTTCCAAGCGAGGTTCACCATGGCCTTCGGGGATAGATGGCGCCATGTTACAATCACGTGAGAGGACCGACTGCTTCAGAAGCTACCTCCTCCCACACGACCGAGGCTACTCTTTAACCTACCACTCCTCTCTCTTCCGAAATGATGCTCAGCCCCTCTGCGCTGGCACTCTATTCTGCAGTGCGGGGTGCGCATGCTTGTATGAGCTGGCAGTTGGACGGGTTCTTCAGCCTTGTGCGTCCACACATCTCGTTGGCCAGCCTTGTGCCATCGACCTCATACTCCACGCGACACCATGGTACCCATTGGCGAATAGCGCCAGACTCAGCATAAAACCGGTGAACAAGGGCGTAGATTGGGCCAGATCGGGCTGAAGCGCGGCCCGAGTGCGTCTGATCGGTATACCGATGGGTAAATTGACCAATAGGGATTATGGGGAGCTTCACTTTGGATTTCATCAAGCTGCAGAGTCCTCAATGTCTGCGGAGATATGCTTGAGGGTAGACGTGTTCGCGCATGTGGTCTCTAGTCAGTTCGTTGGCAAGCATCACTATGTGCCAAAGTCGTATAACACACCTTCACCTGCATGGATTTGGAACCGGCTGTTTTCTGGACGCAGCATGCAGGATTGGTTTCCCAAGAAGCAGCATAACAGTAGTCATATACTCTACTCATCTTCGTGTTAGGACAGCCGGAAATTTGTGGATGACAAGAGAAGGAGAAGAATGGGCGGCGAGGTTATATAGATAGCCCGTTGGTCGCCTCAAGCACGAGCTCAAATAGCCTTTACGATTGGCGTTTCCGGAGTCTTAGCTTTTAATGGACTATGAGGCCGCAGTCTATGTTTATGGCGTTGGCTTGTTTTGAATTCGGCCTTCATGCAGGGCCTTGTTAGACACCACTAGGCAGCGGCAACATTCGTGTTCGCTCTACACATGCGCGAAGCGATCTAATGGTTTTCAGGATTATACTTATAAGTTTATAAGGGAGTCTAAATATATACACGACTCTAACATATTCTTATCTAGTTCTATAAAAGCTTTTAAGAATATCTAGGGTAACTTAACATGTTTTAGTTGGGTAAAGGCGCACAGGAACATTGCTCGCGCCTGGTGATACTTTGTTTATAAACCAGGCACTCAGCAAAAAGTCTCATTGAGGCCATCGATTTCTATTTTGGTAGACACTGAATATCGCTGGTGACGAAAGAAGTACATCCCAGTGATAGCAAAGAACATAAAACCCATCGTATCTCAATATTCGCCAACTCAGGACAAATCCAGAGGACATAATTGAGATTGTTTTTCATTTCAGCGGCAATGCGGAGAAGCAGCGCGACAGACTTCGTCCGGTTCAGACGCAGAATTCATTGATCAAGTTGTAGTAGCTTTGAAAAAAAGATAAGAGCAGGCGCAGACATGGAGCAGTTTTTGCGATCTTTTGGTCACGAAGGCAAATGCGTCTGATGTAAAGATACAAGAGCAGAGGATCTGAGGGAGTTATATACCCCCATCCCTTAGCGCAAGGCTTATGCACGGCCTCGTATGAGGAGTGTGCTATCCTGCATAGTGATTGACCAAGTCCACGGAAAATCATACGACCAACAAATTGGTATTTTTGAAATCACTCATGTGGCGCCAAGCTTCGTGTTTTGCGGCAGAAGAGAAAGGACTGACATCTGTGAAGTAGCTCATTGTTTTTACGATCCAAGGTTCAGAGATGCTCAGACACATGTTTACGAGATGATGTATGTTTTCGTTTTGGCAGGAGGGAAACATTTGCACAAATGAAGGCTGATTTTGTTCCAAGAGCGCCGAAGATGATCAGACCAGGGAGTCGATTCACCGCATTTTGAAGGGTGCGGAGGAGAGCCGCAAACATAGAAATTTCGACCCATCTTCTTTTGAATGAGATAGGAGACCAGAGGAGGCGCAAAGACATGCCGAGAGTACTCGATAGCTTTTGTAGAATAGATGTGGCACATCAAGCATGCCTCTGACATCGAAGTCTGCATCAATCGGTTTTGGTGGAATAAAGGACGAGGAGTAGACAAGTCATTTCGCAGTAAGCTCATTGCTTTTTCCATCCGTCGCGCGTCTGGATGTCTTCAACTCGGCACATGCGTAATTCATCTCGGTCCTTTTTGTTTTTGGAAAAAGTCGAGGAGACAACATGCGTCACCTAGGTTTCGTTTTTGTGGTCGCAGGCGAGAGCTCCGACATCTTGTTTTTTTCTACACATTTTGAGAAGGAGAGAGGGAGGAGAAGAGCCATCATGCCGGTACGTGCTTGTTTTGAGGAGCTGGAGAGCATCTTCTCATGGGTTTCAGCATGGTGTAATTTTGGAGAAGAAGAGGGGAAAAGACATATGTTGAAGTTCGGCAAAGTTTTTGGAAGAACAGTGATATTTCTGTGGGATGAGGAAGAGGAGAAGGGACATTAGAGGTGTAAAATATATACCGAGGACGGGAAGCGTTTTCTGCTGACTTAGCTATGTGCAGTCCTGGACACGGCGTACAGCACGTGGGAGTGACGTGGCGATTCGCTGAAGTCCACCAGCATGCACACACAGCCAGTAGACTAAGTGCCAATCAAGGTATTCTTGATTCAACACCACACTCTAAATCACGACACTCCGTCTCTATTCGGCCACCACGACTCTCCATCTCCACTTACCTCGAAGGTACATCCAACCTCTTCCTCCTTTCCTCATCCCTCCTTTTCTTCTCCCTCTCATCCCCACTCCCTCCCCTCTCATCCTCACTCCCCTTCTCCTCAACCATAACTCCGCTCCTCCCCCCACTACTCCCCGGCCTCCCCTCACTCCCGCCCTCACTCCCCGACGGACTCAAGCTCCTCAGCCTCTCCACCGGCACCCTCTTCTGCAGGCGACTCGCTGCCGTAGGATCCAACTCTGCAATCGCCACGGGCGTCGCAATACTCAGCAACTCACCCACCGCGCCGAGATCCTTATCCATGTTTTCATCATACGCTAATGCGGTGGGGGAGGAAGTAGGTAGTGAAGATGCAGTGAGCACGGGGAGGTCAGTAAGCCACCTCCGCACGAGATACTGCTTGCACCGACTCCACGCGCCGAATTCCTGCGTCGCAGGGTCGTAATTCCGCGGCGCGAGCGAGAGCTTCGAAGGACTGAACCACGTCGTGACTAACCGCCACTTGACTCCATTCCACCACCCCACCGGCACGACGCCCTTGCGCGGGCCCTTGCGACTCCACAGCTCAGAATGCTGCGTCGCGAGCTCGTGGTACAGCGCCTCGTAGACACCGCGGCGCAGCGGGTTCTGGCGCTGCGTGGAGAGGGAGTGCTTCACGCCGTACCAGAGGATGAGCACGAGCGCGAGGATGGGGAACGACGTGATGAACCACCATTTTATCGGCGGGTTGTCGGCGAAGGTGGCGACATTCATGCCGAAGAAGCCGACGGTGAAGGTTAGTGGCAGGAAGATGAAGGTTATCCAGGAGAGGCGCCACATGCTCAGCCCGAGCTGTAAAGAGTGTCGCGCGTCGCGGATCCCGACGGATTTGTACATCAGGTCGGATAGCGAGGACGTGGGGCCGATGATGTCTCTATCCCACTGGCCAGTCAATTTGTCGAGTTCGTCGGGGACGCTGCCGAGCCATTGCTCGTCGTCTTTCGGATCGCCAGTCGCGAGATCGTGTAGGTGGCCTTTCATCTCCCTGCACAGATCCGCGTGGATATACAACAGCCTCTCGACCTTCAACCACTGCGCGCTATTCTTCCACAGCTCAGGCGCGCGACTCTCATCCGCGGGATTCTCGTAGATTTTATCCTCGAGGATGCCCACGTGCGTTTCGCACGCCGCCAGGAAGCGATTCCAGTTGTAACTCAGCGCCTTGAAAATGTCCTTGAGGATGAAATCCATGCATTCCGTCGCGAGCGTGTCGTCGCTCTCCATATCCTCGCGCGGCAGATAGAACGTCAATCTCCGCCAACGACTCTCCAACTCCTGCCGCGCCCCAATCAGCGTATCCTTGACACTCCCGCTCTGCGAGTTCTCAAAGATGATCACCGTGTTGCTATTGTCCAGCGTCCGCAGCTTGGGGATATACCGCTCCTGATGCACATTCGCATCCACATTCCCATAGCTCTTCTTCAAGCGCTGATACTCCTCATACGCCTCTTCATTGTACGGATTCGGAATGTCCGGATCAACAGCCTGCCCTGGCCGCCCATCACTCAGCTGCACATACACCGACAGCCGCTGCACATACACATCGAAGCCATAGCACGGCTGGTCCGCGTCGTCGTAGTGATTCAATTCCATCATCGGCGCCACCCCCAGCGGATGAATCGAGCGCTTGGGATAATGCTTGAGGTAATCCGCACCAAACGACGCGCGACTAATCCCTCTCCACGGATCGCGCTGCGTGCGAAACGTCTTACCGTTAAGCACCGGCTTCCCCCCACGCTGCTGCGGCCTCTCGTACCGCGCCCACCGTCCAAAAGTCGTGCCCACCAGATCATCACTCGCGTCAATATTAAATTTTCTGAGCAAGAACCGCGTCGCCCAACTCGCATTCTGTACATGAATGACCCTGAGCGCCGCCTGGCCCGAAAGATCCTCTTTCCGATAAAACCGTCTCAGGGCATCGATGTCGCGGAATTCCTGCGCGACAATCTTCTTCCGTCCCGAACTCGAGTGTTCCTTCCCGCAGTAGTCGATGAGCAGCACGCGGCCCTGCGCCCAGGTATCTTGGTTCCAGTGCTCTTTCCACTCGATGTTCGGGCTGTGTTTGCGGCGGTGGTTGAAGCCGAATGTGCCTTTGCGCGCACGGTCTGGCGGGGCGTAAGCTACCATCTACAATAAGCTACTGCTGGTGTCGCAAACTCAACTCACCATCCATCGTCGGGCTCGGACTCTCGGCGGCGGCGGTATCTTCGACGGTGACAGAGGGAGGAGGTTCGCTGCGCGCGCGGTTCAAATGCAAATCCGCCATGGGCATCTGTCTAATCTAGCGGTCCGACTGCGAAGGCTTGACGGAGCTTGTTTGCTGCAGTATTTTGTGCAACGGCGGCGCAAACAGCAGTTGTGCGGCCGAGGGAGTACATGTAGTCAGTCGTTGGCTGCGAGATGGCGATTGGCATGTGGGCCATGCAGGCTTCCATGCATCTTCTGACAGCCGCATGGCGGGAAGCCTGACGCCTAGCAGGAAGGCGCAATGTCGCGGTGTGGGGGCCGTCAGATCATGAGGTTCTCCCAATCGATGCTACTCGGCACGTTTGTGCCGCTGGGGTGCATTAGCTCAGCCCTATCCTGACCGCAGCACCGGTCACGGTAAGATGACGCGAACACATTAAGCTGACATGAATACCGCGCAAACATACAAATCCAGCATTAATTTCATTTGCTATCTTGTTGACTATGACCATGATACTCCTTCTCATGCAATCGCTTTACTATATACCAAAATACCAATTCTTCAGAGCGTGAGCTATTAGATCCCGAGTGCAATACGACCATGCAAACAAGCAAAAAAAAGGAAAAAATCCAAGGTCGTCATTCATGTCGGGCTGATGCAGCGCTGCCAGATACAGATGAAGGGGTATTACCAATGAGATAAGGAGAGAGATACATGTTGAATATGATATGTCGGGAGAATGCTCGCTCAAACGCCAGCACGGGGAAATATGTAGGGTTATGATATGTCAGGGTATCTTCAATCATTCACAAAAGCGCGCGCGCCGGCTGATTTCATCGTCAGTTAATGCCGCGAGCCAGAGGCATTTGCTGATGATGTGGGGCTCGACTTTGAACACGTATTTGGAGCTGGCTTCGAGGAGGCGCAGGAGATTCTTGACAATGGTCGCCGCGGTGTGGTGGCGCTCGAAATTGACCATGCGCTCGCCATCGACAACAGGTCCGTCGATGAAAGCGGGCTTTTGAGCGTTGTAGATCAAATCGCGTGTGTAGATGCCTGTATTCATTAGCATGTGAAAGAAGACTTGTTAAACTGACATACCAATAAAAGGAATGCACCCATCGTCAACCGTGGTAGTTTCCATCTCAAGACGAAGGTTGTGGAAGTTCTTGAGCGGTTGCACGATACCCTCCAACTCCTTCATGACGTGCAGTTCGGCGGCAGGCACTAATGCCCACGTCTTGCGGAGTTTGGAGACGTCGTTCGAGATGAGTGCAATAGCGATCTGGTACATGGTCGCGTAGTTTCGAAGGCGTCGAGCATGCGTCGCGATGTGGATGAACTTGACAATGCAGCGAGCACGCTCGTGTGTGTTCTCGGTCAGGACAACCTCTGAAACCACCCACTTAACAACTAGATTGAAGCGCGCGATGACGACGTCCACACCTCGAGCTTCTTCAGTCCGTAGGTAGTGCACCCAGTCGCGGATCTGGGGCGATGACTGTTTCCAGCGCAGCTCGATCAGTTCCTTCCAGTCAATTTCATCAAGCGCGTCCCTTTCAATGACGGTGAACTGTTGGGCGAGGACCTCGGAATCGTATGCTAGAACGAACGGCATGTGTATTGCTCGCGATGCTGATGGCTCTTCCTGGCCCTGCGTCTCGCTTGGTGATCCTACTGAACGGACAGGAGATCCAAAGGTCTGGTTGTTGAGCCCAGAAACAGTAGGAGTGAGTCCGGGTGTTGGTAGACCGCGCTCGAAGATGGTTGGAGTGGAGGTGGCGTGTTTGAGGCGATCCGCGGTGAGGGGTGGTGTGGGAGGATGGCGCATAGGATGTGCTGTTGGCAGGGTCTCTGCGTTGCGTTCAATCATGGCCGGCTCATCCTCGAAGAAGCTCCTCACGCCGTGACTGCCATGACTGGTATTGTCTGATTTCCCACCTATCGTATCCATGTCACTGAGATCCTCGTCCTCATCGAGAAGGAATGATTGACGAGCAACTGATGACCGTGGCTGCGCAATACCGCTTCGCAACTTCTTCATACTGTCAGTCTCGACGACATATTCAAGCGACGAACTCGATGACATTGTTCGCGCAGCTTGAGGCGAGAGATTAGTGGCAACCTGCAGGGGCGATGGTTTAGCCGAAGATCGCATGGTGTCGAGGGTATTGGCTCGCTGCGGGTCTACCACGCCACTGATGCCACGGTCAAGGAGGGGAATGGACGAGTATGAGTCTTCTGAGCCCCCTTGAGATCTGACTGCTGGCATGCGTCGGTTAAAATTCTCACCCGACAGTCGGTACATGTCTTGACCATCCTGATTGGGTACCTCAAGTGGTCGGTGCAAGACATCGTCTGTGCTGTCATCTATAGTAACCTCTGACGGCTGCTGTTGGTGGCCACGTTCGCGAGGAGCGCCACTTGGCTTGTAGTAGTCCACTTCGACAGTGCCTGTAGAGGACGCATTGCTCGAAGAAGTCTTCTCATATCGCCCCTCGAGCTTCATAAGCGCGGACTCGACTCCTCCTTCGTCGTCTGTGTCGTCCGGAAGTGCCGCAAGCTTGGCCACTTCTGCTTCGAACGAGGGACGCAGGTTTGGTTGTGAAGAGTGTGTGGACACCAAAGATATGGCCTTCTTCGGTGGTAGCTCTACCTCGATTGGCCCTGTTTGCTGGTTGGGCTCTGGTGACGGGTCGATGAAGCGTTCTGTACGCAGGATGACTGAGTTTGTCACGGAATGAGTATGGTTGGAGACCGACCCTGTGGAATGCGGTCGTTGCATGTGCTGCAGATCGTTGATGTTGTCCGCAGCGCGAAGGTCGCCGCCTGGCCGTCGACGGAGCTGGCGTGTTGGGGCGGCCGGCACACCAGTCGGAGTGTCAAGGAAGAACGGGTCGTTGTTCGAAGACATGGTTTGGAATGTCGCAACGCTGTCCTGACCTCGCCGTCGGCTCAATATACTGTTATGTGAAGCGTGTCGTCGTAAGGAGACACGCGCCATGGACATCTTTGTAGACACACGGCGTCGGAAAGAGTGCATCTGTTCTGGTTCCCTTCCCTCTGACGTGGATCGTCTCAATCGCGGTGGAGGACGTTGTGCTACGTTACGAGATTCGCGCTGTTCACTTTTGGCTGGCAAAGGTTCCGGATCCTCGTATAGCTCAGATCTTCGGACTGCGTTTTCATTTTCATCAACCGTCCGCACGTCAATGGAGATGTCTCGCTCGTGGACTTCGGGCTCCTTCCCAGCCACCTTCTCTTGGGCGGCCGTCGGTAAAGCACCTGTCATCAGAGGCAAAGGCGGAGCACCAGTGTCGTCGATTATGAGTATCGACTTGCTGCCGCTGGTAATGTTGCTGTGCACGCGCGGATCGAACTTTCGGGTCGAGCCTTCGCGGTCTGAGTTCGCAGCATTTTGTCTTTCAAACTCAAACTCGAATCCTCCTAGGCCCGGCGGATTGGTACCGTGGCCTAGCTGACCTTCGTTCTCCAGCTCTTCTTGGACCGCGGCCCGGAAGCTTTCAACGACCTGCGAAGCCAGCAGATCTATCCTCACTTGCGGCCGGGTCCGGGTTGTGCGTCGTTTCTGCACTGCCCCGGCACTTGCTGAAATGGGACCGGAGTTGGAAGATCGAGGCGAGTGTGGCTGCCGATGGCTCGACAGGGCGCCGAGATACGGGGTTGACCCAGGTGACTGTCTAGTGCTCAGGGCTCGTCGGACACTCCCAAAGATCTTCTTCATGCCTGGGCCGTGAGGATTGAACGTGGCGTCTTGCGCTGCTGGATGTTCGGCCTCTAGCTGAACGTGCGATCTTGCGTGACGAAGGCTCTTGGTTTCGACATAGGGCGAGCCGGGCTGGAACAATCCACCACGGACGAGACTTCCTGGCATGTTGGACACCACTGACGCCGCTGTCTCTGGCGAAGTGTGCTTTGGTAATGATAATGGCATCCTACTATCCCTCAGCGCGTCAGAGAAACTTCCACTCCGCTTGTGCGCATGTGATGGTCGATTGACCTTCTTGGCTGAGACGACCTGTTGTGGAGCGGCGGCCACACGAGCAGTACCAGCTGGGACGGGATGCGGGTACAGAGGGAGATCAATGGCTTGTTCTGATTTGTTCAGACTCCGCATTGGGATCGAGCATGACAGGACGTGCATGCTCTGTTCACTGGCGGGGGACAATGGCACCGCCTCTGTTTGGTACTCCTGCGAGGGGTAATATGGCGAGCTGAACGAGTTCTGTGGCGTATGACGAGCTCGCTGCGCCCATTCCATGTGCCGGCTGGCAAAGTGGTCGCTGGGATTCGAGCCCATGGTTTCCTTGGTATCGCGATCGGTTAATCGCCTGGGGGTGGTGGGAGGTGGTGCGGTCCGAACGTATTCCTCCATGGATGTTTGTGAACCAGGGTGACCTCCTGGGAGCAGCTCCTCATCTGGGGAGTTTTGGGCAATGCCATCGTCCGTCTCCCAGTACATGGCGCATGTGCGTCTCCAGCACTTTTTCAATTCGCCAACAATCTTGATATCGCCCCCGCCCCTATCTGCGAGGATCCGTAGATCATTGTACAAGCTGTTGACGAGTTCACAGAAGTAGGTGCGCAGCGTGTAGGCTGGCACAAAGTCATCGACGAAGTAGTTCAAGATCCAGTGGCGCAGTGCTACAAACGTCCGCACTCGCACAATTCGGCCAAAGTCGTCCTGTCGATCCACGGCCCATCGCAGGCGGGAGATGAGGTAGGCCACGAGGTCCTTGGGGCACAGGAAGGCGCGGAAGGTGAGGAAGAAGTCGGAGAGCAGTTCGTAGTCGAGGAAGCTCGGGGAGGTGATGTGGGCGACGAGGCGCGAGGGGGTGGCGGCTAGTATCTCGCCGGTCGGGGAGAATCGAACAATGGTGGAGTCGTCGGGGTTCGCAGTGAGCGCATCGTACAGGCGGGGTCCAATTGGCGCCTGGGAGACGCGGGAAGAGGAGGGTGCAGAGGTGGGCATCGGCGGGCGGTCCATGGTGGCGCGGTACCGGTGTGGGATGGGCGAGTAGGCGTCTGAGCGCGGTCGGGATGAGATGAAGGAGTGGTTGGCGGCGTGCTGGGGGGTAAGCAGCGAGTTGGAGAATTCGTCGTTGGTGGAGGTGCCCGTGTAGACGGAGCTGCGCAGGTCGAGGGTGCCGCGGTGGCTGAAGCGCGGCGTGCCCAGCTTATAGCTGGGGATGGGGACTTCGAGCAGCGGGTAGTTGGTTGTGTCTGCCGTCTTGGGGCGGCCAAAGGGGGCGCGCTCAATGACGACCTTGAAGGTGCCGGGCTCGTTGCTGAGGGACGTCACCGTGTGCTCGTCGACGGTGGAGAAGGAATGCGACCGGACGTGGGCGAGTGGGCGTGCGCCAGCAGATTCTGGGGGCGGTTGCTGTGTCGTCGTCGAGGCATCCTCTGGGCCTACAGAGGGCAGCGGAGGCGGCGGGGTGGGTTCGGAGCGCGGAGTCCTGGCACCATACAGACTCTGCTCCCACTCATTGCTCGTCGGGCGCAGGTACCTGTCGTGCGTTGCGCTGTCGGGCGGCGTCTGTGGCGGGAAGACGAAGGGATCCGGCTGCGGGCGGGAGCGCTGGTTGCCCGGGCGGTTGACGGGTCTGCATGGCGTGTCAGTGTTGGCTGGACGTTGGAGATGTCGTCTAATGTCGTATGGGAGAATAAGAATAGGCGGTGGGTGGCTCCTTCCTCGTTGATCTCCCTCTCACTGTCACTCTCACTTCACCTCGCCTCGCTTCACGTGCCCAAACAACACCAGATAACAGAAATTACCCACCTCAGATAGATGACGCCGGCGTGCACATTCGCGACGGTGTAGGAGCGGCCGGCAGCGGTGGAATTCGTCGTCGACGACTCAATGGTGCCGTTACTCGCAGCGCGTGCCCGTGTCCTGCTCTTCAACTGCTCCCTCGAATCCTTGACCCGTCGTAGGCGTCGCTGGTCGTCGGCGCGCCGTTTGGTGATGTTTGTGCTTTGCGCGCCGGCCACGACGAGGTCGCCGTGACTTGCTGCAGGGGAGCCTGGATAGCCCGGCCCTGGGTACGCATTCTGCTGCAGTGCCGGAAGAGACATCCTACCCCATGTTGTGGCCCGCGGTAATACTCAGTACAGCAGCGAGGGCAGCGTCAGCAGAAGGGGCGGCGCGGCATGCTGAGGCGGAGGATACAGACGCACAGTGCAGTCATCCCAATATGAAGCCGACAGAAGAGAGGGCGACAATAGCGGTTGAAGTCGCAGCCCTGTCCGCTGCTCGCCCACGCCAAAGCATGCCATTCACGGGCAGCCAGCCAGTAGCCACTCAGCGCCCAGGCCCTCGCGCAGCCGAGCGGCACCCATGCCCTGTCGATGCCCAAGCCAGCACAGGCTATCCCTAGTTGAACGCTGTCCGCCAGGCCCCGCCGTCTGCACTGCGTCAAGAACCTGTTCGCATGTCTACGCGGCCAATCGTCACGGGACTAGCCATCGCCGTCTGCTGGACGGATCTGCTCGTTTGCCATGTCTCTACTGCACATCATCGCCCGTGATCCTCCTCTCAGCGCCCAACGGCGACGGCAGTCCCGCTCTCCGCCCGCGACAAACGCATGGTTTTTGCGGTAGCTGCAGCGAGGGTCGGCGAAGTGCTGGATGGGCGCATCGGGACGCGCTCTGGCTTCCGACAGGCATGGCTTGTCGGACGGTGATCCCTCCCAGCCTCAGCGGACTTGCGCCGAGTCGTTATCAACGTCAGAGACTCGTGCGCACTACGCGGCCGCCACGATTCATGCCATGTCACGTTGGCGGTAGAATCGAGGTCTGCATCTTTGCTGTGCGGATGGCTGCATAGCACCAGCACTACCGGGCACCACGCTTTTGACCCGAGGCCCACGAACAGCCGGTTGCGCTTCCAACACCACGCGGCAGGTAGACGACGTCATGCAAAATTGCTTAACATGAAGCAGGGCTACCCTTTGCAACACACGCCCGCTGTAAAGAATAGTCGACAGCCTTGTTTTCGCAATATCTTCCGGCGCACGATGCAGGCCCACCTTCCCTTCACGCCGCGATCCATCAAGATGCATCCCACTAGCCGCGCAAAAAGCTGCCGCATCGAGCGACGCGCATAACCCTGCTCGCGTCTGAGGGCTGGAGCGTTTTGGCGGGAAGCAAAACGTGGCCCAACTGCGCTAGCCAACCCCGACGCAACGCAGGCCTTACAAATAAGACCTGTCGCCACTCTAGACCCTGGTGGTGTTCAACGTCGAACTGCAGATGCGGTTTTGAGTGCATGTGGCTGTTGGCGAACAGACGCGCTGATCGACAGGAGACGTACATTGTCCACATCAGCGAGATCGACTGCGCTTTCTATCTTGAGGCAGCACGCCGCTTGCCAATGATCCTCACTGCAGCCGAGTGTAGATCGACGGCAAGGAGCACAGTAAGAGTGCAGGGTAAGAATCCTACATCCCTGGATCCTACGTTGTAAATATGTGTACCGGTATGTCAGGTGACGTAGTGAGACTCCAAGGTCTAAGAGAAGGAGATAAATTGCGACATGAGTCCATGAAACGCCAGGACTTTTTTGTTATTGCTATAACAGGCACCGATATAAGTCTCCATGATCATTTCTCAAGAAACAGGCAGCATGTCAAAATACAAAACTCTCCACACCTTATCAGAACGGATATCTCCCCCCCTCCTCCTCCTCCCCACTCACCAACCCGTCCCTAACCTGCCCCTCATGCACCCCATCCAAATACTCCAACAGCACATCCCCATACATCTCCCTCCCCTTATACCGACTCACATCATCCCCCCAACTGCGCACCGCACTCGCCAACCGTCCCGGCACACCCGGCTCTTTGCAAATATCCGTGATCGGGTGGAAGTACGTGCGAATCGTGAACACAATGGCGCCCGTGAGCGGCAGGCGGCGCAGCGACTGGCGCTCGGAGCGGAAGAAGTGGTGTTGGATTGCTTTGTTTTTCTCCGCCTGTACACAATGAACCATTAAAATCAGCATACTCTGCCTTTCCCTCGTTTACTTGAACAGAGAGGGTGGAAGGGGAAGGGGTAGAGGGGGGGGGAACAATACGTACCGTGAACCACCCAATCCCCCCACTGTCCTCACCGCCTATACTCTCGCTCCACGCGAGTTTGTCGTCGACCTGGATGAAGTAGTTATTCCGCAGTACGGGTTTTTCAGGCGCGAGGCGGCGGAAGAAGTTTTTCATGCCCTGATTCACACAACACATTAGCACTTGCTCCCAAAATCCCCAGCATCAGTCCTCTCGTCTTTGAGCTCACAAGTTCGCTCCACTGCTCACCTTTTCGAGTTTCTCTTTAAATCCCGGTACGTCGCCAGACGTGTGTATCTCACTCAACCTAGGCATGCACACTCGTCAGGAAAAATCCCCTCTTCCTCTCCCACTACATGTCAAAATATGTGGGGAAACTCACCCCATCCCAAACTTATCCTCCAGCCGCCAAAATCCCGCGAGACAAATCGCTCCAGCGGCGAGATAATACTCGCCATCATCGCGCTCCAGCATAATCGCCACATCATCTTGGATCATGCGCGCGAGCATTTCCATCGGATTTCTGCCTCCGCCTTCGTTTAACACAAACACCTCGCCCGTAGCAACGTTCCTCACACCCTCCCCACCGTCCAACCGCTGGAAGAAACCCGGATATCTCTCCGTCAAATACGCCCCAACTTCCCTCACACACTCCCACGCCGCTTTCCCCCCCTTTTCATCCATTTTGACAATCTTGTCGCGTCTTTCCGCCAACCTCTCGCATTTCAATCTATGATAAGCCAGAAACTCGTTGTCGAGCTCGATCCACTCGTCCCAGTGCATATTTCGTAGACCCATGGTGATGTTGTATTTGGGTCCGCGGCGGAAGGGGCGGTAGGGCAGCGGGAGGGTGTGCGTGAGGGACCAGTTTGGGTAGGGGGTGGCACGGGGGCGGAGGAAGGGGGAGGGCGGCCATACTGTGGATATGTTAGTGGGTTGGGGAAGGGAGGACGGTGGATTGCATGTACCTCCTAGTGGACGGTCGGGTGTTTTGAGCGGCGGGCGCTTTTCGAGGTTTGGTGTTGATGGAGATGGGGAAGAGCGGCGAGTTAGGATGGTTTGGATGAGTTTAGTGGCGAGACATGTGAATGTTGCGAGAAAAAGGGCGGCGTAGATGAATGCTTTCGGTTCGACGTTGGCGTTTTGGAGATACGTGGTCAAGCTCGTCTGGGCTTGGGTGAGGTGTGCGTGCGCTGTACGATGAAGTCGATCAACATGCTGTGCGATGCAGGGAATAAGGTCTGTCATTTTGCTGAAGCATTGACGAAAGCGTATCACAGAAACAGCATGAGGAAGAAATGTGCAAGTGAGACGGAAATCAAGACAGAGACATGCAAAGGGTGAGGAGTGCGAATTGTATTCAGTACTGCACTTTTCAACGCACGCGGTACGCGCTCTTGCGATAACGTCCTTCCAGGGTGGTCTGCATCGAATGTGGGGTTGACAGGCCCGGTGTCGTCCATGTTGTTTATCTCGTTGAAGCGGGGGGGATAAGAATACCCCACTTGGTTAGTCGGCAACCGCTTCCAGTAGCCAAGCATCATGAGTTGCATCTCGCGATAGGTAGTGATCTGGTGCTTGAGATCAGTGGTCTCGGTGTCAGGTGTCAGCGTGTCTCGTTCCAAGGGTTTGACATGATCGGGAGCACTATGAGACACCCTTGAGCCAAGGAGTTTCTCTATATATTGTAATTGCTTGTACAGTGAAGAAGGGATTGTCAAGAGTGGTAATATTGCAAGGGCGTGTTACGAACACTCTCAAACGAGGCCTGCAGCCGTTGTACAGCATCCAGTGCTTCATCTAGTCGATGTGTGTTGGATGTACCAATCACGTGCTCGGCGTTGCCCGTAGCAGACAGTAACCGCCCCACTTGCGGCGGAACCTTTCCGGTACAAATGGCAAGTCTGGTATAAATAGAAGACGGCCGAGTAAATGCGTGTGGGAAGCATCAAGGAAGGTGGTGCACTTCATTTTCTCCCAATTCTTCGTGTCAGAGATGTACGAGGGTTCTAGGTCGGTTGGTGGTGCTGAAGGAAGCTGGGAGTCGATCAAGAATGTACAGTGATCAACATCTGTATACTTCCCAACATCCTCAAGGTTCTCGTCGTTCATACCAGGAGGGACCAACCATGTCCCTGGCCACAATCCGAAACCGACATTGGCCTCGCTGAATTCGCCAGGTAACAGACCAGAGAACTCGCTCTTGATGAACTTGGCCCGGACTCCTTGTGGAAGAGAGAATGAGGACGGGAACCGGTACCACTCCTTGCCTAGACAGACGGTGTCTCCAGCCTGTGTCACTCCAGGCGTATGCAAAGGCTGATAGATGCTAAGCGGTGCAGAGTAGGCAGTGAATGTGCCAATTGTACGTAGCGTGCCCACGTTGAAGGATATGAGAATAGGAATAGCGACAACAGCAAGTTTGATTGGCGCAGGAATCTTACTGACGAGGTGTTGTGGATCGGTGGACCCAAAGTTGGCCAGGATGATGTGCAGAGACATGGCAGCATTTAATGCGAGAGCTGGATATGCTGGGTACATGAATCGCTCCTCCTTGTGTGGCTGCGAGGTGAAGATGGCCAGCCATAGGTAGAAGGGAGTGACGAAAACAACGCTGCGAAGAAGAGTCTGCTTTGAAACGGCCTTTTGAATGACAGCGTGCTGGAGCAGTAGCAGTGGAAACGCAGCCAAGGCGAGGAAGAACCAAATGTTGAAATTGAGTGCAAGGTTGCGGACATAGAAATGCCATGGCTCGACACCGTATATGTCAGGACCGCGGCTACCCCCGCTAAAGACGTTGTAAAGAACAATGTTCAGAGGGACGCATGTGAACTTCTTGTAGAAGAATGAATCAATGCCCGTTTGGGCTGCTAGAGCTACCACCGAGTAAAATGCACCCTGAGCAAGTCTTCTGAAGCCGTCGGCAATGTCACCAGTCACAGATGCGAGAATGACCTCCTCGGCAACGAATGGGAGGACCAAGGCACCGGCGAAGGGCCAGCCAAGCGTGGCACCGATGCCGAACCAGAACACTCCTTGGGACGTCTTCATGCCCTTGGTCCAGTCCATGAATGCCGAGAAGCCGAGCATGGAGGTGTACATGGCGAACGTTGACGGCAGGTATGCTGGTGCAGCGTGGTACATGCCGGGACTGAAGATGAGAGCCATGGCGAAGAAGATGGCCACACGTGGGTTGATGGTCCGCGAAATGACTGAGTAGAGTCTTGACTGACACAGTGCACATACGATGGCCAACATGACGCGGAGGAAGTAGAACTCGACCACCTTTGACTTCGCAAGAGGAAGGAGGACTTTCACCGGCATCGTGCCCAGCCATATCACCAGCGAGTGCATGGCCGTGTATGTCCAGCTCCGGATGGCATAGTCAGGGGAGTACTCCCACGTCTGCAGCCCGTAGCCATGGTTGAGGTAGTGCGTCGGCTCCCAGTAGTTGAAGACCTCGTCGCAGTCCTGGATGGGCGCAAAGTATGCGGCGATGATGTTGGCGATGGCGAAGACGGCGAAGGCGGAGCGCGGTTGCAGTTCTGGTGGCTTCTGTGTGCGGGCGGCCGGCTTGCTATGCGCATGTTAGCTCGACAGATCCAGCTGGCTTCAGCATTTCGGAACGGGCAATCGGTGGATTCATTGAGCGATCAACGTCTATGGAATCACCTCGTCACGTGAGGGAGTAATACGAAAGACTCACCCGCTTGCTACCTTCACTGGAGACATGCTTCACCGCAGTCTGCCCGTCGACAAGGTGGCCAGACGTCCCAGACCAGTGACGAAGCGATCGCCAGCCGCGTAGGGCTGAATCACGCACGCGCCTTCCCGCCAAGGCCCGGCGGCGCGCTAGCTGCATCAAAAAAGGCGACGTTCCTCGAGAGCGGCTACCCCTTTGAACAGACATCATCACTGCACTTAAGCAAGCCAGTGCATACAGCAGTTGGAATATCAACAGTCGCGAGCGCGCGTGCTACTCAGACTGTATCGAGGAGACAGACATGTCAGACTCGCTGGAACCGCCTGCGAAAAGGGCGCGGCTGGAGGCGGACGCAGATGCTTCCCACTATGGCGCAGCGTTCGACGCGCCGGGCTCGCCTGTCGATGACATGGACGACGATTTCTACGACAACACGCCCGTCAAGCCCGCTGCGGTGCCTGCGCTTGAGGGCCACGGGAGCGCGTCGTCCATGCTGGCTGCGGCTGCACCTGGGCCCGTAAGCTTTAACCTCCCTGGACTCGGCGGCTCTGTGAGCGCGATCCCCGCCACGCAGCCAAACCCGCAGAACGGCGCAGACAGCGGCGCGCAGGGCCCGGCAGAGGCCTCTGAAGATGGCGAGCTGTCTGATACCGACGTGTTCTACCACGAGCAGGGCGCCGTTGTGCCAGCTGCGGCCAGCGCACCTCTACAGCATGGTAGGTTGTCGCATCGCTCTACGCACCCTGTGTCCCTGACGTGTGTCCAAGACGTTCCTCTTGTTGAGCAAGTCGACGACGGCGAAATAGTGAATGCGCCTGGTGCCGCCCAAGAGGCGCCAGCGCACGAAGAGAGCGACGGCGACGACCTCGCGCTCGCCATCACCAACGGGCTTGCCGAGGAAGACGGCAAAGCCGCGTTCCTGCAGGCTGCTGAAGCGAACAAGAACAACAACAATGCCGAGTGGCAGCTGGACTCGGATGCGTCGTCGTCGGGCTCGTCGTCGGACTCGAGCTCAGACGACAGCTCAGACGAGGAAGGCTCTGACGACGGAGAGCTGCTGGACCCCGAAGAGACAGTCCGCCTCTTGATGGCAGAGTCTGCAGACGAGCCGGCGACCAAGGCCAAGGTCAAGACGCTGAACGAGGTCGAGGAGCAGTACGAGAAGCCTGACATCACTGTCACTGAAGAGACCAAAATCACCGAGCTCGGCAAGGTCGAGTCGGTCGTTGAGAACATTGTCGTCGTCAAGGGCAGGGTGTCTGGCGACTTGCAGGTAGTCGAGTCTGGCTCTGCGCTCTGTCTGCAAAACCGCACTGTCATCGGCAAGATATCCGAGCAGATTGGTCGTGTTGAGGAGCCCCGATATGCGCTGGGCTTCAACGACGCTGCTGAGATAACGACGCTAGGTATTACAACGGATACTCCCATCTACTACGTCGACGACCACTCCACCTTTGTCTTCACCGAGCCACTTCGCGCACAGAAGCACACGGACGCATCCAACCTCCATGACGAGGAGACCAACGATGTCGAGTTCTCCGACGACGAGAAGGAAGCTGAGTTCAAGCGCGAACAAAAGGCCAAGAAGAGAGCCAGGCAGGACGATGATGAACCACCTAAAGTTGAGAAGCCCATTCCCACTGGGCCCAAGGGGCATGCGACGCCAAACTACTACCAGCCTACGGAGTACCAAGGCGGCGGCCTCAAGTATAGCGACGACGAGGACGAGGATCTCGGCATGTACAAGCCGCTTGCACGGCCTGACCACTTCGAGCAGATTGTTGGACATGGTGCGCCGCTTGAAGACCGCAGCCACGTTCGTCGCGGCATGATGCGCAGCAGGGGCCCTTGGGGCGATCGTGGGCGTGGATCCCGCGGAAGAGGTGGCTTTGGCGGTCGAGGCGACTTTGGTGGCGGTCAGAATGACAGGGGTGGCCATGGAGGCGGGCGAGGCGATTTTGGCGGAGGCCGCGGAGACCGGGGAGGTCAAGGCAACCAAGGCAATCGAGGCGGTGCACAGGGTGGCCGCACTGACAGGACGTGCTATGCTTGTGGACAAGTTGGACATCAGAAGCGCGAGTGCCCGACACTGAAACCACAGCTCAGCGATCGTGGCAGACAGCAGAATCAGAACAACCAGCAGCAGGACAACAACCAGCGTGGCGGACAGTTCCAGGACCAGCAGCGGTCTGCAACCTCTGCTTCGCCTGCTCGACACCAAGACCGCGGTCAATCGCAGCAGTCATCTCAACCACAGCACTCACCGCCTGCAAAGAGCAAGAACAAGAACCGAAAGCAGCGCTTACGCGAGAAGAAGGAGAAAGAGCGCGAACAGCAACAGCAACAACAACAGCAACAACAACAGCAACAACAACAGCAACAACAACAGCAACAACAACAGCAACAACAACAGCAACAACAGCAGCAGCAGCAGCGTCAACAGTCACAGCAACATGCCTCACCAGCACCTCCAGCTCCAGCTCCGTCGAATGCTAACTCGTATGCCAACAACAGCGCAGCAGGCTGGCCTCCGCAGTACTCCAACTCACCACAGCCGGCGGCTGCATATGCGCCACCACCTCCTCCAGTTGCAGCCTCATACGCGGCACCCATGCCCTATGCCCAAGCTCTGGCTCCAGCACCACCACCAGTACAGCAAGCAGCACCGCAGCAGCAAGCGAACTGGGCTGCATGGGCACAATGGCTGCAGGTCGTTCAAACGATGCAACAGCAGCAACAACCCCAGGCCGCAGCACCTCCCCCTCCACCCCCTCAACCTCAGGCGCAACCCCCACCCCAGTATGCCTACCCGGCTGCATACCAGCAGTATGCCCAGCCTCAGCAACCACCTGCACAACCGCAGCAGCAACCAGATCAGAGCGCACAGTCTCTCCACGACATCCTCCGCGCACTCGGAGGCGGTGGT
Source organism: Parastagonospora avenae f. sp. tritici 18332-5 (assembly GCA_022559985.1). NCBI lineage: Eukaryota > Fungi > Ascomycota > Dothideomycetes > Pleosporales > Phaeosphaeriaceae > Parastagonospora > Parastagonospora avenae. The sequence goes on along the minus strand of JAFJTR010000043.1, from coordinate 125,354 downwards.
CAGCGATGAGAATGTATCCAAGCGAGGACGTTGATTCAGTGCTTCAGAAAGATGACCAGTGTATAATCAGCTTGTCGGAATTTTACGGCGTTCGGGGCATATCTAGATGGCAGAGAACACCATGGTTCGTGGAGTGTTTCGTAATAGTACCTAGCTTGCATGTCCTTGCCGCCAGCCAGCGATTGGTTCCGAATGTATGTTTAAGCTATGGCGCTAGTGAAATAGTATAGCGCGGAAAAGACCCCATCCGTTACGATGGGATCTGCGCCTTGATCATCAGATGGTGATCAAATTGCGATGGACACGTCGTGAAGAATTGCTCGTAGGGGTGGACAGGGCTGAGTCGGTGAAGCGTGCCGGTGAAGGATTATGTGATGTTTGTGGCAGTGGGCGCCCGGCAATCAATCACGGCTGTCAGCGCGACCCTAGGCGTCGGAGAATATGCAGAACGCGGTCGCAGGGTATGCGATGCTTCAGATTTACAGAACTAGACACGTTTAAAGTTCTTGAGGCAGGAATGAAAAAAAGTAGATGTGGTGAATGTAAATTCGGGTGGCATCATCTCAAGTAGTGCAAGATGCATGGTCACTGAGTGCTCGAGCATAGCATGCGGGGAACTGCTGCAATGCTGCAAGAGGAACCACTGCATCACCACGGGTCCCTCGATCGCTGGTAGATGCTGCAATCTGAGGAGGGCAGTGGGACGCCTACAAGCCTAGCAACACGCAGCTGCTTCCGGGCAGCACGAGTGGGACAGGGCGAGACACACGGCGAGACATGTTTGGTGGTGATGCTGTTCTAGGCTTCCGAGGATGGGGCGGATACTGGCAGACGCCCCGAGTTAGAGCAGGTGGCGCACGAAGGACTAAGCATGCTATCCGCCCTCCATCTGTGGAGCCCGTACCCTCCACCGACCTCTGTCTCGACGACATCCATTCGACTGCTGCACAGTGCAATCGACCGTGTGCTGCAGTGATTGCGCACCGCCTCTCGCCCGCTCCGCTCCGCAATCTGATCGCCCGCCCGATTGCTTGGTCACATTTGCAGCCGCAGTTGGATTGTCCTCCGCCCATGCGCACACCGACACCGCGTCCCGCCTCGATGAAGCAGCCGTCCTAGGCCCTTCTGCGCAAGCAGCCTTCACCTCCACCCTCCCACCTCAACCCAACCACCCGCCATTTGCAGGCGCATCGCGTGCTGCAGTGCGCCGTGTAGCTGCGTCCCGTGACTATGACGCGGAACCCAGAGTCCATCGGCCGCCATGGATCCGCCGAGAGCAGCTGGAGCTCGCGCTCGGGCGACACGATACGGCCATATGGACGCCAGGGCTCTCTGCGCGGTACCCCCGTGACCGTGAGGACGACCAAGGACATGAACCAGTACGTATGCCCGGGCCTGCGCGGACGGGTGCTTTCGTCGCATGTGCAAAGAGCTGGACTGGGTGGGGACCGGCCCTGTGCGCCTGCATGCGGCTGCGCGCCCGCTGTTGGTGAGGATGCAGTGCTTCGACGTGCCCGCCCCACCTGGTAGTCGAAGCTTGAGAGCATTGCCAGATGGTGTCTCCCTGCCGTCTCTGGCTGCTCTTCAGTGATTCAATGACACCACAACGTGTGCGGGCACGGCGCACCAGCCTTGTCTCGCCCAGCACTGCCCCGAGATTGCACTCTGCCCGTGAGACACGACCTGCTAACGACGCGATGCAGCATCGAAAAGGAGTCAGAGATCTCACCTGGCACCGTCCCCCCCGCCCCTCCGCCAAAGGACCCCGCACATCGACCGCGACGGCCCTCCAATTGGGATGCGCCGCAAGCGAGCTTCAGCGACCACAGGAAGCAGCTGGCTGTACTGGAAACTTCGGGCGGACGCGTGCCGTCTATATCGCGAAACCCGCCCACTGCTTCGAGCGCAACTTCGCAAATCGCACCATGGTCGGCCAGCAGCAACGGCACCCCGACAGCAGTGAATAGCGCCTGGAGCACTTTTTACAACGACTCGAACGAAGACCTCGCGCAATTGTCGCCCGGCTTTGTGCGTCCAGGTACCGGCAGCCGGGAGGACAGCATGGGCTTCCCTCTGAAAGACGACAGGCGGCCGTCGGTGGCGAGCGCAACCACCGTCAGCAGCACGGGGTCCAAGTCGAGTCGAGGCTTTCACAAGCGGCTGCCAAACTTTTTTGGCGAAGACTTTCCGCAGGATGGGCGCCAGAATTCCGACACGAGTCTGAGCACGCCGTATGCCATGGATGCAACGAGAACGAGAAACCGCGGCAACTCCCTGCACAATACGATAGGCAGCCACCACTCTAGGCCAGCATCACCTACCAACTCTCGCCCGCGGACACCACAACCATCCTCGGAAGTCACGCCCTGGGAGTTTCAAGATCCAAAGGTGCGTTTGGCTCCGATCTCGGCGAGCATTCCCGTGAAGAAGGCACCACGAGTGCAGTTCCACGTGCTCTGCTGCAGCCACTATCAATGATTATTTTGCTAACACCTCCAAGGACATTGGCACTCCAGGTGAGAATGGGCGACGACGCTCATCTGAACAGCACTCGAGCAAATCGGTTCCGCGATCGCACCACAAACTTCACATGATGAGATTGCCTGGCCACAACCATCGTCACAGGAACAGCAAAGAAGACAACGTCGCAGCCGAATCTCGCACCGACATCAGCCAGCCATATCCTCTACGCCCTGTGACTAGTCGCGAAGACTCCTCTTTCAGTGTTCGCCAGGGATCTCAGTACACATCTGCGATCAGTTCCGCGCTGAATTCGAAGACAAACCTGTCAGCACGGCCATCGAGCCCCACGCCTAGCGCCCTTTCCGACATGGCACGAGACAATGGCGCATCGCAACGATCTCCGAGCACAACCAAATCTCAAGGGCTGTTTGCACGACTCCGAGGTAGGGACAAGGACAAAGACAAGGACAAGAAGGACCGCTCAGCACCACCGGACAATCTGAAGAATCTCGGGGTGACGAACAACATCTCTGTGACATCGCTCAACCCGTCAATCAACTCAGCCAAGTTCACGCGTGCGGAACCCTCGCCGCAGTCCCAGATGTCCCGAGGAAACGCGCAAAATGGCGGTTCGGACAAGATCTCGATGAAGGATGCGCGGAGAGGTCACCATGCGCGTTTGCCCACTTTTAGGAAAGAGAAGCGCGTGCCTACCAATGAACTTCCACCGGTCGGCAGAGACCCTAATCAAGCCACCGAAAACGTGAATAACGATGCAGTGTTCTACTTGGATCGAGACCTGAATAACATGGAGGGGATCGTCAATACTCAGCATCCGCCAATGACACCGCCCATTGGCGAATTACAGAAGCAGCCTACGTTCACCGGGGACGAACTTCCAAACCCAGCTGCGCCTGAGGACGAAGCGGCCTGGGACGCCCCCGACTCATGGGCAGTCAAGCGGACAAGAGAAGACGGTTCCATGTATGGCGAGGTTGATGAGCATGGGGACCCCGTCCAGGAACAAACCGACACGAAGACTTACTGCCTCCGAATTTTCCGCGTTGATTCCACTTTTGCAACCTTATCAGCGACCCTGAACACCACGGTGCAGGAAATCATACAGATATTAGGCAAGAAGACTGTGCTTCAGGACGAACTCGACAACTACCACATTGTGATGCGGAAGCACGACACTTCACGGCAGCTCGAAAGTAACGAACGGCCGCTGTTCATACAGAAACGCCTCCTTGAACAAGCTGGATATACGGACCTCGACCGTCTTGAAGATGTCGGACGCGAGGACAATAGCTACCTATGCAGATTCACATTCTTACCCGCAAAGATGAGCGGCTACTCAAGTTTGGAGCGCGACCCAGGATTCAGCAAAATGCAAAAGTTCAGCCACATCGACCTGCAGGGCCGGAACCTCATCACGATCCCAATTACGCTATACCAAAAGGCTACCGAGATAATCTCTTTGAACCTTTCCCGCAACCTGTCGCTGGATGTACCTAAGGATTTCATCCAGGCGTGCACTAACCTCCGCGAGATCAAGTACACCAGCAACGACGCTAGGAGACTGCCACCCAGCTTGAGCTTGGCGAGTCGCTTGACAATGCTGGATATATCGAACAATCGCCTGCAATCACTTGACCGATCGGAGTTGCACAAGTTGCAGAGTTTACAAGGTCTTCGACTATCGAACAACGGCTTGACGCGCCTTCCATCCTATTTTGGACAATACCGTGCTCTCCGAAGTCTCAACCTCAGTTCAAACGCGCTGCATGAGTTCCCCGACTTTTTGTGTGAGGTACGAACACTGGTGGATCTCGACATCAGTTTCAACTCCATCACCAGTCTGCCGAAGATTGGTCAGCTCACTTGTTTGGAGAGACTGTGGGCGACCAACAACAAGCTGACTGGCAGCTTCCCTTCTGCTCTCAGCAACTTGGTAAATCTTAGAGAGATTGACGTCCGGTTCAATGCGCTCGATAGCATGGATGTTATGTCACAGCTGCCGCGATTGGAGTATTTGATGATTGGCCACAACAACATCTCCTCATTCGAAGGATACTTCCCCAAGATTCGGGTTCTGCACATGAACCACAACCCGGTCACTCGATTTGGCCTCAGTGCGGCCGTGCCATCACTGACTGCGCTCAACCTGGCCTCCGCGAAGCTGGCTCAGCTGCCGGAAGATTTATTTGGCAAACTCACTGGGCTCACTAAGCTCATTCTTGACAAGAATCACTTCACATCGCTCTCCAATAATATCGGACGGCTGTTTAGGCTGGAGCATCTGAGTGTAGCACGAAACTCGCTCGATGTACTGCCGGCTGAGATCGGACGCTTGATCGAACTCCGGTATTTGGATGTACGAGAAAATAACTTGAGCCACTTGCCGATGGAGATATGGTATGCGCGACGTCTGGAGACGCTCAACGTGTCGTCCAACGTGCTCGATTCATTCCCCAAGCCGGGCGCGGCACCTCCCGCAGCAGTCCCCAACGGTGAAGTCGCAAATCTCGACGGTGCGATGCCAATGCCTACGCCGAGTCTGACTACAACTCCAAGCTACGAAGAGCTTGGAAAACTTGAAGACTTCCAGAACAGGCGGCCTAGCCAGGCTTCGGGTGGGCAGCATAGCCTGGGAACATCATCAGGGTCTTCGCAGAGGAAGGGTTCCATGGCATCGTATAGCACGACAGGCACGGCACGCAAGCCATCAGTGGCGTCTCGCGCACCAACCGAGGGCACTCTGACGCCAATGTCGCGCAAGGATTCAAGCCTCTCAAGCAGGCTCGTCACCACATTCGCCGGCTCATTACGGCACGTGTTCTTGGCAGACAATCGGCTCACCGACGACGTCTTCGACGAACTTTGCTTATTACCCGAATTGCGAATCGTGAATTTGGCGTACAACCTTATCTATGACGTACCGTCACGCACGATTAGGCGATGGCAACATCTGGCCGAGCTGTACCTCTCTGGCAATGACTTGACATCCCTACCGTCTGAAGATCTAGAGGAGGTTGGCTCGCTCAAGGTGCTGCACATCAACAACAACAAGTTCCAGGTTCTACCGGCCGAATTAGGAAAGGTTGCACAGCTTGCCGTCCTGGACGTGGCAAGTAACTCGCTCAAGTACAATGTGTCCAATTGGCCCTATGATTGGAACTGGAACTGGAACCATAAGCTGAGATATCTTAATTTGTCTGGCAACAAGCGTCTTGAGATCAAGCCCAGTGGTTCATACAGTGGTAGCGGAGTCAACATGCGCGAAGGCCGTGACTTGACAGACTTCAGCTCGCTCACCAACCTTCGCGTACTTGGTCTCATGGACGTTACTATGATGGTCCCATCGGTGCCAGAACAATCTGAAGATCGAAGAGTGCGAACAGCAGGTTCCGCCGTCGGTAGTATGGCGTACGGAATGGCCGACAGCTTGGGACGCAACGAGCACATCTCGACCATGGACATGGTAGTCCCTCGCTTCCGCAGTCACGATGACGAACAAGTGCTTGGATTGTTCGACGCTCAACCCCTTGCTGGAGGTGGATCGAAGATTGCCAAGTACTTGTACGACCATTTCAAGAACAGGTTCGCTGATGAGCTGGACCGCTTGCGGCCACAAGAATCTCCTTCAGATGCATTGCGAAGAACGTATCTTGGGCTCAACAAGGAACTTGCTACCGTCGCTTCTCAGACTCTCGAGAAGAACGGATACACTGCACCGCAAGGACAGGGTCACAGGGCTTCTGTGCCTGAGCTTGGCGACGACGACCTGACATCTGGAAGCGTTGCCACTGTGCTGTACCTGAAAGAGATGGAGCTTTACATCTCCAACGTTGGTGATGCACAGGCACTTCTCATCCGATCAGAAGGAGGCCACAAAATCCTCACTCGCAAACACGACCCTGCTGAGCCAAGTGAGAGAGCCAGGATACGAGAAGCTGGCGGTTTCGTTTCGCGACAAGGGAAGCTCAATGACCAGCTCGAGGTGTCAAGGGCGTTCGGTTACGTGCAAATGTCCCCCTCCGTCATCGCTTCCCCGCATCTCATGAACGTCACTCTCGGCGACACAGATGAAATGATCCTAGTCGCTTCTCGAGAGCTGTGGGAGTACCTCTCGCCAGACTTTGCGGTCGATGTCGCACGATCGGAACGTGGAGATCTCATGCGCGCTGCCCAGAAGCTTCGTGACCTCGCCATTGCCTTTGGCGCCACCAACAAAATCATGGTCATGTTGCTTGGAGTGAGCGATCTCAAGAGTAAACAGCGCGCTCGCAACCGTACGCAAAGTATGTCGCTCAATCCATCTGGAACAGCAGACGACTTCTTCAACCAACGGCGACCTGGCAAGAAGAGGAACCTGGTTGGTGACTCCAAGCTTGCGCGTCTCGACAATGAAGTCGACGCGCCAACAGGCGAGGTCAGCTTGGTGTTTACTGATATCAAAAACTCAACATTACTTTGGGAAACGTATCCTATTGCCATGCGATCTGCCATCAAGATGCACAACGAGCTTATGCGACGGCAGCTGCGCATCATTGGTGGCTACGAAGTTAAGACTGAAGGCGATGCGTTCATGGTCGCTTTCCGCACTGTCACTTCAGCCCTGCTGTGGTGTTTCACCATTCAAAGTCAACTGCTTGAAGTGCAATGGCCACAGGAGATTCTCAACAGCGTCAACGGGCAAGAAGTTGTGGACCCAGATGGCAATGTCATCTTCCGTGGTCTGTCCGTCCGCATGGGTATCCATTGGGGAACACCAGTGTGTGAAGTCGATCCCGTCACTCGACGTATGGATTACTTCGGTCCCATGGTCAACCGAGCCTCACGTATCTCGTCTGTCGCCGATGGAGGTCAAATTACCGTCTCTTCCGACTTCATCGCTGAGATTCAGCGCCTGCTTGAGACACATATCGAGGGCGATCGCAGCAACTCTGCCGGCTCTGATGAAGCTTTTAGCGAAGACTCCAACAGCCAGCTCATCCGACAAGAACTCCGGTCTCTTTCCAGCCAAGGTTTCGAAGTCAAAGACCTAGGTGAGCGTCGCCTCAAGGGTCTTGAGAATCCCGAATACATCTACCTCATGTACCCACACTCGCTTGCCAGTCGACTTGCCGTGCAGCGTCAACCAACTGAGCAGAAACCTGCGCCAGCGAACGAAGCGCAGGTCGGGCAGAAGATGGCAAACAGCCAACTCACCATCGATACGGAAGATGTCTGGGACCTGTGGAACATCAGTTTGAGACTGGAGATGCTGTGTAGTTCACTCGAGAGTCCCGGCTGCTCTGAACTCAAACCGCCAGAGACAGCACTCTTGGAGCGCATGAAGAGTCGAGGAGGCGAGATTACGGATCGGTTCTTGCTGAACTTTGTGGAGCATCAGATTAGCAGAATTGAGGTGAGTCCAAACATTCCGACCTCCCCTAGGGTCACACTAACACACAACTAGTCTTGTGCAAACACCCTTGCTCTTCGTAACATGGTCCGACCATTTGGTGCCGCGCCCCTTTTGGATCAAGCTTGCCACATGGGCGACATTTTCGCCGAGCTGGAGGCGAAATTGCAGCGGCTGGCGTTGTTTGAGCAGGGCGCGCTGGAGGACATGGCGCCGTCTTGAACGATTCCCGATATACCGGCCACACCACATTCGCAGGCGCATTATTGATATCCAACACGGCGTTGAGGTTGTATCATCACCCACACTACTACTCGGCATTGCCCCGGCGGCTCTGCTTTCATTCGAAACCTCGATACCACGACACATATCTTGTCTTACCTTCCCTTACCTTACCGACCGAGCCATCTATCAACGTAGCTTCCAGCTTCTTTTATCATCATCAGTCATTCTTATTTCTTGGGGGCGTTGTTGTGTGTTCTTTTTTTCTGGGTTTCGGCGCGGGTCTTTGTTGTTGGTTTGCGCGCTTGGGGGAAAGGGGAGGTGGGGTGGACGCGTGTGTGCGCTATCTATCATTATGGAGATGGAGGGTTTATTCGATCATGGGGGGAGGAGGGTTTGGGTTACAGCCTTTTTGCGATAGCAGACGCATAGGTGGGGTTGGGTAGTGGAATGGATGGACAGGGGAGGACTTGGTGCTTGCGGAAGGATAAGATAAGGGTGGTCCAAGTCGAATGAGATGAATTATTGCCGTTACATGTGCGCACGTGATTTGAGTGATTGACTGTGCGTGGATGGGGATTAGTGCGTTGAGGGGGAGGGTATAAAGCCCGTTCGAGGGAGGGGGTCTCGCTTTCTTCATCACACAACGGGTTTGCTCCTCTTTCCAAAAACAGACGAGCCGAGAATTCATGGAGTGTTGCGCGCTGTTCGGTTTCCAAAAAGCAGAGTGCGAGACGCACATGTTCTCAGAGCAGTCGAAAAGTTGACATACAACGACGTATGATTTCCGCACCTGCACCAAAAATACAGGGAAGAAGCAGCATGCGTGTGTGTGCTGCGGCGTCCTGTCCCCACCCGATGCGATTCGCTAGGCTATAAAGTCCTCTTTTTTCCTTCCTCACTTGCTTCGACACAACATCTCTTACTGTTCCATTCTTCCAAAATCGAAAGTTGCTCCCATAGATGGGAAGAAGAGTCTCGGTCCGTCTCAACATGCACCATAGCAACAGTTATGATATCTTGCTTTTCTGCGAGGCTCGAAAATCAGCAGTGGGAAGAAAGAATGTTCTGGACTTGTGCCGCGTTTGGGCAGATCGAGCGTGTGGAAATGGCCAAAGATTAGAGATGTAGATATGCGTAAGTTTGACCTGTGGGAGTTTGGGCGGGCGTATAAAATCCTGCCCTTTCGCGGCCATCTTCCTCCATCGCGCTTCAATGTTCCAAAAATTCCTCCCTTCGGGCCATGGAATTGTGTGCCCTGTGGATCGTCTCAAAATCCCAAAGATTTCCGCATATGCTTACCAAGATCCCTGCCTCGAGAAATGGATGAAGATTGGTCTCACGCGCCGGCACTTACAAAAGTAGCGAGAGTGCTTTGCATGTCTTCTCCGCGCTGTCTTCTGCGCGTGTATGGGGCTGGGCTGCGACAGGTGAAACATATAAAACCTCTTCTTTCTCTCGGCCTTTGCCTCCTGTATCGAATATCCGGCCTTTTCCCTCGCCCTCCAAAAAGCAAACAACTATCCGAAGATGAGATTGCCAAGTATTCCGACTGTCCAAAATCAAAGTTCCGGCAGCCCGCCGATATGTGCAAAAACTGATCACAAGGCTGATAAATGTGTGGAGAACTCCAAAACTCGAGTATGTTTTTGTGATGGTTCTGCGGCTGTGGGCGCGCGGTTTGGCTACCTGAGAGGTGGATATAAATATCCACCTGGCTGCTTCTCTTCGTTCATCAAACATCCGAAAATTCTTGTGTGTTCTTCAAAGGAAAGTTCATAATATTTTCATGAGAGTCGGTGCCTTTCGGGACCTCCAAAAACGAAACCGCCATCGACCATGATCTCTGGAAAGGCCAGAGAAGCTTCATGATATTGCGTCCTCCAAAATCAGTTCATCTTCTTCCAATGTTTTTCTGCTGCCTGTGCGCATGGTCCAACTAGCAGAGATATATATAAAGCTCACCCGAGATGCCCTCCTTCTCTCTTCTACCACACAAAGACACGTCAACCATCTGCTCTTTTCACAAAAGCCACCTTCTGTTGTCCTTATGAGATTTTTCTTCTTCCGAGACTCCAGAACCTATGAACTCTAGTCCTCATGATCTGTGGAAGACCCGAAAGTTTGCGATTGAAATGCAATGTTTGCAATTACATGAAGAACACGCCTATGAAGATTACTGCGTCTTTTCTTCCCAACTGTTGGGAGCCATGTCTAACGTACAGTATCGATGTGGGATAGTCAAGTAACACAGAGCTCGCGTGTAACAACACCACGAACAGTCAAAATCCAACGCGCGTAGAGATAGCAGACAAATCAATCAATCATCTACTCAACTCGTTGCAACGACCGTTACTTGATTCAACCCCATACCTTTGCCGTGTCAACACCAACTGTGGGCGTGGTCAAGGTCGCAAGGGTACATAAACCTCGCTATTTCTATACCTATTCTTTAACACTACATTTGGATGTTTAATTCTAAAAGCAAAGAAAAGAAGATGGATGACGGCCTGTGGTTTTTGCCAATTTTGAAATATATGTGGAAGAGGGTGATGTTCCGAGACTGAGACTGAGGCTGGAGACGAAAGAAGTGAATGATACCGACATGTCTTTCTCTGAGCAGATGCGAGGACATTTTATTGCGTAATGTGCAACTAAAACGCTTCTACTCCATGCATATGCGCATATTTACTGCCACCGGTAGCAAATGAGGTACTTGAAAAGTGTTGATACGGCAAAGGTGAGGTTGAATCAAGTAACGGTCATTGCAACGAGTTGAGGTGGATAATTCATTGATTCTTGGAGGTGGGCTGCAGCTCGCGTACGAACTGAATCCCACCCCACGGCACGGGCCACACACGTGGTCACGTGCTCGTCACGTACCTACGGTGGCCCGAAACCAAGAGCAACCAACAAAAAGATATGTCTTTCTATTGGTGCGAATCGCAGCATGTGTTGGTAGGGCTTCGCACTAGTGCTGAGAGGAAATAATTATAACTAGGAATGCATTCTGTTCGGTGATTGTTGTTGACTTTTTACTGAGGAGGAGAACTACAGAAGAGATAGGCTCAGGGGTTCTGGTCTGAGCGCTGCTCGGACGCCGCGATCAGTGCGCCTGATCGCGTAGTTGAGATATTGACGATACTTGTGATCCGACAGCATGAATGATTTTATGTCTTTCGTACTTCTTTGTAGACACATTTGTGTGCCCGGTTTGAAGCGATATATAAAGGCCTTTGAGATCCAATTCTGTCTTGCTTCTTTAATTGATTGTCGATATAGATTAATTTCTAAAATGACGCGAGCGAACATATGGTTCGTCCAAGTCTCATCTGTTCGCAACTAAAGTCACCTCAGATTTGTGTTATATCTTTAAAAAGAGCAGCACGAGATGCAATAGCCATTTTGTTCGACGTACAAAACTAGATATGAGAAACAAATATCTTCTGCGCATCTACGTATGCCCTCTACGTTTCTTTTTCTTCAGAACGCTGCTGTCTCAATACATGTAAAATAAGCACAGTTCGAAAAAGTCGTAGAAGATGGCAGAGATCAGTTCTATGCTGCGCTTGTATCGGGCTGAGCAAGGGACAAGAAAAGCACTATCCTATGTCCCATGGCTTGGCTACGGGGAGTCCAACATACAGAAAAGCTCCAAAAGCTAAGAAATCTGTATATATATTCTGATGCATTTACTCCTTTTGCAATTCATCACCACATTTGCTCTTTGCTCGCCCAAAACTCAAATACAGCCCAAGCGATGGATTCTGTTGCCTGCTGTGGTGTCCAAAAGCACATCGAAACTAGATGAATTTGATTGCATGAAGTAGAGATCATTTCACCTACGACATGTGACCACTTCCATGGAGCATGGTAGTCGAAGCAGAGTCTTCATCGTAATCATACATGAGGTTTAAGTGTTGTGGCACTGCACTCGTATTCCCTACTTCGGTTAGTCAATGCGAGCAATGCGAGATCTGGTGCGATGCGCAGTCACAGCATCCTGCACTTCAGTAGTCAGCCTCATCATGACACAGCAACGATTAGACCTATTGGATAAAGCTGGCATTGTGCCGAATAATCGACATGTAAGATGTATGCTACCACAAGCTCAACAACATTCCCCTATGTTCTAGTCATTTCTTTCGGCCACCACTTTTGGTAAACTCTCCGGACTAAAGTTACTGATTGTTAGGCTTGCGGTTGCACAAGTGTCAGTATGGCATGTATGCGAGCAATACTCGAGCGTAAGCCCATCATGCATATGAGTTGTGCGATCGTTGTACAATCGAGGGTGTGTCTTCTAACGACGAACGCGCGTGTCAGCAAGCGATCATATGGTATCCTTCAGGCAAAGCGCAAGTTTCGAAGGTCAAGATCGATAGAGTGAGTAGTCCCAACTCCAGTGCGACACGAGCGGGGTTGGCTCCTGCGACTGCATCTGGAGTACTATCTAGAAGGGTTGGTTCGGTATACCGAGACACCGAGGAGGCTCGCTGATTTGCTTACTGGACATGAATAAGTCGAAGTATGAGGATCTGACTGGCGAATTGTGTGTAGATCGCTGTCAGCCTTCATGCAGTCAGCCCGCAGTAACCTTACTCATCACTAGCCAGAATGTTTATGTCTTCGACTCTTCAAGCAGGAACAATCTACTTGCTCATATTCATACCGAGCTTCCACCATCGATACAGATATTCTGACCCGTGATACTTCTGCTCAGTGCCAATACCCTGACCTGCTCAGCACAATCCTCCACCGTCGCCAAGCGCTTCAACTTCGTATTCCCAATTGCTGCATTCCTCTTGCTCTCCGGGAACTTGAGTCCCCACTCTGTCAGAAGCATACCAGGGCTAATGCTGTTCACTCTAATCTTTGGCGCCAAAATCACAGCCAAGCTCTTCGCGAGGTGAATCTGCGCCGCTTTGGTGACTGCATACGGCACGCTTGACCCCGAAGGCTTTACCCCAGCAACACTCGCCGTGCTGATGAATGCGCCTTCGGTCTCGGCCAGCGCGTCTTTAGCGGCGTAAGCAAGCCACAAGTGCGTCTTGACGTTCATGGTGAAGCACTTGTCCCAGTCTTCGTCGTTGACTTGCTGCTCGATGTCTGTGAATGTGGTCATGCGCGTCCAGCCCGCATTCGATACCACTACATCTAATCTCCCCATCGTCTCAATAGTCTCTTTCACGAGATTCTGCACCGATGTTTTCGATGACATGTCCGCTTGAACGAGGTGAAAGCGCGGGTTTGACTGTGAAGAGCTGCCTTGGATGGAAGAGAGTTCTTTTATCAGAGCATTGGCCCGGTCAGAGTTGGATGAGTAATTGATCACCTATTGTGTGTTAGCATGGCAGTTTGCTCCGTCGTAGTGGTTTTTCTGGCGGGTTTGGAGCAGTGAAACGTACCACGCGGAAGTCTGGCGCGAAGACGCGGGCGATTTGAGCGCCTAACCCTGCGGAGCTGGCGGTTATCAGCGCGACTTTGACAGCTGCCATGGTTGTACTGATGGGATAATAGAGCTATGAGTTTCAATTATTGTTCCAGCACGCTTTTGAAAGCTTTTTGGACGCGTCGTTCAGTCAAAGTACCGTGAAGCGCATCCACACGACCAACGCGGGGTACCGTACGGAACCATTCCGTGGCTTCCGAGATGGCACCTAAGACAGCTGACCTGTCCACGATACCAACCCTTCATCCCGGTAAACTTCACATCTCTACATTATGGCTTGCCATTTCATATGGTTATTTCAATTTTAGCAGCCAGCAAAAACTCTTTCGGGATACGAGAGCACCGGCTACGTGTATTTGCACTACGCACAGCGCCAAATCTAGCATTCTATTCCACTGCTTACCTTCAACTGTATCTTGATCTCTACAGGCTTGCGAAATAAATCTCCAGGAAACCTTGAGCAGCTTCTTTTTGGTATAAAGCAAGCTAGAAAGCAAGACAATGGATGATTCCGCGATGCACATGACACCGCCAAAGATCTTGACGTCCCGCCAGCCATGTGTAGCAGAGGCCTGCAGGATTGCGCCGTCGACAGGAGCCATAGTCAGGGCAGGGATCGAGATCGCGAGGAACACTACGCCTAGCCTGTATCCAATCTCTGGAAGAGGCGAGACAGAAACGGGAAGGGCGCCAGAAAGGGCCATGAAGGCTCCTGATGCGAACCCAAACATGATCGCGAAACCAATGTCGATGGAAGCTTCAGAGGCGGGGATCCAGACGGCGAACTCGCAAATGCCAGAGATTGTACAGGCGATGATGAACATGTTCCATCTGCCAATTTTGTCAGCACCCCAACCGGCAGCCAGACGACCGAAGAGACTGAATGTCATGGTCAGTATTCTGCAAATTCCGTCTGGACACAGAAACTCACCTCGCGCCATTAAAGATCGCTATCATGTACTGCGACATTTCATCCGACATATGCGCCTCCTGAAAGGCCTGGACGGCCAAATAGGTGATGTGTATCAAAATCCCATAAGTCGAGATCGCAATCCCCAGAAGTAAAAGCACAAACGGCATTTCCGTGTACGGCGCAGCAAGGCGGCCGACGGGCATCTTCTTGGCCACAGGCGGGACCCTTGGCCGGACCGTCAGGATTGCAACAATTTGCAGGCCTAGAACAAGGGAGGCTCCAGTCCTGATGACCCAGGGATATCTGACACTCATGATCACGCGGGTAATCATGATGGGGAAGATGACACCGCCAACGGACGATCCAGTCACCATGATGCCCATAGCTAAGCCACGCTTCTTCGCAAAGTAGGTCGAGACACACGCAAGAGCTGTAGTACAATCAGGTTGGATCCAACATCGGAAGAAGAGCTGGACCTACCAGGGAAATAGAGGCATGCAACACCGACAGCACTACACAAACCCCGCGACAGCAGGAACTGGTAGTATTTCTTGGCCAAGGAAGCCATCATCAGTCCAAAGACGTGGAGAAATGTCCCGCCGACCATGAGCAGCCGCGGCCCATGTTTGTCGTAGATGTAGTCGACAAATGGACCCAAGCCGAAGAGCAAGAACAATTGAAGTGAAGGAATCTAGGCAATGGTGCTGCTGGAGAAATTCCTCAACGGGCCGACCTCGTAGTATTGCTAAAAGCTACCCATGCCTATGAATGTTAGCGAGGAGTAAATGGTGGACCAAAGTGCGACGTACAATTGATCCAACCCAGACTAGTAAAGAAGCAACACCACGCCCCCAACAGCACTAGCCATGCAGCAGTGCCACCATCAGGCGGACTCGGATCTTCGATCTTGATAACTTCTTCTGGATCATCGCCCACAACTTGCTTGGCAGAACGGCCATGCATTGGCGTGTCAATTTCGGCTTTGTACAGGATGCTAGTCATTGTCACATAAGTTGGTCGCTTTCGACAAGGAGGAAGAGTCTTTCGATGGGCAGGCTCAAGACATGACTAGGAGCAGTAGAGGTAAAGCAGCTCCTAGAAACATCGGGTAACATTCTCTTATCGTCACTTCGTCGCGCATGTATTTTGTCAGCAGTCGCAGAGTGTGACTGATTACGAAAGATTTCGCGTCGTCGTAGCGAGAGGCATTTACGAATGGCTAATGTTTTCAGTGGCGCGTTGCGTTCATGCTCACAACTGAAGCAGATGCCTCACGTGTTAGCGCATCATAGGTGCGGAGGTTCCGCATTTCTTCAGGTATAAGACAGGATCGTGGAATTGGCTTGAGTAAACACGTGCGAGGCTAATCATATTTCCAGCGACACAGGGAATGCCACCATTTTTACCACGCACCATAATCTCATGTTGGGGTGCCGTGATCGGCAGGTCTGCCGGCTTACCTAGCAGAGGACGAACAATCACCCGATTCGTGCCTTGGCGCATTTTTGTATGTATGGGGCGCCCATTTGTGCGAATCGGTGCAACGCGCTCGAGAACCTTCTACGCCCAGACCTGATCCACCAATAGGATGCCCTCGGGCTATACGGATTAGATTCTTACAGTTCACATCCCTATTTGGCACTGCTTGCCTGTAGTAAACAGGGCGCGTGCTGCTCTATGGGAATCGATAAAGACGAGAGAATAGCACCATCTTATGGTGTGAAAATCGTGTTCCCGATAGCTCCTGGGCTTTTATGTAGCACCAAATCCATTGCCATTCGAACGTCTACTCTGTCTGTTCGACTACGCATGCGCTGAGCTGACTACAGATCCAACAAAGGCCCTCGAGGATGGACGCAGGCCCAGACTAAGAAATGTTCCCATCTGACATAAGCGGGGTGCACCATACCATAGGTAGTCAGCCTGCGAGACACGGTCAGCAAGCCTTTTAGTGAACCAAAGATCAGCATCCAGTCGGAGTATCTGTTACCCCACTCCGGTACATAGAAAACGAGCGTACCATTGGTTAGCACTGGATCGCTGCACTTGACGGTCACAATAAGCACCCGGGATGAACGAGCCCCCCACGAACTGACGAATACTAGTTCACCATATATAAGAGCTGGGGGACGAGCCGCGCAACGAGCCTCATAACAATCTCGTTGAACAAACACCTACCAAGTGAAAAAATCGGGAGTCGCGGGGAGAGAAAACAGCGGAGAATGTCTCATCGACAGTCGTGCGATCGCTGCCGCCAGCAGAAGGTGAGATGTGGTCGAGGTGAAAGTTCGAGGGAGAAGAACAACGACCTTCCTCCCTCTCCAACCTCTCCAACCTCTCCAAAAAAGGCCCAACTTCCTCGTTGTGAACGATGTGCGAAAGCGTCTGTGGAATGTGTCTACAGCTGTACGTATGCTTCAGTACGAATAGCAGAAGATGAGCGACTAAGGACCCAAATATCACAGTTACTCGAGTCGCACTCAAATCCCGCTCCGAGCGTCGTTCTGTTGCAAAATCGATACAGAAAGACACAGATACAGAGCTTGTGGACCTCCGCGGTTCAACAACGTGGTTCGAGCAAGGTGTATCTGGGGCATTCTATGCGGACGGCACCCTGCAGACGGGTGGACCGACCCTAGCGCCCCTGAGTGCTGACTATGGAGGCCTGACTGGTCCATTTGTTGGGGATAGCGCTGCCATGAGCTTCAGCGACTGGAACCCGGACATTCAGCCAACATCCTTGGCAAACCCCGCTTCTCTGCCGCCCGCTCCACGCACGGCAGACAGCTGCGAAGATAGTGAAGACATTGTTGTGGAAAAACACTTCAACGATGCTCTGTCACTGCAGCTAACGTCCTTGAGCCAACAAGCCGCGCAGGCTGTGCGCTGTCTCACCCGGTCTAGCCAGGGTCATACGCCCCTGACAGTATCATCGCCCCAGGTGAATGTGGCATTAGAAGCGACGAACACCCTGACGAGAATCATAAATAATGTCACCACATCACATCGGAATGATGTACTCCTGGATCCAACCACGACAAATCTTGGCCTCACTTTCTCCGCACTCGCCTCGCACCAACAAATTTTGGCTCTCTTTCGAGCGATCTGCGACGACATACACTTATGTCTGCAGTCGAAGACGGGTTACAAGCACCATAATCGACAACTAAGTAACTCCGGGCAATCATGTGACGTTGGGCCGTCATCGGTAGCCCAGTTTGTCATGGTGCTTCAGCTGTTGATGCACCTGATCAACCGCATGGATCGGAGTCTTTTCCAAAACGGTCTGTCCATACGACATGACAGTATGTCCAGCGGTTATATTACACCCCTAACGCCGCCTGGTGTAATGTCCCCATTCACGATTGACCCTCTCCAGACCGAGCTATCATCTGGAGCTTCGTCGCCACAATTTGGTCTTCTCGTCCTCGTTCAGGACGTAGTGGGTACCGTCAATAACGAGCACGAGAAGCTGAGACAGTCCATCCAGCGATTACAAACAGAAATGGAGCTCACGGCACATTATTAGTTCAAGTTCAGTTGAAGATCACGGTGTCCTTTCTTTCATCTACATTCACGGTGCTCATGTCATTCCAATTCAACATATAGAGATGAAGACATGGATGGAGTATTACTGGTAGTCTACTAGCTGGACACACTGAATTTTAATGGGAGGGTGACGCTGCGGCCTAATCGGGTTTGGTGCGATGGCTGCGGTGTGGTAGCCACTTCGACCACATCACCTATTCTACCCCCCAGATTTCCACCACCACTGCGTTTCTGCTACTTCTTGGGCTTAGACAGTGCTTTTGAAGCTTTGCGCTTACTGGTTTGGGAAGTTTTAAGAGCTTTTTGACGGTCTCTCTCTTCTTTTCGGCGTTGGTTTTCAGCCGCTCTCTCAGCCTTCTGAGCCTCCTTCACCTCACGCTTTGCCTTAGCAACCTCTTGCCTCTCCTCTCGGTGCTTTTGATCAAGTATCTTCTTGGCTTTTTGAAGCTCTTATTTGGTGTGATTGGCTGCCTTTTGGGCTACTTTTGCGTTGTCTTTTATAGTTATATCACGTCTCTCTTTCTCAAACCGCCTTGGTGAGTACCAAGCAGCGTCAGTATAATTCTTTTTGCTCCCTCTAGTAAGCAGACGTCTATTATGGCTTATGCGCTTATTTTGGGTGTCAAGTGATGCAGTAAGCCCTGTGTTTTCGTGCTGTAGAAGCTTAGTTTCGGTGCCAGCGCGGTGAATTGCTCTCTTAAGCTTCTTGAACTGCTCATCATTCTGATCAACAACTAGCTGCTCCAATAACTGCTCTGTACGCCTCTAGTCTGCTGGTGAGAGGTGAGAGACGTCCACTGGATTAGTCTGATTAGGTGGTGTTCTTGGCCTGAACTTTTTGAGTACAACCGTCCGATCTTGTGGCTATATACCAGTAGCTTCAAAAGCAACTTTGATGTTGGATTCAAACGCTGCAGAGGCCCAGGCTCGCTTGAATATGCTATAGAAATCCGGCTTTTTGACTGGCAGAAGCCCCTAAGAGCGTTGCTGTTGCTGACGAAGTTCAGATGAATAGGCAGTTGAAAGTGGGCTGAAAATCCCCACATCAAGTGGCTGAAGGCTGTGGGTTGAATGAGATGGATACTTCATGACAAGTATACGAATCTTAACTGCATGCTTCAAGAATTGCATAGATATATGGCTGCTGTGGCCATCCATGATGAGTAATCGCCATGATCTTCGAGCTTTTTCTTTTGTCTAGTCGTTAAAGCGCTGTATATAAGCCATGCTAAGCTCTATATTGGTCCAGCCGTTCGGAAATAAGCTGACAATAACGTCCTCTGCTTCGGCCGGTATATCCATCACCAAGTTTGACCAAATAGCTCGCTTCTTGCCTTGGTAAATAAGACACGTTAGCAGCTTCGTCCCATCTCCGCAGATAGTGGGAGCAACGGTAGCCTACTCTCTGTTACTATCTTGAATAGGTACATTACTACCTTTGCTCTCCTATACAGCCTACTAAACACTTTGGTTAGCTTAGCTTCAACTCTAATTATAAAGCCCTTCTTATCTATATAGTATGATAGACGCTGCTCTATCTCATATTCTGCTACTTTCTCAAACAACAGATTAAAGTATAAGTCGTACTTCTCGAGAGAATCGGCCTGGTTACGTACGCGGTCGATGCTGGGTCCCCATCGAGTGAATATTTCGTCTTGGTTGTAGTTGAGGAAGTTGTCAACCTAGCTTTGTAAGAGCTCTCTGCCGGCTATCTCGCTTGCGAAATTTCGCATCATCTCTCGTGTAGGTGAAAGGCCTTTCAGATAGAGCTTATTAAGGTATTCTATAAGTCCTCTTTGCTGTTGTGGGTGTATGGCTTGCGATTCTGCGACACGGTTGGCTCTTGGGCGTGAGACGCCTCTCCATCTTCGGGAGACTGCAGTGCAGCTGCAACTATACTTGCCAGCAACTTCCTGGTACATGTATGATTCTATCCGCTCGCGCAATTCTAAATCTGCAATTACTTTGTCGACCCTGTTCATAGTGGTTGAGATATCTTCTGTTGAAAGTAGTGGGTAGTCCGGTGGTTGCGGTGTTCGTGTGCGTGGGCCTACCATGTCCGTGCGCGTGATGCCCGCGTCGCGTGATGCCCCGCGAACAGCATCTCTACGAGCTCAAAAATGAGGCTGCAACAACGCGTACGATAGCTACTATCACGGGATCTCTTGGTGGTTTAGTTAATGAGACCTTGCGATCATTTTTTACCATTTGAGTTTACTTGGAAGCTTGACGTTTCGCCCACGTGACGTCGTCCTTGGTGGAGGAGACTGTGCACGTTCAGGGACTGTACGAGCAGCTGCATCACCACCTGAGCGTTTCTGACACTTGCTGCTTGATGAGACTGCTCGTGAGGCTTTGTGCTTACTCTTCTGGGCCGTTTGTATAGCTTTCTTGGTGTTTTGAGCTGCAATTCTAGCTGCTTTCTCAGCAGCTTTCTCAGCCTTTCCTTTCTCCTTCAATACCTTGGCTTTCTCCCTCGCCACACGCTTCTCTTCTTGAATTTTCTGCTTATACAACGTAGTAGCATCCTTAAGCTCCTTGTTGTTTGCTTTTTGGAGTTGTAGCTCCTTCTCTTCCCTTTGCTTCACCACCTCTCGGGCACATGCCTCTCTGATCTTTCGAGGAGACCAGAAGACTGCACCACCGTGGTACTCTTGGCGCTGTTGAAGGTCAAGGACTTTGCCCTTCTTGTGCTTCTTTTTAGTAGTAAGAGCGTCGCGAAGTCCTTCATTTTCAACGTTGAGAAGCTCGTTTTGCACCTGCAGATGGTGGAGCATCAGAGACAGCTCCTTTGACTCCTTTGCAGCAGTATCCTTCACCGCAGCACGTACAAGACGCTCTGATTGCAGCCAATGAGCTTGCCCTAGTTGCTGAGAAACTCTACCGTCGTTTGCAGCGTTGTTCAGAGTCTCATCAGTGAAGCGTTTGAGAATAACCTCTGGCTCCATAGGCCATATTCCTGTGGCTTCAAAAGACTTGACGATGAGCTCCTTCCTGAAGGAGACTTGCCAGGCGTCCCAGAACAGCAGGAAAAATTCCCCTTTCTTCATAGAGACTAGCCCTTGGCTGCGGTGAAGGAAGGTAGTGAGGGCGTCGGTATAGGCGTCTGAGAGTGGCTTGAACATAACCACATCGAGCGGTTGGAGTACGTGGGTGGCGTGAGGAGGAAACACTGCAAGGAGTGTACGATGTCGGTCACAGTAGTCGATGAAGGCCTTCGTTAGGTGACTGCCATGGCCATCAAGGAGGAGTGATCGGTAGTCTCTGCCTTGACGAGCTTTCTGCTTCGTACAGCGCTGAAAAACCTGCTCAAGCCAGGCCAAACCTACGTCATCGTTCGTCCAACCTGATGTAGATGAGGTGATAAAAACGTCGTGTTGCCTTGCCTCTATGTGTTCCACCCAGCTCGATTGTAGTGTGCAGTTATCAGACTGGTAGATGATACCTGGCGGTAAAGGTGTCCCATCAGCACACGTCGTTGCCACAACAGTTACCCATTCGCGTGACCCATCCTGAAGGTTATCCCTGACTTCTTTACGCCCCCATTGCCTCCTGCTGAACACTCGTTTAGAGCGCTTGAGTACACCTATCATGATGCCTTTCTCATCCATATTGTACGTGTGCTGCGGTTGTATATTGTACTCCTTCATCTTATCATGCAGCAGCTTAAAATATTGCTCAAATTTGACTTTGGAGTTGGCTTGGTGGCGTACAGCGTCGATACCGTCAGTCCATTTAGAGATGAGATGGTCGTGGTTGCGGCAGAGGAAACGCGTCACCCAGGACTCTGAGACTCGCTGATGAGCAATCTCAGAGGCAAAAGTTCGTATCATAGCCCTCGTGGGAGCTAGCCCACGCGTCGTAAGGTGCTCAATATACTCTACAAGCTCTATCTCCTGGTAGTGGTTGAGTTTCTGTTGATGAGCGTTCTTAGCTTCAGATGAGCGCGTCACACCCCTTAACCTTCGCCCCAATGTAGATCTCTCAACACCGAAGCGATCCGCATATTCTTGTAATACAAATTGTTCTTCTGGATTGTGCACTTCGATTGCTGCAATTGCATCGTCAATTGGTGCCATAGTCGTTGAGATAGAGCGCGTTGAAGTTGTGGTGTTGAGACAGGATTTGGTGTTCGCGGGGCATCACGCGCACAGACATGGTATCGATAAGATGCGGCGCAGCACAACGCACATCGCATGCAGTTATTCAGCCTCGCTGCGGTGGTTTCAGCCCAGGCGCTTGCCACTTCGCCACCTACACGACGCCACCCTCCTCTCTAATAGCTCTTTATATGCCCTTGCTTTGTCCGCCAATCTTGTCTGGGTATGGATCCGCTCAGCGTCACAGCCAGCATCATCGCAGTGCTCCAGCTCTCGGCCAAGGTCCTTGGATACCTTAATGACGTTAAAGATGCGTCGAAGGATCGGGTCAAATGTGCGGTTGAGGCCTCGAACGTGCACAGTCTCCTTGTCAATTTGAGGTTCCGCCTTGAGGAGGGTAACATCCATGCGCCGTGGTTCACCGCTGTCCGAAGCCTGGGAGTTGAGAATGGACCGCTCGACCAGTTTAAGCAAGCGCTAGAAGCACTGCAAACTCAGATAACGGATGAAGGTCGATTACAACAGGCAGGTAAAGCGCTAGTGTGGAAATTCAAGAAGGAGGAAATTGCTAGCATTTTAGTCCGAACTGAGCGTTTAAAAACGCTCGTAGGGATCGCGTTACAGATGGACCACTTGTAAGCCTTAGCGTAGCGTTATTATGTCATGTCGCTTACATGCAGGAGCAAGCTATCTCAAGCTATTCAAGACGATACTAACTTCGTTCGAACACGCGTACCCGCTATACAATCTGGGGTCGACCAGATTCAGCAAAATCAAGCTGATGCAACGCACAGGGAGATAGTAGAATGGATCTCGCCTACCAGCTACCCCGCTCAGCAATCGGATATCATACGTCGTAGACAGGAGGGGACGGGACAGTGGTTTCTCGACGCGCCCGAGTTTGCAAGGTGGCTCGATGCGCCAAAGGGCACTCTCTTCTGCCCAGGGATTCCTGGCGCCGGCAAGACGATGGTGGCTGCGATCGCGATCGACCACCTGTTGCAGTCTACGCAGAGCAGGTCGACAGGAGTTGCGTACGTTTACTGCAACTACAAAGTGCAGGCAGAGCAGGACGCCTCTAGCATGCTGGCAGCTATTGTCAAGCAGCTGGTGCAAGGTCAGCTGTCAGCGGTGGAGCCCGTAGAACGACTGCACAGGAAGCATTGCAACCGCGGCACGAAGCCGTTGGTTGAAGAGATCTACAGCGTCCTCCGAGAAGTGGTTGCGAAGCATTCCATGGTCTATGTAGTGATCGACGCTCTAGACGAGTGTCGAGATAGCGACGGCACTCGAAGTCAGCTTCTAGCTAGACTTAAAGACTTACAAGTAGGACATGATGTCCGCATCATGGCCACTGCGCGGTTCATACCGGAGATCCAAGCTGAGTTTCAAAGAGCGGTAAAGCTAGAAATACAAGCTAGCGATGAAGACGTGAGGCGGTATGTAGCCGGTCAGACGCACCGACTGCCTAGATGCATTCAGCGTGACCCTGCGCTGCAGGCCATGATGCAAGACAAGCTTGCAGAGGCGGTAAACGGCATGTATGCGATCTGTTTACACTCAGGAAAAATGCTAGCTTACTAGTTTTTAAGGTTTCTTCTTGCCCGCCTGCACACAGACTCGCTCTTAGACAAACGGACAGTAAAAGAAGTCAAGTCAACGTTGGGCCGACTCTCGAAAGGCTCGGCTGCAATCAACGCTGCATATGACGAGGCTATCCAGCGCATAGACGGCCAACTAGACGGAGATAAAGGGCTGGCTAAGAGGGTCCTGTCGTGGATCACGTACGCAAGGAGACCGCTTACCACGACCGAGTTGTGCTGTGCTCTGGCAGTGGAGCATGATGAAGCAGAGCTCGATCCAGAAAGTGTTCCTGACGTCGAGGACCTGCTATCCGTGTGTGCTGGCCTTGTCGTTGTTGATCAGGAAAGTGCTATCATCCGTCTTGTGCATTATACTACGCAAGAGTACTTCGAGCGCGTCAGAGACACCTGGAACCCAGATGCCCCGCTGCAGATTGCCTTAACCTGCCTTACCTACCTATCGTTCGATGTGTACAAAACGGGCAGCTGCTCCTCTAACAAAGACTATGAAAAGAGACTCAAGGAAAGCAAGTTCTTAGACTATGCAGCTAAGCACTGGGGCGAGCATGCTACGACGGTCGAAAAGAAAGTATGTGCGATGGTCTGTTCATTCCTTTCCAACGATTGCTTGGTGTCAAGCGCTACGCAGGTACTCTTAACTCCGACATATAAGTACCTTAATTATAGCCAGGCATACCCAAAGGACAGCACAGGAGCACATCTTGCAGCGCGATTCGGATTGTCAGTCTCTCTAGAGACTATAATTCAGCAAAAAGGACAACAAAGAAAAGCTGTATTAACAAAGAAAGACAGCGAGGGTCAGACTTTACTCTACCTCGCAGCAGAGAGCGGACATTATATAACAGCAAAACTACTGATCGACATAGGCGCCGAGGTCAATGCGCAGGGTGGACACTACGGCAACGCACTCCAGGCAGCTTCATCTAGAGGCAACGAGGCGATTGTGAAGCTGCTGGTTGACAAGGGCGCCGACGTCAACGCGCAGGATGGTCAGTACGGCAACGCACTCCGGGCAGCTTCATCTAGAGGCCACGAGGCGATCGTGAAGCTGCTGGTTGAGAAGGGCGCCGACGTCAACGCGAAGGGTGGTCAGTACGGCAACGCACTCCAGGCAGCTTCATATGGAGGCTACGAGGCGATCGTGAAGCTGCTGGTTGAGGGGGGTGCCGACGTCAACGCGCAGGCTAGGCACTACGGCAACGCACTCCAGGCAGCTTCATCTAGAGGCTACGAGGCGATCGTGAAGCTGCTGGTTGAGAAGGGCGCCGGGTTTCGCCTCAACCCTGCTTACTTCCGATCATTCCGGTATATCAGCACGTAGACTGACTTCAATTCAACATTAGTGTTACTATCAATTCTGCTGCTCAATAGCCTATTACATGAACCGTAACAAGGTAACACCAGGGTTAATATCAGAGCAATGTTGTCAGATATGAGCAAGGCTGGCCGTATCACAGGCTCGCTGGAATGGACCTGCATGGAATGGACCGCGCAGCTGGTCGCATAAGGGCAGGGGATAAAAGCCACCTGTTCATACATCAGACCAACAAGACGAATCGATCACTTCAATCATCAACATTATCACGAACCCCTTAAATCTGACAAATGTTCATCCCCACAGAACGCAATTCAGCTGGAGATGGCACGTTGGCTGCTGCGTTTCGGCTGGAAATGAAAGCCTATAGCACATCGCCTCTAAGCACGTCAGTCGCACACGATCCGGCCCTGCCGACGAATGCGACAAGATTGCAGTGGGCCATGTACGCACAGGCTAACAGCAGGCAAAGTCGTAGTATTCCCTGCGCGCTGCCTGTGGACTTTGAGGGCACCACATATTCTACGGCCAAGTGTACGGCAGCAATGTCACATGTGACAGCCCTCGATGCTTCGGTCATCCTTGTGAACAAAAATCTTCAG
The DNA here is from genome assembly GCA_022559985.1 of Parastagonospora avenae f. sp. tritici 18332-5. Lineage (NCBI taxonomy): Eukaryota > Fungi > Ascomycota > Dothideomycetes > Pleosporales > Phaeosphaeriaceae > Parastagonospora > Parastagonospora avenae. The sequence goes on along the minus strand of JAFJTR010000043.1, from coordinate 99,724 downwards.
ATAGGAAAAATACGCTAGTGAAAGCAAATTTGTCGATAAATAGTTCTCCCTAGAGCTTGTCTTTCACGATAGCAAACTTGAGCTCCTCAAGTGTCTCGTTCCAGAGCCTCTCGCCCGTTTGGCGACCCTGGTCTGTATACATAGTCTTTGGCCAGCTGCGATTGGTCAATATTGATGCAATGTACGGCATTTGGGAATCATTTTAGACTCACGCTCTGATGACCCAATCAGTCCATGACCCATGGCTCTCCTCACCCAAGACGAGAGATGAGTGCAAGTATATGCGAGACGCATCTGCAGGGTGACGACCTATGAGACCCATGAAGGCGCTTAGAACGATGCTCATAATCTTGGAGTCTACGTTGCGGAAGAATGTTGTCCCTTTTGTAGCGCCAGGGTCGGTGCAGTTGATGATGACTTCTTTTGGATTGAGTGTTTGAGCCAATCTCGCTACGAACATCATGAGCAGCAATTTGGACAGGCCATACTGACCAAAGCCATTGAACTTTTCGGGCCGATCCAAGGGCTCCAGAATTCTTCCATTGCCCGGGTTCTCCAAGCTGAGGCCAAGGCTACCCCCAGAATTGACGATGGTAAGACGACCAGACTCAGACGATGAAGTTGTGGGTCTCAGCGTTGGTAGGAGAAGTAGAGGCAGCAGCGCAGTAGAAAGATAATCGATCTGTATCGTGACTTCGTGGCAAACGCCCTATTCGACGCGCTCGAAGTTGAGTTTTCCCAGGCCCGCATTGAGCACGGCGGCGTGGATTCGGTCAAGTTCACGCTCTGCCCGCAAGACAAACACCTACACTGAGCGGAAAGACTCCATATCGAGCTCCCACACTTCAATCCGAGCGTCTTGGAACTCCCGACGCAACGTGGCTGCGGCATGCTCTCCCTTTTCGACCGAGCGAACGCCCATGACAACCATGCTTGGCAGTAATCTCAAGAAGTTGCGGACGCTCTCGAAACCCAGACCAACATTGGCTCCCGTCACCAACACAGTCTTCCCAGAGAGCTCAGCGTGGGCGGGAATCACCGGCACGCGGGAAGACATCTGCTTCCAGAAGTTGTGGGCGAAGGTGGTTTGGTATGACGCTTGCTGTTTCAGTTGGGCAGACATGATGTGCGTCTGATTAGAGGTAAGCCGGGAACGGGTTCGCTGAAGCCGTGTGAATATTGCAGGTTTTGTGGAGAGAAAGCTCCGAGTTTTATGAATACTAAGATGGAATCTCGCAAAAGGTATTACTCTTAGTACAGCATCCCACCTTACCCAGGTAGATGTCGTTTAGATATAGGTAAGGCGGGAACGACGGCTCTGAGCCTCGAGGGATTAACAGGCGGGACGACACAAGTCCGCAATGCGGCATGTCAAGCAAATACATCTTGTGAATTACAGACTCAAAGCTGCAGAGCTAAGATTGTTATGTAGACTGTCGGACGCGTTGCGCCATGGACGTTCCAAAGTCGTGCCGACCTCCGCCAAAGCACCGAGAAAGGGCGGACTGTGTTGCGCCGTCTGCAGGAAGCCACGATTCTTGGAATACCTGCCCGGTGTGTGGGGAGGACTTTCAAGACATCAGAATGATGAGCGGCACTATAGGCCTACATTAAGCCAATTTTGTATTGCGCTACCCTAATGTCAAGGAACCCGAGGGCGCGATGGTCAACGCCACACCAGGTCGCGTCGCCCAAACCACGTCCATATGGGCGATGTACAACCAGGCTGGATTCTCTTGCAGTTTTTTGAGACATTGCGCGTATGCTCCTTCTCTCTCCCCGTCGTCGACTTTCTGCTTCGCAGCTTGAATTACTCCTCCTGAACTTTATCGTCGTGGTAACCCAGCCACCAGGTATTGCGCGACGCACTTGAAATTTTGTCATCAAAGGACGCGGAAAGTACTGTTGGGCGTTGAATCGAACAGCAGAAAAATTGCCCAGACACTAGAAGCCGAATACTACTGAAGTGTGGCCATGCTCAAGGCGACCGCGTCTATGTAGACGCAGGGAATCCACATTGTGCCTTCGCCGTGTGCAAAGGAAAAGGAGAAAAACAAAAAAAACATACAACAGCGGGGATTCGCCAGTGGTCACCCACCTGACTACTAATCCGCCGGTACAATGCTTATATATGGCTGAGCGGACGGGAAGCCTAGTTCTCATTGTCCTATGGTCGTATGTGGAAGAAGAGAATGCTGGCACAATTAATATACTGACCGCTTGGATATGTGTGGTGTTGTTCGTTCATGATCAAGAGTTGTCACTGAGCACAATTTTTCTAGCCGAATCGCCTTCTCGCGGACGTGAAAGCTTGTTTTCACTTGCTACCACCACAAAAACCACTAAAATGTCTTTACGGTATCGTGGAAGACGTAAACTAGTTCTGTAGGAGAGGAAACACCCCTAATCATTATGAGGAGCGAGGACGCCTCTTTCTTAGCAAGGAGAATAATTGGTGTCCTGGCTGTACCTAGCTTTGCTGCTAAATTGGTACAGCGCTTATTCACCAGAAGCTATTGGGGCAATCTCAGCGCGACCGTCGCTGGATGAAGTCTCACTTCGACAAGCCTTGGCGAATACCTCGTGGCTAGCCAGATTAGACCGTGCAAGGCTCGTAGAGCCTCACCACAGACACCTTTGTGGAGGTGACAATGGCGATCTTCACCACCGTGGGCGAATATTACTTGCTTTCTAAACCTGACTGGGACCCATTATGCGTCTAAAGTAACCCAATGAACTTCTCGCTGTGCCTATGACGGGACCATTAGGATCTTGGCTTGACGTTGACCTAGGAAGTGTAACGAGCACATCTTGAAGTAGCGCAATTGACCAAGGATTTGATCGACGTGAAGGACAAGTGTAAGAAGAGATCGTGGCCACGAGCAAAAGGCATCAACTGCTACTCAACAAAAGCACTGAGGTTCGCCGTTCTCTTCTCTTCCACCCCAAACTGCTGGGTCCTCATCTCAACCACTTCTGAAGTACTCTCCTTTACTTCTCGCTTCCTTCCTGGCCCAGAGCCAACAAGCCCACAGTGGCCCTATCTCCAGCCTCGCCTCGCGAAGCTGGCAAACTGACGCTATTGAGGTCCTCATCTAGATCTTTGGCGAGATTGCCGACAACAAAGCTGACTTGATGTGGGAGAGCATCCTTGAATATGCGAACTTGCCACGGAAACACACTGTGGTGCAGCCTGTAAGGTATATATACGCTGCAATGATAGCACAAAAGAATACAACGCTGATAGCTAGGATTAGAGCTAGGATTAGAGCGCGTGCTTTATTGGCGGACGCTAGTACTTCAACAATCTAAGAATTGGGGACATTACTATCACCTTCTCTGGGCGCGGTAGAGCATCTTATGTTGAAGGATTCACTACGCCTATCCTGCAGATGAAGCGCGTTGATGACTAGCAGCAGTAGTCTGTCTAGGATCTAGCGATGAAAAATGGCAGCGATTGCATTGGTGGTAATAGACTTTGTAACAATATTCCTCATCTGTAGGTCCCATCTGCCACATTATCTACGTCTATACTGACGTTCAAAATAGCTGCTGGGGGAACTCAGACATGATGGCAAACCCTTTCAAGCGCTGGGCCTGTGGCGTCCTCAAGATCAGAAATCCAGGCGGCGACGTCGCCTCTGCGGGACCTATTAACGAAGCTGGATACTGCGATATTTGTTTCATCTAGTACTAGTAGTCGAGTCGGTCAAAGAATGACTATGCGCTGAAAATTACAGACTTAAACGATAACAATGAAAGCAAGATTGGTAGGACTGATTGAAAGGTTATGAAGTTGCCGTACACTGTTGAGATTGGTACTGGCGGCGTGGATACGGGTCTGGTATCGTTTGCGTAAAGAGGGGACGTTTGGATGTTGGACGATAGTAGGTGCAGTGTCGGGGCGAATGATGATGGGAAGAGGCAGATGGATTATAGGCTTACGTGCAACTAAAGAAGACGGTAAAGTGTTTAATTTGTGACGAGGGAAGGCTGAGTCTGTTTACACTTCATTGAAATCTAAGCAATACATTCACATTGAACTGAGACGCATCTGTATGATATCAATCGCCTAGAAGTGGCCACAAAAATGGTACTTGAGACATTGAAGACACGTGGCAAAGGAGAGGATGTGACGTGCTTCGGAGACACTGCTGATTTCCATTTCAAGACTACATGCAAAAATATCCAACTTTAACTTCCACATCCACATCGTCAACAATCTTGCTAGTGCCATGACCGAGATAGTAAGTTACTCTGCAATTTAAGGCCTTGGGTTTCCCTGGCACACTTTGGTGCCGCTCCTTGCCTTTCCAAACAAAAACGCATTATTCTCGTTATGCCAGACATATCCATCACGGTATGCCCCACACCGCTGATCCATGAACCCAGACATGGCGTCCAAGTCGGCTCGCGTGAAGGAATGGAAAACTCTCCAGCCGTCGGTGTTCACGCAAAAGTAGACGTATACTCCAAGGTTGTTGTAACCAAAGTAAGCGGGCCAGTCCGACCATTGCCCGAGCCCGATGGGGGTATGCGAGGTTCGCTCCCGCATCTGATTCATGCCTCTGTCCGTGCCTTGCGAGTCGAGTGCGCCGCCCCAGCAACTGGACCCAGCTTCGCGCTTCTCAAGACCAGCAGCCTCGGGTGCTTCCGTGGGCGTGAAGGTGAAGTTTTGGTTCGAGTCGAGGAACTGGAGCGTGGCGGTTCCATCGGGGTTGTTGAAGCCCGCAAAGAAACCTTCAGGGAGATTTGGAACAGCTGGTTGTTCAGCAGGGGCTGGGAGAGCAGCAGCAGTGGTTGCTGTGGCAAGAGCCGATAAGATTGGGAGGAAGGAACGCATGATACTTGAAGTTGTGGAAGTTGCAGAAAAGTTGCAGAGAAGTTGGAGAGAAGTTGGAGAGAAGTTGCTGCCTGTACTGATAATAAAAGAGCAGTGCAGTTCAATAGAGGGAATACAAGCTGTTCTTATATAAAGTCTGAGGGTTCATGACTCTGCCCAACGAGGCATGCGTAGCTGTAGGATTTCACCGCATGTTGTTCCAGACTCGCAAAGTATCCACTTCTCCAAAGCCTCTGCAGCTGCGCGCCTTATTTTTTGTTAAGAATATAGAAGCCTCGGATGTTACGATAGCTCCATGGTCGTGAATAAGTAGACGCCAAGGCTTGGAAGATACTGCTATGCCCATAAGAAGCACCGCCCGAGGCCGATATTAAATATACAGCTCGACTAGACCCAAGTTCGGCAACTAGGCCACTACACTAAACCGACCTCAGGAGACAGGAATGAGACTTTCGTAACTTCACCTGGTGAGGAATCGATTCTAGTCTTAATTCGGATGTATCTTGCGAGTACTGCGCAGACTAATAAGCTGCGCTGTCTCGTCTGGCTAGTTTTTCAAACAGGGCACACGGGCGGGAAGACCCGTTTTCTACGACCTATCGGGACGGTGAGTGAGCTGAAAATGCTAGAAAAGGTACCATGGTGCGAAAGTCCGGAATCCCGTGTCCTTCGACATCACGGACCTATGAGTGGTCTGAGGGTTATTATAGGGCTGGGATATACAGTAGGTTTGTGTCACGGTAACGTACCCTGACACCCCAGACTACTATACTAGACAGTACCACACTACACAGGTAGCTACTGTACTCTACAGTACTGCTCCGCAAAAGGCTCTGATCGTTGGCAACCGCAGAACCGCCGGTGCGCCTCCTGACTATCTCCGCGTAGGCTTAGCGTCCGCGCTCGAGCCTTCCCCTGTTTATATTCCCTTCTGCCTCCGTACCTTGCTCTGTTCTGCACACAACGTCTTGTATTACACCTGAGACCTGTACGTAGTATACTGATCAAGCTTCCCTGCAAGCTCTGACGTTCCTACTCGTTGCCTCTCGTGACAGTTTGGCCTAATATGTATTACTATATCTGTGCGCGTACAGTGTCGCGTGATTTAACGTGCGCACTTCTACGTGCGTGCTTCAGTGTTCTTTAACGAGTAGACGTGCTTTAACGAGGAGACGTAGTCTAATGAGGAAACGGGGTTTTTAACGGCTACTGTAAGGGGAGAGTTATGTAAGACGCCCAGGCCATCTTATTAATAGCAAGGAACATAAGAACCACAGGTACAGACGAAGAGCGACATCTTTGCACAGCGACGGCGACGACTATAGAGAAGATCTTTGCTCTAGTGTTGAATAGGGACGTAGCAGCGATTTAGGCGGTCCCTTCACGAAAAATACTAGCCCTTCGGCACCGCTGCGCGGTGAGAGCGACATACTCGATTGATTATTGAATTGTGCGATAAAGGTTCCAATATCACTTTCTTTCTCGGGCTTTCACACGCGGTATTGCCACCTTACGACCATTAGCAACATCATTGAAGCTCGAAATCTGCGGCAAATCCTGGTACTGAGGTAAAAGAAAAGAATTATTCTCAACGAATCGGCTAGCCAGAGGTGGCGGACCTAATGCTTCTGGGGTCCCTTGTGACGACTTTTGCGCCCTCTGTATTGTTGAAACTGTGGTTCTAGAGGGGGTGTGGTCAGGACGAGGTTGGAGAGTCGTGGCACTTGTACGCGCCTCGATAGGCGCAAAAGTTTCCAAAGCCTGTGCAAAACTTGCAATGGGGAGTGACGTTGTCACTGAAAGATCATTTAGACTTTCAGGTGGTCTTTCTTCACTGACACAGCGTCTTACAAGAGCCTCTCTGCAACGCTGACACGGGCGCTGTAGGTCGCAGTCTAATTTATAAGTGGCACATCGTTGGCAGCGGATCCCAGTACCCAGTGATTCGTGCACCTTGCTTTTGGGGTCCGTTTTTGCAATAGACTGTTGAGAGGTGTCCAGCCTCATCATTGAGAGAGGCTGCTGTTGTGTGATCATAGAAGATGTACTTGTTGTATTCGAAGATGGCGTAAAAGGTGGCAATTGCTGATGATTCAGATAATACGGTAGCGGTTTCCGCGCATCATTGTACATTTCCGGATGTAAGGGCGGTGCTAGGGGATCAATGTCTAGCGCCGAGCCGCTAGGATCAGGATAATAGTAAGAGAAGCTGCCGTTGGGGTAAGGCATGGAGCTTGCGCTTGTAGGGCGTATTCCACCTCCAGTGGCGGTGGATGAAACAGGGGTAGTAGTACGGGAGGCATTAGCATTGGTCCAGTCTGAATCCGTTCTCGAAGTATCATGCGCATCTCTTGTCGATCCTGCCGTTCTCCTAGATCTTACGCTGCGCGGTATGCTACAGTATGCTACATCGTGGTGCTCCCTGGTATGTCTCTTAAGACTTTGTACGCTCCCAAAGCTAAGCTTATAAGAGCATCCGGAATGAGTACATAGGATTGGTGGTGCGTGGATCTTCTCATGTTGCTCGCGTAAACTGACAGTGGCGAAGCCTGCGGCTGTACCTGTGCACCCTGGAAAACGACAGGTGAAGGCGGATGGCGCATTGTTTGCCTTGAAAGTCGCCAGCTGCTCAGGTGTGAGACCTGGGAAATATGTTATAGCGAGGAGGAATTCGACCTGCTTCTGATATTCGGCATGTACATGACCGAGAGGCTCCGTCGGTGGCTGTAGCCCTGCTGCAGTAATTGTTAGAATGGAGATCGCAGAATCTTCCTAATTACTTACTATATTTGTCGAGTTGGCTAAAGTCCATTTGCAGCTCATTTCGAAGTTGTGCATAGTAATGCAGAAGGCGGTGTATGGGGCCATACTGCGCGGCGTATCTCAAGCGGGTGTCTGCCTGCTCTGGTAGTTGATTTGGATTTACTTCGAATTGGTGATGTGTGCCGAAACGCGCGGCCCAATTCTCTTGAAGTTTTTGGTAAACGTGGCTCAAACATATCTCTATCTGTTGATCTTTCACTCCGCGTGTGCTTGAGACAAAAGCCAGAACGTGATCTAGCCAATGTTCATGGGCGTACGTCTGCAGCGAATGCAAGCATTTGCCGATGTTGAGTGTGCGCACCTCATCGGCGGTGAGACTCAAGCTAAATTGCATATAGCTGAGACATGTCACAGCCGCGCAGTGCTCAGCATCTTCCATTATGACAAATTTGCTCGTTACCAGGTACCTAGCGGCTGTTTAGTCCATTTCATTAGCAATCCTCTGCCTATACTCACTCTTGTACCGTGAAGTGCACGAAAGAGGCATGCCCATCGTCATATGTTTGTATCAGAGGCTTGCAGATATTAAGAACAGTTGCTGGTAATTGCGAATCTTGCGATATTGTTGTCTTCCCCGAGGCAAAATGAACTGCAACTCGCAGTTCTGCAATTGACAGGGGGCGCCTAGAGCATATCATCCAGCGGAGAATATGAAACACACGCTGCTGCGATAAGCGAGGAAGAAGCTCAAGTCTGCCCAGCATGCGCTGGTAGCTTGCAACGGTCAGCTTCTAGCATTCAATCATGAGATTATCGACCTACAAAGCGTTTAGGTCGCGTGGCATATCTGCAATTACAGTCCTCAGATCATCAAGTACGTATGCATCCGATTCAATCTGTGCCAGCACTAGGTTCACCCAGAGGAACATGCCTATATACCGTTAGCTGGAAGCCATACGGTTCAAAGCGAGCTTGGGATCGCTCTATTCGGTGTTGAATTTAGTGCGGGCTGGGCCAAGCTGATAAGAAAAATAAGGGCCATCGTAGATCGAGCACTGACGTAGTGCCCAGATGTTCGGACAGAATAATCACCCACCTTGAGATCTCGAAACGATTGTATTGCCTGCCTCAAGCAAGACATCATCGATATTGCTTGCTCCCACGAATCGACCTCGTAAACCAGATAGACGTTGTCTTGTGAAGCGCTCAATATCGGAGGTTACAGCGCTACTCTCTTGATCAAGCGATACAGTTGGCCGCTTTGAGAGCTGCCCTATTATCTGCGAGATATTTCGACTTACAAGCAGTATCTTAGGTGGTGAGGATCCAAGTGATGACTTTTCAATACGCATCGTCGTAGCGATTACATCTTTGAGTGGCGTGAGATCACTTGGAGATCCTTTGAAGTCGTAGCGGATGCACTCGTCGATTCCATCAATGACTAGTCTAGGCATGTGGAGCTGCGGCAAGAGTTTACATATGAGCTCCTCAAGATTGCGAACAGATAGTGGACTTCCCTCGTTCACGAAATCATCGCAAACGTAATCGACGAGATCGAGATTTTGACGAAGTATCTGCGAGATTAGAGTGGCGAGTATGAAGACAACCGGTTCTGGATACACATTGCTGATGGTGTAGCTGTAGAAACAAGAGAGCACAGTCGACTGGCGAGACGCCCGAAGGAACTGTATGATCTTGGCGCAAAGTGTGCTTTTACCTGGGTACAGTCAGCCTGTTGTGGAAGGAGACTAGCTGCACACCGCGACGCCACCTACCGGAGCCAGGCTTGCCGTTCAACCATAGTAATGATTGGCCTCGACCGATCTGTAGCCATGCTCTCAGCTTGGGATGTTTCAGGATCCAATCAGCTGTGCCATCGCAGCAATCTGTTACGAGTCGATCTCGGAGATTCTCTTGGTGTGCTTGACTGCAATGAGGAATTGTATCGAGTCCTAGCCACGCCAGTGCCGCCGCTAATCTTGCCTTTGATCTATCAATCTCGGCGCTTGCAACCTGTTGCAGTGCCTCTCTGCGCCATGTCATTGCTTCCAATATCAGATGCGTATTGGCTTCTTGATCAACGAGCCTAGCATGTCTTGCAAGGCTGCTCAGTATGCAGCTGAACCGACTTTCGAATTGGCCCCACGATGACTTGAAAAAACATATCCAACCTGGATGCCACGATCAGAATTGCGTTGCTATATGTGCAGCCTGTTTACTTGCCATTCCTTCGAACAAACTTATAGGCGTGTCTGTGGAAATCTATTATATCACTGTACACACATGCTAATGCCTGCTGAAAATCGGGCTGATTTTGAAACGCAATACTCAGTCGATCAAACCGAGGTAGGAGCTCTCCTATTTGGGCGTAAGCGGTCATGAGCTTCTCGAAAGCACTCAGATGGTCTGTCGCAAGCTAAAATGCATCAGAAGGGCCAGACACAATGATTCTGTGTTCTCACTTTCATCATCAATTTGATGGGAGCCTATCAATCAGCAGTTGTCAGCGAAATGCAGGTCCGCCACGCGCTAGAGACTCACCCAAATCCAACTGACGAATGGTGTACCATTGCACAAGATTCCGATTGCCTCAGAGTACGCTTCAAGTCCATTCAGAAGTGGCTCGAGACGCTTCATATTGCGAAGGCACTGCCGTGCGGCAAGTTGCCGTTCGATCTGTATAGCGGCATCTCGTACATCATGTAGTGTAGTGTCGTGAAAGTCACGGACATCAGTCTTAGAGAATTTTTCTACTGTCTTTTCAAAGGCTTCGAAGCTCTCTTGGAAGGTTCTGCGTGCTTGAGGCGTGAGGTTGATCGGAGTAGGTGTTGAAGTCGTGGGAAGGCCGATGTGGGGCGCCTGACCCAAGCGTGTGCGGAGTGAGTCCGCCATAAGAGCCGCCGTTGCCCTATGCGCTATGAGACTATTGCGATTGCGTCGGGTGGAAATGTAGCAAACACACTACAAAAGAACGGCAGGAAGGCATCATTTTTATCCTTTGACAGTCCCGCTCATGTTGAGGCTTGGGCTGAGCTGCGGCTGTCGGTACGGGCGAACCGCAAGGCAGACCTGCAAGTGTTAACTAACGTGCCCGTGCGCGCAACGCCCGGATTCGCGCAACGCCCCGCCCAACACCATATTGATCATCTCAAAGATGAGGCTACAACTCTACACCTACTTGACAGTATCGTGAGATTTGTTAGAGGTTTACTAAACAGGACCTTGCGATCAATTTGTACTATTTAAATTTGCTTGGAAGCTTAACGTTGCGGCCGCGTGACGTCACCTTGGGTGGTGGAGGAGATGGCGCAGGCTGAACTCCAGCACCCGATTGCTCGCCCACCACTCGTTTCTGGCGCTTGTTCTTGGATGAGGTTGCTCGTGAGGCTTTCCTCTTACTACTTTGGGCCAATTGTAAAGCTTTCTTAGTGTTGCGAGCTTCAATTTCTGCTGTACGAGCAGCAGCTTTCTCAGCTTTCTCCTTCTCCCTCACCACCTTGAGTCTCTCTCGTTCTGCACGCCTGTCCTCCAGCTCAACTTGATGCTGGAGTTTCGCAGCCTCACGTGACTCCTTACGACGAGCTTTTTGGAGCTTCTCCTCCATCTCATCGTCAGCCCTGACCTTCTCCCTCGCACGGGCCTCTCTGACCTTTCGAGGAGACCAGAACACTGCCCCCCCATGGAACTCCTGGCGCTGTTGAAGGTCAAGGACTTTGCTCTTCTTTTTGTGCTTCTTTTGGTGTTGAAGAGCTTGGTATAGACCCTTGTTCTCATGCTGCAAAAGCTGGTTTTGGACAGAGAGTTGATGAAGGGTAAGGCTCAACTTTTTGGCCTCTTCTTCGCGGGTATCCTTCACTGCAGCTCGTACTAAACGCTCCATTTGTAGCCAATCAGACGGTGAGAGTCTTGATTGACTAGGTGAGCGTTCTGGTGTTCTGATGAATCTCTTGAGTACTACAGAGGGGTCCTTTGGCCATATTCCTGTCGTTTCGAACGCCTTTGAGATGAGCGTTTCTCTGCTGAAAACTGACACCCAGGCGTCCCAGAAAAGCTCAAAAAAGTCACCTTTGGCAATAGAGACGAGCCCCTGGGCTTGATGGAGGTGAGCGGTGAGGCGCTGGGTATAAGCTTGAGAAAGTGGCTTGAATATGACGTCGAGCGGTTGCAGCGTATGAGTTGAATGGGGGGGAAACACCGTGAGGAGAATACGATTACGGTCGCAATAGCTTATAAAAGCCATCGTCAGGTGACTCCCATGGCCATCTAGGATGAGCAATCGGTAGTCTCTCCCGCGGCGAGCTTTCTGCTTCGTGTGGCGGTTAAATACCTGCTCAAGCCAGGCCAAACCGACGTCATCATTGCTCCATCCTGTTGGTGTTGAGGTTAAAAAAACCTGGTGTCTTTTCACAGTAATATCATCTACCCAGGATGATCGTATTACACCGTTTTCAGCAGCGTAGATGAGGCTGGGCGGCAGAGAGCTCCCGTCTGCACAAATACAAGCCATGAGCGTAAGAAACTCACGTGACCCGTCTTGGAGAGGTGCCCTGATCTCTTTCTTATCCCATTGACGCCGGGAAAATATCCTTTTACTTCTCCCAATCAGGCCTATCAAGAAGCCCTTCTCATCCATATTATACGTGTTACCCGGCTCAATATTGTATTCCACCATCTTCCCGTTTAGCAGCTCAAAGTAGAGTCTATATTTGACCTCAGAGTCGGCTAGGACGCGTGTACGATCAAGCCCGGTGGCCCATTTTGAGATGAGATGAAGGTCGTGGCGGTTGATAAATCGGGTAACCCAGCTCTCGCTGACGCGGTGATGGGCAATCTCGGAGGCAAAATTTTGTATCATCTCTCTTGTAGGAGGAAGCCCTCGTTTTGTAAGACTTTCTATATACCGTACAAGTTCTAGCTCTTATTGGGGGTTAAGTTTGAGCTGGTGTTGTGCCTGGGTCTTCTTTGGTGCCTGTAACCCCTGGTGTCTTCTGCTCAGCGTTGATCGGTCAATATTGTACTTAGCAGCAAGTTGTATATACGAGATTTGTTCTCCTTCATCTCGAAATTCCAAATCTTCAATCGCAGCTTGAATTGGATCCATAGTCGTGGAGTTATGGCGCGTTGAAGTTGGCGTGGGTTACGCGTTTTGGTGTTGGGCGGGGCGTTGCGCGAATCCGGGCGTTGCGCGCACGGGCACGTTATGCGCCTGTCTCCCGCTCTGCGCCTTCAGCTGATGCCTGAACAATGCAGGCCAACTGGCCGCAATCACACAGCCTTCCATCAAAAAGCCGACTTTAAACTTCCATTGCATCATTCCCTTGCATTCTCCAAACTCCTCAAGCAAGCTGCGCATGGATATTCTGCTCATGCCTTCAGCAAGGGAGCCACTTGAGTCCTGTTCACGTTTGCTGGGAGATGGCCTATCGTTCACCATTCGCGAGCAAAATTGCCAAGAACAACAATTACTATGAATCTAACGATCCACCGCTGAAGCGACAAAGAACTAAATACGATGCTTCTACTGTCTTATCCAGCGGGTTTGCAGTGTCCAGCACCCATTCCACCTGTTACAGACTTCCGGGACTTGCAAGAGCCTTACCCTTGCTGCAAAATCCCCTCTCACCTACCACCTTTTTAGCGGGGCAAGAATCGCTAAAGAGCCAGCCTTCCCATGATCGAACATCTTCAGCAGGGTGGCCCTTTACATCGACGTTACATACCTCGGGACCAGCCACCCCTCTACATACAGCTGGAACCCAGAATAAGCACGCTTTTGTTCAGACTCGAGACAGGGAAACATGTCAGCCTTACCCGTTCGATTCCTGCCCCAATGATGCTATCTCCAACGCACAGGAAGTGTTAGGGCTTCTAAGCGAGCACATATCAACTACTCATCAAACAGTCGATGCACATGACAAATACGTGTGCTATGGTATGGGAAGTCGGCTACTATCCATGGTTCATAGTTCTTAGCTAACTTCAATATTAGATCACGAAATTGAAAGCAGAGCTGCTCGATCATTCATACGATCGCCAAACTGAGCCATACCGTGACCTACAATTTTCCCCACCAAATCATCTAGTGTCGAACGGAGTGTGCATTGCAAACCTGGAGGACAGGAGCGCCCAGATTGCTCAGCCACTTGAAGATGATTCATCAATTGATCTCCAGATTGTGCCTGCGCATTCAGCTATTCGCATTCTTAAGCGTCACAAGTCTCGCTCAGTTCAGCAGCCAACAATGATGTCATTTTCAATCGTCTTGTATGGTCTCAGGAGTATTTCTGAAGATGTTGGAAGATTCTGTCAAGCCTGTGATGTATATCTGCAAGATCCTCGGGGTTGCGACCGGAACGTACCTTACTGCAACCCTCACTACCTTCGCACAGAACAAAACGGTTGTCTCACAACATTCGAGATTCAAAACTCCAACACGGGTGCAGTTGTCACTCAGTTGCAGCACACCGATGGCCTCGACGCTTTGATAGCACCGATGCAAATGGGCGAGATTTCGACCCCTCTTAATTTGAAGACCTCTCTGTTCCCGTAAGCGTGCACGTGCCAGAACAGACTGAGTCATACTTATACTTCACAGGCATCAGCGGCAAGCTCTCTGGTTCATGGTCAAACGGGAAGAGAGTTGGGCATCAGGAGATGGCATGCGCGACATGTGGACGACAAGTGGAAGCAACCACGAGTCGACGTATGTTTATCTACAAACATTTGTTCCACACCACTGACAAACTCATGTAGCTACCGAAATGACATCACCAATTACACGCAAGTCAGCAAGCCTAGGCAGTGTAAGGGGGGCATTCTCGCAGACTCCATGGGCCTTGGCAAATCTTGCAGCATTATCGCGCTAATTTTGCATGGCGATGAAGAAGCAAAACGTGTATGTCACACTAGCTCTATGTCCAGGGCTGCGAGCAGCGTCCGTGCTACCCTGTTGATAGTGCCACCTTCACGTAAGTATACGAGTAGCAGACGGCGTCCAATAGGCTAATTGCGATAGTTCTCCAGACATGGGATGACCAACTAAATAGGTCAGTTCTAAATTTGCTTCTATTGAAGATTTCCGCTGACGTTGCAGGCATGTGCACGATCTGCAACTTCTTGGTGTTCGCAAGCATCACGGTTCGAGTCGAATTTCAACCATAGATGAGGCTCGACTGCATGGACTAGTCATCACGACGTACCAAACGGTTGAGTCCGAATGGAGATCATGCTTAGGTTCTGCCCGGTCACTGCTGTTTTCAGTGGACTGGCGGCGCATCATTCTCGATGAAGGTAAATTCAGTCCCTTATCCCATCTCATGTTCCCATCAGCTGACTACGCAAAGCACACTATATTAGCAATCATCGGAGCAGTACTTTCAAGGCCATATGCGATCTCGAAGCGGATTGTCGTTGGGCAGTGACTGGAACACCGCTCCAGAACCGGATTGGCGACATTGCTGCACTGTGTCAATTTCTGAGACTGGATCCGTATGAAGACCGCGATATATTCAACAAGGACATCACGGATCCGTGGAAGTGTGGAGACCATGAACTTGCTGTTTCTAGGCTCAAGAGACTTCTTGGGTTCGTTCTCTTGCGCCGCAACCAAGGGACTGTGAAGTTGCCAAAGAGGACGGATCTAAGGATCACACTGCAGCTCAATCAAGAAGAACGAGCGCTCTACAACTCTGTAGAAACACGTGTCACGCAATCAGTCGACGCAGCACTGAACGAAGCTAAATCTAATGGAACAACGGTCGCGGGCATCTTGCAGCAGATCAATGAACTCAGGCATCTCTGCAATCTCGGGGCATACCGCAAACCACACCCAAAGAAAGATTCAGCGCTGCTTACACGTCATTGGGATGCGCGAGAGGCTCAGCTATCAATGGACGCTCTAGACGCCAACGAAGACATTTCTTGCACTATCTGTTGTCTTCCACCAGATACCGCCTACGTCGACTTTGATCTGCTGTCCCCAGCAGCTTCGTCGAAGACTTCCCTATGCTGGCTCTCATCTTGTTTAAAAGTCTTCTGCGAATCCTGCATGTCGCGCATGCCATTGGCGCGGTGCAATTGCAAACATGCTTGTCAGGTTGTGATGGTCACTCAAACACCAAAACAAAGCGGATCGAGGTCCTCATCTGCCTCTCCAGGCTCATCAGATTTGTTTGAAGGATCTCTGCCATCAAAAATCCAAGCGCTAATCGACGATTTACTCGATCAAGCACCTGGCACCAAGAGGTAACATTTCAGACAGCGAAACCTTTCTTACACCTGAAAGCTGATTGCAACTCCCAGCATAGTCTTCACGTTCTGGTCTTCCACTATCGATCTCGTCGCCAAAGGCCTATTGCAAGCCTCGATCAGTCACGCACGCTACGATGGCAGCTTAAGCCAAGCCTACCGTTCAAATGTCTTAGAAAACTTCCGCCAGGATCACAGTATTTCCGTCATACTCATGACGATTTCATGCGCCGCTGTCGGGTAAGTTTAGCACTTGTGCCACCAGTCGAGCTAACTTTGTCGCAGCCTAGACATCACAGCCGCTTCCCGAGCATACATTCTCGAGCCGCAGTGGAACCCTACAGTCGAAGATCAAGCTCTTGCTCGTGTACATCGCATGGGTCAGGAGAAAGAGGTCACTATGATCCGATTTGTCATGGCGGATACCTTCGAAGAGGTACTTATAATGATCCTAGTTAGTGAATGCTGTGATTGACATGTGTTTAGCGCGTTGTGGAGACGCAGCAGAAGAAGCGAGAGTTGGCCGAGCTTTTGCTATCGCCTGGACAACATGCAGAATCAGAACATGGACTCGATCGACTCAGAGTAGGGAAACGTAACATCAAACAGTGCAGAAAGCGTACTAACTATACCGTAGTACTACCGGTCGTTGTTGAAATGATGGGATCAGATGAGCAAGGTAACCGGCGCTGGGCAATACACCAGTTCGGCACGCTGCCTTAAATATATGTGTAGACCTAGGGTGCTCAAACAGGTCAAAAGTCATCGTAGAGACGTGTGAATGAATAAATTACTAAAGCAACAGGGAGATGAGCAACAATTCATTCACGAAACATGAGATCTTGTGCGACTCCAAACTGTTCATTTCATTGGGTGCTGCGTGTTATCCATATAGATTCAAATATTACTAACTACTAGGATGTAAGCAAGCAGAAGGCATTCCCTTTGCAGCCAGACCGAAAGCTACCGATACTGCAGTCGGCCTCGAAGTCACGATCGGCCGAAAGGGTCCAGACCAAAAACAGCATGCAGTCACGGTCACAATGTGAGCACACGACAGCATATGGCCAACCTGATGCGGACATCCCCGCATCTGGCAATGCTGCAGCCTGAACCATTAAACGTTCGAATGCAGGGCTACCTAGCTTCTGGGACAGCGCGTGGTCGGGAGCAAAAAATGACAATGGCTAGGAGAATGCTTCCCGGACTTTCATACAAAGCGTTTAGATGTTAGAAATGTCGCAATGCGTCAAAATGAGTGACTGTGTTTCGTCACTGACCTTTCAATGGTTCTCAACAAAAACTTCACGCAACTATCACCTCAGCATCCAAACGCCACATACAAACCACCGCCCAGCTCCTGCACCGTCTATCCAACAAACGCGGGGTCTTCACCACGCCGTCGGTCCCGCACCGCATCCAGCCCACCCTCAAAGAACCCCTTATCCACACCGCCGGCACCCACACCCAACGATCAAACCTCCATCCCTCGATGTTCGCAAAACTGTTGAGCAGACCCTAAGTGCTCCCACCCTCCTTCCACATAATCTTCTCGCGAAAATTGAACA
Source organism: Parastagonospora avenae f. sp. tritici 18332-5 (assembly GCA_022559985.1). Classification (NCBI taxonomy): domain Eukaryota; kingdom Fungi; phylum Ascomycota; class Dothideomycetes; order Pleosporales; family Phaeosphaeriaceae; genus Parastagonospora; species Parastagonospora avenae. The sequence goes on along the minus strand of JAFJTR010000043.1, from coordinate 82,303 downwards.
ATCAAGATATTGTCAGGTATGACGTCACACCCTGCACATGCACGCATCCTGCATCCTGCCTCATCCCGCATCGACGATGACTGCAATCCACAGCACGAGAACGAACAAGCCCGATGTGGTGATGTGTCGCAGAAGCGAAGGGCCATGGGTGCTGGGGCTGCGCGAAATGTCTCGGTGGGAAGAATGGTGGGTCGTGCAAATGTGGAGTGCGTAGAAGCCGGGTTTGGTGAAGCTGATCGCAGAGCGCGGTGTCGATGCGAGAGAACTAAGTGCAGGGGTGCTCGGATCGGCCGGCAGGGCGCGAGCCATTGGGTATTTGGGGCTGCGTGGTGTGGCTGGTGATTTGGGCTATTATTCACGATTGTGTAGATCATAGGGGCATGCGGTGAGGACGTTATGGCAAGAATAGTTTGGATGTTGGTGAAGCAAAAAAGAATTGAATTGTGGGAGCAAAGTGCTACGCTAGTATGATGCTGTGCATCGGGTATCTTTTTCTGAATTTGATCTTGTCATTTCAGGACCATTGCGCCATTCCCAAACTGCGCCAAACGAATATGCAATGCCATCGTGAATGTGAAAGTAAGACAATCTCAGAGAGAGAAAGGTCAAAGTGACATGTCTAAGCCCAGGTCTTGGAGGCGTTGAGATCCAGCTCGATGTGGTGAGCGATGGCAGAAGCAAAGTCGCGCTCCGAGTTTGACGAATGGCGACGTCGTTGTCGTCGAATCTGGTGTTCAGCCTCCATGAGCTTCTCTTGGATCCAAGCACGACTCTTCTCGTCCGAGCGTATCGACTCAGTGTTGAGGAGCTCGGTCAACGTTGCAATGATTTGCTGGTTGATCTCGGCAAGCTTGTGTGACTCGTCCGTATGCATGTCGTCCATGCTCGACCGCGAGGACCGTACGGCAGCAGTGGGCAGAGGCTCGGTAGCGGCAGGGTAAGGCGTGGTGTATTTGGGTGACCACTCAGGCGAAGATGAAAGTGACTGGAACTCGGGAGATGAGTGTTCCCTCGGCGCGCCGAAGGGAAGTTGGAGAGCAATGCGGCGTTGCAGTGCTTCCTTCTGGGCCGTGAGCAGCAGATATTTCTGCATCGACTCGTTCTGAGATTTGTTAGCTATGTTTGTAAAGCATAAGATGATAGAGATGTACTTACTCTGCACAGTGTTGGTCTTGAGAGTGGTGACATGGTGATATTTAGAATGTGTGATGTATTGGCGAAGGTGGTAAGCAAATTCAAAGTCCAAAAGACCTTCTTATGTTGATAGCTTGATGCGTGGATCGAGGTGGAGCGATGTGGGACGATATGATGAATAGTGGGTGTCCCGAAACCGTTAGCTACCCAAGGCTGCGAGATAGCTCTAGAGTGCGATGGGTGCGGAGTATGCAGGAAGGCTTCTTGGTGGGTTGGCTGATATCACGCGTTCGGAATTTCTGCAAAGCATGCAAGCGGAATATGTCGATTTAATGGTGGTTTGATGTATTTGGTTTGCGCCGGCTGGAGATGTTAGGGACTTAAATCCCCCACAAATGATCTCCATGCCCCCTGGCTGATTGTACCATGACGTGAAGTGTTGTAAAGCTGCGACGGGGAGCAACGCGGCTCAAGCCGACACGGCCCTTGTGCTTGGGCTTCGTCTGGGAACGTGTGAGGGCTTTGATTACGACCTTGTTCCAAGTCCAGGGGCTCGTAGGTTTGTGATCTTTAATTGGTCGTGAGGTCCGCCTCCGTCGATCAATCGTTCCAAAGTGAGGGCCCCAATTTCGCCAAGTACAACGTCATTGTAAGCCAGCACAAACAGGCATTAGAATCCAGCATCGCGATCTAAATCCAGCTTTGCGCCATGAAACAGCATGCCGTAAAGCCGCGAAATGTTGCAACGATGTGCTGTACCTGCATGTCTGCAGTGATCCGCAGAGCACACACAGAGAGCCCCACGCTTCCGAGTTGGATGCCGCGTGCGAAAATTTCTTCCATGGCCAACATCCAACATTCCCATCTCCATGCGACATTACCATGCGTGAGCGAAACATGACGCTGGACTGAAACATTGTTGTTGCTTCTGCTCCGTTTGGGTTTTCTGTGCCACAGGGCGCAGACTCCGAACCGCCGACGTCACTTCGGCCCCAAGCTGACCCTGAACTTGGAAGTCCACCTTTGGAATGCTCACGCCTGGCGCAATCTGGCCTAATCTGCTGGTGGAATTTGGGCTTGCGATAAACCTGGCCCTGCTTTTGTGTTGCGAAGATGGCCAATCAGCGGATTACAGCCACACGCCATAGAGCATTGCTGGCTAGCGGGCGCCACATTACGTGGCTAAGTCTCACGTGTGTTGAGGCGCTCGCTGTGTTGTGACGCGGGTTGCAGAATGTACGCCAAAAAGGGCAATGATGGGTTACTGCAATCAGGACCCTTGATGCCCACGTATCGCAATGACCAGGACGAGCCTTCTAGAACACGGGCGCCTTCCATGGCAGACTTGGAACGGTGTCTGATAAGCCAGTGAAGGATTCGAGTAACATCATTCTTCCATGCTGTCTTCGGGGCAATGATCAGGCGATGAGTCATACGCGTGGTGAGCCTTTGCAGTACAAATCGAAATGTTCCAGCACGACGTGCGCCAATCAACTGTCAAGAGCATATTGCATTGCCCATATGGTAGCCTGGAGATATACGCAGCACTGCCAAACTCCCATTACGGCTGGTACGTGTAACAGTAATTTGTAGACGTGCTTGCTAGCCCGAGTTGGTGTGCGCTGCAATGTGTCAGACATGTTCAATAGGTGTCAACAACACCGCCTCCCCCTTCTGCTTCGGGCTGCAGCTTCGCCCTCCGCTTATTGTAGCGCAACATCAATTGCCACATTGAATAGGTGACACCGGAGTCAGACTCTAAGCGGTTTGCAATATTCTCCCATGTCAACCCTTGCTCCTTAAGAAGCAACGTTCTCTCTTCACTGCTAAGAGGTCCATCGTCCGTGGCATCTTCGCTGACTTGCTCTTGAGTGTCGATGTTTGAAGCGATGCTTAGACTGATCCACATCGGCGTCGACTGCTTGCTGAATCCTCCTGTCGCTTGGGGGAAGGTCCGCACTTGAATCCGAGGTGTCGTATGTGCTGATGTCCTCATGACTGACTGACTGTGCTCGACTCTCCGGTGCGATGAAATTCACGGATTCTCTTCCAGTTTTGCATGAAATGCGCTTCTTGTTCTGGGACAGTACATCCCTTGCCCCAGCGGTAAGTGCTGGTCCGAGTTTGCTGGTGAATTCTCTTGAGCCGGGTGAGCAGTTTGGGTGCTCAATCTTCGATGCAAGAAGGCGTGTACATCTATCGTGGGCGCGACACCACTCAACAATGCAATTTTGCTCTTCATCTCAATTCCCTCGACGGGTGCACCTCCATCAAAAGCCCAGCCGTACACTGGTCAGCGAGCATCAAACCGCTCATAGCGACTCCGATTTTGAGGAGACAACGGAAGAGCATGCGAAGAAAACAAAGTCGAGGGCAAAGACCTCGACGAAGAATGATCCGCGGGCACAATTTGATGAACTCCGCTGCTTGGATGCAGCGTACGACGACCCCGAATTCCGCAGATGGACAGCGAAGGAAACGTACATCTTCCTGCGTCAGACGAAGCCTGATCTGATCCCTTGGCAATGGAATGACGGCGTTTGGTCCACGAACATGCCTAGCTCAGAAGGGACCTTGTTTGGTGGGTGCAGCTATATGCAGAGCAACACTGGGCGAGCAAACGAAGAAAATCTGTCTAGTCTTGTGCTTCGGAGCACCGTCAATATCTACTGGGAATGCGGTCTATGTTTGAGGACACATATGTTATACAACGCAACACGAGGAGTACCGAGCCTTCTAGGCAGTGGCCAACTATCGAAAAAGGATTGGGTCGGGTATTTCACGAACAGTACGTTTTGCATACGCTCGTTTCCAGTTTGTCTAATGATGTGTTAGATGATCGCTACCTCGCGAAGATTTGTGTTAACGGAGAATATCAAAAAATGGTGCACCTTACCATCGACGATGTTCCCGATCGACGGCCGATAGTAATTCCTCGCACCCAAAGCTTCTGTGCCTAAGATAAAGGCCCGCCTTTTGGCGCACAGCAGTCAGCAACTACGGGAGATCGAAACAATCGACCAAAATTCCATCCGCCAGGGCAACTTTGGCACAGGCGCCCTGCCGACGAAGTACCGGCTGAGCAACCCGATTCCTTTTGCATGCGCCTTAGCATGCTTTCATAACAGCAAATTCCGACAAGAGGTGGCACATGGAACCTGGTCACAACTACGGGACTTTCTCCCGAGTCTCGTCCCATGGAAATGGGATCCTGGCATCCGGTCTACGAACGTGCGGCCATCGCGTGCACTGTGCAGTAATGCAGTCGTACGGATTTCCGAGGATATGGGAAGGTCGTGTACAAGGTGCGCAGACGACTGCCAGTGTACCTGTGGTAGGCAAAGTGGATTTGTGTTTTTACTGCTCTCATTGCCGGGAGGAACATCATGCATCGGTCTCAGACCGCAAAGACATCTTGCTTGGCATGGGATATATCTCTGAAAACGAATGGCTCGGCAGCATGAACCGTCAGTGAGCTGCAGGTCATCGACTACGACAAGAATTAAACAATAGCCTGAAACTACTCATCTGTCCTTTCTCTCAACCTCAAATCTCAATAGCGCTGTGTATAGCTCCAGGCTGCTGGTTGGGCAATAGCTCATTGCGAGTGGGCACCGAATGATCTGTTACGGTAATCGGGAATCTGAGGATCATGCGTCTGTGTGTTCATATTTTCTGTGTTGGATTGTCTTGCTTCCCTTTAGACATTCGCGCCCGAGAGCCGTCGTGTCGCACACTGTGGGCTATGAACTATCCCGGGAAACGAAGCAGGGGCATCTGATAGCCTGAAGTTATACACAGTATCGTTAGAGTCCGATTGCGACGGTAAGGCACTGTGTACAGCCTCAGGCTATAGTTTGAGCGGCTACTTGTTCCACTCTGTGACACGAGTGAGTGCCAAGATAGTCAGTCACGCACTGCTTTACCGTGCCACCGCAAAGACGCTGGAGCGGCTGTATGAAGACGTTGACTTCCGCAGTTCAATCGTGGTCAAGATCTTCTCCTTGCTCCGTCAACTCGAATCAAACCTGAAATCACGGATATGGGACGTAAAAATGCCACAGAGAATCGCACGTTGGCGGGCATGTGTGGTCTCATTCAGCTGCAGCCTTCTCGGGCATCTGCAGAGTCTTGCACATCATTCGATCCTACCCAGCGTCCCTCAATCACAAGAGATTGCACGTTGTCTAATGAACTTCACAAAAAGGATCATATGCCATGGTCTCACCTCATTTCCTTGGGCGCCAGCGCTTTAACAAAGACATAATAGAGTGATCTTGTTACAAGTCAACAACCAGCACCACCGATCCGATGAGAAATGTGAACCACCTGGTCGCGTTCCTTCCACCGAGGGACACGAGAATAGACCAAGCTGTCGATGCTGGTCCGCATCCGCATCCGCTCATGCCGCACCACCCCAATGGCGGTATCATCGGCGCTCAAAAAAAGCTCGATGATTATGCCAGAGACGACAAATGCTGGCTCCAACTCTTGCAAGTCGGCGGTCGTGAAACCGCTATTGCTGCATATTTCGACTCCGCCAGAGCAACGACAGCAGCGCATGCATGAAGTGCACACGATTGAAGGTGAACTTGTGCTTTTTCCTTTGCGAACTTTCACAGCCGTTGGTCGCATCCCCTGGACATACTTCCTGTGTGACGATGACACTGCAGCATGGCTCGGTATGGCTCGGTTTGCCTTTCAGAAGACGTAGCCCTCCACTCATAGGCAAGGCCGTCGGCGGAGAGTGGCGTTGTGATAGAGCGGTTTATTGAGGCGCGACGACTAGTGGCAATTATTCCTGCGCAGACTGACGTTCTGTCCAGAATCCCTTGCCGTAGGATACCAAGATCTCCTGACCACGTCCGATGCCCTTGGCTCTTTTGCCGCTCTTACCTGCGCTCAGCACGAAGACTCCGACTCGTTTCTCCACCTTCCCTGCTGGGACCTCGACATAAATGTCACGAAACTCGGCATTCGGTGCTGTAGAGACGCCGCGGTAGTCGTTGATGAATCTTGCTTCGTTGCCCATTCTTGAACCATCTACGCCTATGCCAAACTCGCGATCGAGAGAGAGGTCATAGTCGGATGCTTCGTCCAGGTCAGTCTGATCATGCACATACCCTAGATATGGTAGGATGAACGTGTCTGGCGGCAAGTGTTGCGTTGTGTACAGAGCATGCTGACCATGAGCGGGATGCGAATCATCTGTTACCGGCGTGATTCTCACGTTACTGTAAGGCCCGCTAGTCTTTAGGACCTGGGTGTCAGTTGGTAGGTCGGACTTCTTGAGAATCATTCTGTTGATGTTGTCCACGCCCAATTTCTTTGAAAGAGCTGGTGAGTGAAGATACACGGTGCCGGAGGGCCACCCTTTTGGCAATTGCGCAGATGTTTTCGTTGCAGGCATGCTGCGCTGCAAAGCTCGGGCGGACAACGAGCTTCGGCACGCAGTCACCTGACTTGGCTGTCTCTAGGCTGTCTCTAAGAACCTTGGAACCACAAGTGTGTACCCTTCGCCAACAATCTGAGGAAGATCAATAGAGGATTTGTCGACAAGACTTGTGCGTGTTTCACCCTTAACAAAGTTGTGCAATTTGGAAGGGTTCAGGATGTGATGTTGTCGTGCGAAAAGAGTTTGCAAGGCCATGGGCACCTCCTGTGTGCGCGGCCAAACTTCGGGCCGCCGGCGCGCCGTGACTTCGAAAATCTTTAAGGCACGTTACAACCTCACGAAACAACCGTAACTTCATGCGACACGTTCGACATGCCGCGGCGGCTCGGACTACGTTCCAGTTGAGGCAATAGCCAAATTCAATCACGGCAGAAATCTCGCAAACACGACGAGCTACTGTACCTATTCTTCCGCAATAGCTCCTATGGCAGAAACAAGCGGAACAGCGCAAGTCCTTAGCTACTGTTGTGGCGCTCACTAGGTTGAGGTGCTCCTGAAAGGCGGCACTCGACGCGAGATTGCCCAACTCCTATCGCATCGCCGTCAGCAATTGGTACGCGGCACTCGACAGGAGTCGGCCAATCAACGGTGCTTCTGACCAGTACGAAAACTCAGCTGGCAGCAAGCGGAGCCGCCCTATCTTGTCTCATCTCAGCTTTTGGCTCGTCCAGCCGCTCAGCCGGCTTTGCACAGCGGTGTGTAAACACGATAATGTCATCAAAGCTACACCGAGGATCGATGCGCTGCTGGCATTTCGCCGCTCGCTAGTTTGCTAGTCGCAGGCCTAGATGCTGCGTCAATGCAGGAACCCGCACTCCAGTCCCCACACCAAAGTTCACTGTTGGCCGACCTTGGAGGGCGATAACTCTCTCGATCTCTGCTGCTATTAGGGGCAGTTGCACGGACGGCTATTTTTGCTCTTGACTCTCGTTGCGGGGTGACAGTGTCAAACGTCAGGCAGTCCGGAGCTGGTAATCACAAAGTATGGCTCGTGCAATCAACGTGAGGGGTGACCCCAGCATACTCATCCCAACTTGGTATTCTTCCAGAGAGTCCAACATCCGCCAAGTTCAGCAAAGCTGTCAACTGCGAAAGCGCCCTGAACGACATGTGAAAAGACGGTCTTCAATGACGTTGCGCGGCTATTAAGGTTGTACGGCGACGCCTCGCCATCCTGTCGGCAACGATGCAGTCTCTCGAACGCGTGTTGTGCACGCCGCGTGCTTGAACAAGTCATGCACAGGACTTCGCCAGCGGTGGCTCGATCAACATATGGTTAGTCTGGTAAACGAACTGTTGAGGCTGCAAGGACCCCTACGCAGGGGAAATTGCCTGGCTCGTTTTGTCTCCAAGCGCCATGCCTATTTCTGATAGGCACCTTCGACATCCATCAATAAACAGTCCAGGCAGTGGGTCTCGTCAGTGCACCACGGCGCTATCGACACTCCCCCTTTACCGTACCATCACAAAGCGCATCAACTCTGGGCGCCATGACAGTCAAGCACTCGACAGGCTGACGAACGGACATTGCCATGGCCTGTGCCCCTGTCCACTGGCATCGTCTTCGCTAAGGCATCTCGTGTAGCTATCATATAAAGCATTCTGTCTATCCTCCAGTTTCTCTTTCCTCACCACACACTCACTAATACACCGGTTTCACCGCATTCACTCGTTTTCACGACCTCCATACTTAATACCAACGTATTTAATAATCAACCCTCAACAATCAACATGCACTCCTTCGCTGTCATCGCTGGCCTTGTTGCCTCTGCCAACGCTTACGCATACGGCTACCCTGCTCAGAACGAGACCACCTCAGCTGTCGCATACCCAGCGATCAGCTCTGCTGCCGCTTACCCCGCCAGCTCTGCTCCCGTCGAGTACACCACCAAGGTCGTCACCGGTCTTACCACCGAGTGCCCTGAGCCAACCACCATCTCCGTCGGAACCAAGACTTACGTCGTAACCTCCTCCACCGTCATTGTCGACGAGGACTGCGAGTACACGACTTCCGTCCCTGTCCACCCCACTCCCGCTCCTGAGCACTCTGCTCCCGCCCCTGAGCACTCTGCTCCCGCTGGATACCCTGTCAAGCCTTCCGTTGTTGCCCCCCCTGCTGTCCCTTACCCATCCAGCAACGGCACCGCCCCCACCCACCCAGCTCCCGCTGGCACTGCCGCTCCCTCCGGCTCTGCCACCAAGAGCGCTCCTCCTTCCCAGTTCACCGGTGCTGCTGCTCAGACCGGTGCCGGAATCATGGCCATCGTCGCCGCCGCCGCCGCTTTCTTGTAAGCAGCTGGCTAAGTGATCTAATGGCATAGAGCTCGCTCTATGCCTTCTGATTTACGGCGGTCCGGTGGAGGAACGGGTTCTCATGGGTTTATGACTTCGCTTCTCACGACCGCATTGGGATCGGAGTTCGAAGGCATTTACCCGTCCTTGCGCAATATGTCGCAGCAGCATTTCGATTGTACAAATTCAACTATATAATACGCTTGGTCGAAAGGGCTACTGTCCCCACGGAGGATTGTGTGTGGTCTGTGGATTCCTTGTTCCTAGGTTCTTCGCTCTATAGGAAGAGTCGATAACATAATTGACATGGTTTCCACTTTTACATCGCTTCCTATGACTTTTCGTGATGCTGCTAATTTCCACCAGACATCGCGTTCCGCCAGTACATCACTGCAGCAGTTTCCTCGACCTGGGGATGTCAAGCGAACGCTGTGCTCGTGAGACATGGATTTACTCAGGGGTAACACGTTCCAGACCCAAGCGCAGGGAAATTATTCGCCCAGACCAAAGCCCCAAAATACCGCGCGGCGCCAATCATCACAAGAACCCCAACAATCACCGTACACGTCACATCAATACTAGTTTACGAGATTGGCGCTTTGTTGGCTGGGCCGCCACGCCCGTTGTGCTTGGTCGGCGACGAACAGAAACTCCGCGTGGCGTCTGTGCAGGTACCTGCGCACGAGTCATCCCCCGCTCAAAACAACCCATCACGCCGACACAGCGGTATTGCCGGGAAAAGGACCTATCGATTGCATTTTTTTGCTGCTTCGCCGGTAATCCGGGGTCCGTGGATGGTGCTGGCAATTTCTGCGGGTTTTCTTATTCGTGCGTGCTTCGTGTTCCGGATATGAGGCTGCTATCTCCGGGTAACTCGGGCCCGAATGTTGTGGGATTGGGGAAGAGAGCGTGCGTGTGTGGAAAGAGATGCGAATGGCACAATTTGTCGGCTTTTCATTCAGGTCTGACGACGTGGTACAGAAGATATGTGACCCGTTCTGCGCACGTGACTCGGCAGAGTGAGTTACCTACCTGAGCATCACACGCACAGCATCCCTTGCAATTATTCAAAGGACAGCATATCAAATGCGACTTAATGCTCGAGTATACAGTCACCAAGCTTAGGTACGTTTTGAACGTCTCTGGCTTACATTCTCGCCACGTCCAGCATTTGTGCGCTCGAGCCAATACGTCGGTGCCGCAGTAGATTCGGGGCTTTCACCACCGCGCACCTACCATTCCCTGTGTGATTCCTGGCTCTTACTACCCTCGAATTTCAAACGTGGTCGATGAAATAAACTCCCCTCAATGCACGATCACGCCACCCTGGAGACATTTATGTATATATTGCGTTGCTGTTATGACAAATGGTAGCGTCGAAGATATACAGGAGTATCGAACGCACTTGCTATCAGTGTTACATAGCATCTTTGCATGAGTGTTGATCGAGCCTGAGTAATAGTAAAATTATGCTGTCATAGCGCAGATACACTGATGTCCCTACATCGAGCGAAGCGATCCCATGGGATGGATACCCGTGTCAAGAACATCGCGTTGTGCGTGCTCATGTATGCTGATTGAGACAATGGCTCAGAATCGATCTGCCAGCGAGAGCACTATCGTACTCGTTGGGCCAAGAGCCTGCCGTCGCAAAGTCGCATCCCGCATGGGGGCATACGCCCAGGTCAGGCTCCAGAGCAATTGTCGTTTTCCGCTGAGCGTGCTGCCAGTCAACGGTATCTTATGCTATATCCTGAACTTATGTAGTGTCCAAGGCGGTCCTCGACAGCGATGCGGAGGTCCGGCATGCATTTCAGACCGCTCTTGGTGCCAACTTCGCACTTACACTCAGAAGAACTGCCTTTGACGTTGATGCATGTCCTATTGCTCCGGTCTGACCTCGGCTCGGAGTACCAGTGCTTGACATGTTCACATGTTGAGTAAAAGCAGAGCGCGGTGGTGCTGACATCTTCTTTCAGGAACTTTGTCCAGTTATCTCGGTCGGTCAGTCCGACCCCTAGGAGCATTGAAGGCCTCGTCCGAATCTTGACTTGATGCCGCTCCAAGCAGCCAGCTGTGCAAAACCAATGCAGGTAGTATACATCAGTCTCAACCAGCACCTTCGTTGATGCATCATACGCCTTCTCCGTTTTGGCTTGGGCAAACATGCACGAGCCGAAGAGGGTGCCATCTTCTTGCCATTTCCATGGGAGCAGGTCGGGACGCATCTGACGGAGGTGTGCGAAAGTGTCATAGGTAAGCGTTTCTGTGAAGGCGACATCGTCATATAAGACGAGAGAACATCTGCTCTTGGTATCCTTGGTCCTTATAGTATGCGCAGGACCTATCTTCGCACTGGTGCGTTTCGCGCGCTTCGTCGGCGTTGTCAAATCGATGACTGCTTCCTTGGTGTTGGTCTTAGGTTTCTCTGGGGATGTAAGATCAATCATATTGTCTTCTTTGGCTGTGACACCTTGAGGGTCCGTAGCGACTGGCCTTTGACGATCATCTTCACTATGCAGTGATTCTGATCGTTGGCGCTTTTGAGCCGGTGCCTGTTGGACTTCATGTGGATTCGGCGCAACAGGCTGTTCGTATGCCCGATCAATTTGTGCGTATCTATCAATTTTCGATACAATCATTGCCCTGACTATTCAAGACGTACGCTGAGTATGGGATCGTGTTGTACCAAAGCAGGTCCTATGCTTCAAGTCGTGCTTGTGTCGCATACTAAACACGGTGCCACCAGGCACCGGCATAATTCCTGTCCGCCCTCAATCAACGAGAAGAGGTTGAGGTAGCTTAGATATGCTCAAGGACTTTCGCAAAACTATATTAGAATATCTTAGAGTAGCGCATATCTTCAGGCTCTCTTATAGATTTGTAATTAAGCTCCAAAAGACTATTAGATCACTTTGCGCATATGCAAAGCGGACACGAATTTTGCTGCTGCCTGGTTGTGCTACGTGCCGTGCGGACGTCGTAGAACTAGGAACAGTTTAGTGAAGCAGCGTCAGGTCAGCAGCAAGAGGGGATGTAATCTTACAAGGCCCTTTGTGGAACATATCCCATCGACAGGACGTAAACGTGGTTGGAGGCCTTGGCAACGAAGTGGGCGAGAAGCTATACAGTAGAGCGTGCCACCAATGGAGGGTTGTTGTGATGATTTCAAACGTATGATGGTGAGATGCGAGTTCCGTCTTGGCCGTAGACGAGAACACGCATATGGCAGCATCGGCCATTTGTTCCGTGCCCTTGCTGCAAGTGCAGTTGTGGTTCCTTCCGGGACCGGTAGACAAAACAACCCACGTCATAAACTACCACGAACAGTTGATATGATCATCTAAGTCTCATACAGCTATATTAGCAGCTCTGCACTGGGCGCTACGGTAACTAGTAGTATAGGCTCATTCCTTGCCTTAACAGTAGCCATCACTCCTCGTCAGGGACGAACAACTCGCCAATCGCTCTAATGAAGGACTGACAGGCGAAGCAAGACTTTTCCACGATTTCCCGAGCTTCGGTGTCGAGCGCATCTTCTTTGGCGACCTCTAGATAGTTGATGATAGCATTTAGCGGTGTACGTAGTTCTTGCGACGTATTAGCCAATAACAGTTGTGTCAACTGGCTGTCGCGCCGTGGCGCGTGAACATTCTTTGTCAGAGGATCCGACCCATTCCAGACTTGGAAGAACTGCTCGGATACTAGGCATAGCATTTTTGCAATTTCAATGTCTTCTTTGGACCAGCTATCGCATGTGTGAGTCACCGTCTCAGACCACAGCTCAAAATTGCTTCGAGGTCTCGACGGACTCGGTGCATCATCGTGCACAGACTCCTTGTGTGGATCACCAGCCCATACGATCTCCTGTGATCGAGCGTCCCGGAAAAAGATGACAAAGTCACCACTTTCTTCGGAGAGTGGCACAGCAAGCATCCCAACAATGCTATCAAATCCTGGAGAATACCGGAGCTTTGGAAAGTCGTGCAATATATCAACAGATGCCGTCACCGAGGTTTCTTTGTGGACCTTGAAATATTCCGAGATAGCGAGCGCCTCTTGAGGTCGTTCGACATGACCAAAGATTTTCGTCCGCTTTCCGATCCAGAACAATCCAGAGTTGGCCCTAAACAAATTCAAGAGGACCTTTGATGGTGGGACATCACTCCTCTCCATTTCAAGCTCCATAGACTTTCTGTTGATAGCGCTCCAGGCTTGCAGACGAGACTGTACGTGCAATTTTTCAATATTCCTTGACGCCTCTTCACCAATGAATCGACACACCTTGCGACTTGGGAACGATATTCGTGTTGCTTGTGGTCCGTACGCATGGCAAATTATCAATCCCCACAAGTCAACTGCGCCGCTGATTGATATTGACATGAATGAACGTACAGCCATATTTCTCAGATATAGCAAATGCATAGGCGACATGGCGCGAAGATGAGAGTACGTGAGATCAAGGGGTGTTTCCAGATCCTTAGCATCCCGATACACAAGTTTAGCCGGTTGCATGTCGCGATCGTAGAGCACTTGTACCCTGTTTTTCTTGTAAAGCTCTCTCGTTTGTTTAGGGATGTCGGATGCAGGAAATGCTAAGCCCTGAAAATGCGGCTGCCCAGTGGGAGGACTTCCAAGCTCAGCAACAACCTGGCCATTGAACAAAGTGTCAAACTGGTAGACCATCACCCGGTCGAAGCCGGTCAAGTCTTTCACTATGGCAGCAATCGCATTGCAAAGCGCCGGAAGGTTTGCAGCTGCTGTGAACTGCTCTTGCGCCTGTGTCATGACGTCCAGCACACGCATACTAGGCTCTTTGACTCTACCCGCACGCCTGCTAGACTCATTCTTGCACTTGTCCGCATCTTTCGGGGGTTCGCAGGCATTGGCGTCATGGTCCAGTGGATTATCTTGCGTGGGCCGACGCGAAGGAACATGGGGATACATCTGATCGTTTTCGACTCCGAATTCGCATGTAATGAGATCCGGATTGGCTTGACATTTATGCATGGCGCACCACAGGCGTCTTGGGCGTCCTTGAGCAACATCGATATCGAGTGGAAAGACCTCTGGTCCGTTTGCTTCAAGCTCCACGTCGTCTTTCTCATTCCTTATGAGATCAACGTGATCGATGAAGATGTCTGCCTGGTCGCCAGAGAACAGATCCGCAAAGCTTATCAATGCAAATAGTTGCTGCGGAGATTTGCCGATGACTTCTCTCGAGTTATCGCTAGCCATACGGACCGGAAGAGCCCGGGCATCTTTGCCGTACTCCAGTGCAACCAATAGACCAAAGCTTTGAACTGCACCGGGAGTATGGATGGGCTCATCGTCACAACGTTGTGACACATGATGTACTGTATCATGTTGATTGGGCGTACCATACTTGCCACTCTGCGCTGCCTTCGATACATCGTCCTGAAGTTCTCTCGTCCCACCATCGTCTGCTGCACTGATTCGCCCTCCTTGTAACCACCGCAAAATATCTTCTGTCGGATCATTGACTGGCTCATCTGTCCCGGAGATATATGGTGTTGCTATAGGGTCGTCGGATGGAGAGCGCTCTTCATTCATGCTTGGAGTAGCGGTCTCATTTGTTGGCCTTGGTTCTTGAAAGACGAGGCTGCGAATTGGGAAGATGTGGTCCGTCGCTGTTGGGCTCAGTGAGCTTCTCTCAGGAGGAGAAGGTACAGCAGATCCGAGATACTCCATGGTCGACTCGTCCCGGACCGGTTCAGTGATGGCCGCAAAAGGTGATGCGTTCCATGGAGGTTTTTGATCGTCAAACAGCCAAACGTTGTTGATGAATCAGGTGCGATATTGTAGCGGCATTGAACGCAGCTATGAGCATGGCAGCAAGATACTATCACACTCCGTCTACCCCAGAAGAAGTTCAGAAAGATCTTCGCGGGGTTTGCACAGATAGTTGCGTTCCACAAACATTTCATTTATTCCTAGGTCTGGATGCGGCATGACATCATCCAGCCACGATCCTCACCTCCCCGCTAAATCAGGTTAGTACATAGATGCTGTGCGATCTAGGTCAGGTCCGCTGCTTCAGAACTTAAACCATCAAACACACTTCCAGAAGACATAGGTGTTCTCGGCTTTGAAGAAATCTACAGAGTTGGGTAGACGTTTCTCACCTTTCTCTTTCCAATCGTAGCTCACGCGTCGCTTTCACCTAGCGCACCGCTATAAAAAGCCAGATTATGCTGGACTCCCAGACTGCAAGCTACGTGCACCAGCACTACGAAGCGATTTTAGTCTATTCGGCCCTAGTCTAAATGCCGGCGGCACACGTTGCTACAGTGCGCCTCGCTATCCACTACTTCGTGCAGACCACACTTAAGCTTCAATGCCGAACATCGTCCCTATCCAGATAATTAAAATCTGTCATCTAGCCAAAATCCGATTAAAGGGCAATGTCGCTACTGTTTTCAGCAACCCCCTAGGACAGGCATGACGCCGAACACCATGTGTCTCGGTGCTGTTCGCCGTCTGTTCGCCCCTCATTTAGCAGCACCCGTTTGTTCTTTGTCCTGCGTATTAATTTCACAGGCGATTTATTGTTGGGGCCTTACTACTCACCACAGTCGAAAATTTTTTGTGATGGTGATTCAAGAAACCTTCGGAATTGTGTTGATCAGGAAAATGAGAACAATTCCAAGATTTGTGGCGTTGGACAGGCCTAAGCGCGTGCACAGCCGCATTCGAGATGCGTCAACAGTGAGTCACATCGAGACATCCATGCTCATATCGACTTGTTATCCAAAGTAAGATTAATCCATCTTATGCTAAATTCAAATCTTCTACCACCATTTGGCCATTTCGACCCAATCATTCGCGGTGCAGTCGACCGACGGATTTCATACATCCCTGACAACAAGCATGAGTACCTTCGACCCCTTTCCCCGCCTAGCAACGGAGCTCCGACTTCAAATATGGGAGATGACAGTCAAACCGCGTACTGTGGAAGTCCGCATACACTTCACTAATTTCCCATCAACGCCTCTTGCTGATGGAAGGCAAAAGCGGCCACTGCGCCAGATGTCCACTCTTCATTCTCCGACGCCTGTGCCAAGCCCGCTCTAGACGTGCCGCGAAGCACGGCATCACGGACTGTACCAACAAACTTTATCCGACCTGGTCATCGATAAACGCATCCCAAATCCCGAGCGGCCATATGTCTGGCTGAACCCTGCGATTGATATTGTCTCAATTGACGATACATACGCTTCGTTTTCCAGTCCGTCACGCACGAGATCCAGCGTCTCAAGTTCGCCAAGCACTCGCGCGAAGGAGATGGACAACCGTGGACGGGTTAGGAATTTCAGCAATTGCGATGTTTCGCTCAATTAAAAGAGATTTATGTGTATATTGGGTATAATGACTTTGAGTACTGTCATGGTGCATCGAATATGTATTGGTGGTGTTGTGGTGGGGCGGAGAATGCATGGTTGATTCAGGCAAGGGATGGAGAGATGATAAAGCTTGAGGACTTGGAGACAAGTATGATCCGACGACGGAGAAGGCGGAGGGGCGGTTTATTCAGGTGAAGGGTGGCGTGCTGTTGTGGCCGGAGGATATGCGAACGGCACAGGGTTGGTGTTACACTTTTATATATATGGAGGATGTAATAGTTGTAATGATAGATATTGATCCACCATACATCGTGCCTATCACTTAATCAATGCCGATATTCCGAGGGATCACAGCATCTGTCTCGCTGCCTTCGGGGCTGTGGTTCCAGGTAAACCACGAGAAAGAATATCAAAAACCAAATAAGAAGGTCTTTGTTCGAAAGCAATACCCGGACTTCGCTAAATACCCCTGTATTTGTACTCTAGCTTTTCGCCATTGTCGTCCGTTCCTGAAAAGGAATTAGTAATCAATTCGGTTTGGCATGGCGCCAGCAATGTACCTTTTGCTCAATAATCTTAATGGATGTGTCCTACCGTACTATCACCAGTGTTTTTTGTACAGGCCTTGTAAGCAGTTGTTTTGTCTTTGTTGTCCAGTGTAAGAACCAATCCTTCTATGCCTTTAAGAGGACTGGTCGAACGGCACCAAACTGACATACGGCCCGATGATTCGCTGTTCCAAGAATCGCTCTGCTTTGCTACGAAGCTGTCGATTGTTAGCTCTGTCATGCTTCTAGTCGCAGAGCGACGCCTCTTTGCGAGCCATGTCAACGGTGACTGAAGATGGCTCCTTTGCTTCATCGGTATCGGAATTGGAGTCAGAAGTGGTGTGAAATCCATTGCCATTACTGACGGTGTCACTATCCATGCCATCTGGTGTGTGTCAAGGCGCACAGCATCTTGCAGCCTTGCCAACAAAGCTGAGCTCTGCCGTTGATCTTTTCGGTGTCAGTCTCAATGAAGATCAACTTCTAAGGCTATCTTCCTTACTACATAGAGTGGCATGGCTTCTAAGCGATGCTTGGATGTCTGAGGAGATGTCTGAGGAGATGTATGGAAGTGATGCTTGTAGCTTGATGTCGAAGAAGGGATAGGTCGGCTCAGACCAAAAGAACTACCTTGATGTAGCAGATCTAGAGGTTAAGAATAAGCTAGGAAGTAGAAGACAGGGAGCAATGAACATCATAGGAACGTGATATATCAAGGCGTGCGAAAAAATGTGAGAAATCGCCGAACTTCGCAGAAACAGAACGGAGGGCTACGTACGAGAATCAGGAGAATTCAGAATAAACGCATTCGTCAAAAGAGTGATGTCAACCATTTCCTTTATAAGCTGCGAGAATCATACAGTGTAACTCACCGAAATTGAAGCAAGAAATTGAAGCATACATACATCGAAGGAATTGCGACTTATGTTGATGTAAAATATGCTACAATACAGCGACCTTTAGGGCGACGACCTCCAGGAAGATGTCCACAGCAAGCCGCTCTTAAGCATCATACACCCTGAAAGTCAAGGACTGTAGAGCAAATCTCCGAAAGTAATATGTCTATACTACCAAAGTGTTCCAGTATGAACAGAACGTACCCTACACTCCGTCACTACCCCCAAAACTTGAAGTGCTCCAAAGCAAGAATCTAACGGCAAAGACAGAAGAAAGCACCTATTTGAGACTTTCCTCGAAATGCCTCCATCCCACCCAAACAACATCACTTGAGCCTTAGCCGACAGAACGGAGCCCTTCCCCTCCGCTCTGTCCCCACACGAAGTGCTAAGCTGGTCGATACCCCATTTCGCGAATCCTCGGCCAAATAGCTTTTATCCGCGCATCGTGCTTGCGACAGATCTCCAGGAACTCGAGGCATGTGGCGCGGCGCATCTCGTGGGTTAGGATGGGGACGTGGAGTCTCTCGGCGACATCTCCATCTGCATCACCGTCGTTTTGGTCATCATTCCCGCCACCATCCCCTCCATCGCCACCCTCTCGAACATCTCCATCACCTTCATACCTCCACCGCGCCTCTCCAAACTCTACCTTCCAGAGCACATACGCATGCGTGCGCCACTGATAGTCTTTGAGGCCGTTGATATTGAGCTCTTCAACGAAGGTTATGAAGTCGATATTCCTATTCGTCAAGCGACCCGGTCCCTCCGCACTGCTATAGAGATAGCCACGTTCCGTATATTCGGGGTTGTCGCGGGTATCTTGGCCGGTGTGTACGCGGTGGTAGACGATCCAGACGTCGTTGCCGGCCTTGGTGAAGGCGACGCGCATGCGCTTGTTGACGAAGGCGAGGGTTTGAAGCATCTTAAAAGCTTAGTGTAAAAGTGGGGAGGATGAGATGGCGACTCACTATGAGATTTTGTGCTACGAAGCTGGTCCCGACACTTGGAGTTTTGAGAAGTGGAGTGCGAAGAGGAGAGAGGAGCTGGGTGGACTGTTTATAGACGATATGGAGACGTCGATTCAGCCTGCCTTTACCTCCCTCCACTCCGTGATACACTCTCACCTCACTGTGCTTTGGTGCTTCCACGATGGATTCGCAATAACGTATTAACACGCAGTCAGCGATGAACCCAGAAGGTATTTGACAGACTTATCGTGCTCCCAAAATTAGCAAGATCGCACATAATGCGGAGAAATATGCCAAGTGCGAGGCATGACGAGGACATGTGGAGGGCGAATGGTAACAAGCTGCATATTACTAGTTAGTAGCACAAGGCTAAATCGAAGAGAACCTCGCCCCCAAGCGTTTTCAGAGTGCTTCTACGTCCCCCAAATTTACAAAGAAAGTCCAATGCTCGTCAAGTATCGATCCTGATTTCAACTACGCTTCTAACATGAAGTTACCTCAGCACTGATACATTATAACCGGACAGCCCGCCTTCCAAAGACATGAACTCAGCTTACCGAAATTTGAGACACTAACCTCGCTACGCCATTCACTGCTGATGCGCAAGGGTTCTAATGCGCCTCGCGATCCCAATTCTATAAAGATTCGCACTCTCTCATACAACTATACTGCTCATGTCTTCATTACATCGTGCTCATCCTCCATCTCCATCAACTTTGCTATCAGCCCTTCGTAGCGACTCTTGCGTCAGTTGACGCCAAACCCTGCCCTCATCCCTATTTTATCCGAACAAATCGAGACAGCGCCACGTCACGTGAAGTGACTGGATGGTGAGGCCCGCGTGCGAGAATATGGGAAGCTGAAGAATCATACGTATCATGGCAATCGACGCGGGTTCTCGGCACCTAGAATAATTTAGCGACTACTTCGTCTCAAAGTGTTTCGGAAACCTTTTCAACGGGGAGATTTGATAGAAGTGTATGTAGAATGAGAGAAGGACGGAATTGTTGAAACAAGGAAATTGAATCGCACGGAAGGTACTTTAGAGCGGAAAACATCCAGTCTTAGCGGTTCTGCAATATCTCGCCGAGCAAGATACACACGTAATTCACACATACTCAAACCCCAATGTCCACTATACGCCAACATCAAAGTCCCGCCACATCTAAATCGACTCCCCCGTCTCCGCCCTCGCTCTCGCCCCATCCCCCCACCCCCTCCCCTCCGTCGGCGTCATCGCCCTCCTCCTCTCCACAGGACTCCACTCCATCCCATTCCCCGCACTCCCCACCCCCTCGTCATCGCCCGTAACAATCCTCACGCCCGCCCTGCCCCTCCTTTCCTTCTCCGCCCTCTCCCGCTTCACCTCCGCTTTACTCTTCTCGCTCTCGATGATCAATCCCTTGAAATAACTCTCCGCCGCCACCGTCGCGCTGTAGTGCAGCGGCGTCCAGCTGTACACGTTGCACGCCAGCGGATTCGCGCCGTATTGGAGCAGCATGCGTAGGGCTTTGAGTTCGCCGGCGGCGGAGGCGTGGTGCAGCGCGGTGTTGCCGTTGTTATCGGATGCGGAGAGCGTGGAGGGGCCGTGCAGGATGAGTGTGGGGATTAGGTGGAGCGTGCCGAAGCCGGATTTACATGAGAGCATGAGCTGTGATGTATACGTTAGTAATCATAGGGGTGGAATTAAGGGGTGAAGGAGGACATACAGCGTCAAGCCCGTGTTTATCCGCCCACGGAATGCATTCTGGAAAGCGCTTTGCGAGGGTCACGCCGGTTTCTTCTTTGCCGGCGGCGGCGGCGAGCATCAGTGGGGTTTCGAGGTCGTTGTTGCGGCTGATCATATCGGATTCGTGGCCGAGGTTGATGAGGAATTCCTGGGTGATATTAGCTTGTACTCCTTGCTCTCATATCATGCTCGTACAGCAATTTGTGTGAAGCCATGTCGAGCAGCGAGATGTAGGCTTGTGTTGCTTTTGTCTTCGAAATCTGGGTTACGCAGTATTTGCGGGTTGTTCTGGATGATGCGCTTCACGAGAGGGAGGTCATTGAGGAGGATGGCACGGCGCAGACGCCGGGATACGTCAATCCTGGAGGATGTCAGCTCTGACAAGGCACTCAGTTATAAACTCGATGTTAACATACATTGTGGTATGGGAGTAACATGATTGGTACCCTTGCCCGGTTTGAGAATGTTATCTGTTGACGTGGTTGCGGGGAGCAATCATGGGCGAGGGCAGCTGCGGCGGCTAGTTCACGGATATTGCTACTTTGGGCTAAACTCCACATGATGACGTTTGTGGGGTCCAAGGCGGACAGTTACATTCACTTCAGTGCAGCAAAACATATGATGAAGACTAGCAGCTAGTTTCATGCTGTTATTCATGGATGCTGGTTCTACTCATTACCAGGCTACTCTATCAATGCCTGTCTGAAGCAGCTATCGTACATGTCGAAGAGAAACAGCTTCTGGCCACCCCAAGCACTCTACAAGCCCTCAAAGTCGCCGCCTGCATCGTCATCGTCGATGTCACCCTCTTGGATCTCCTTGGCCAGTTCACGTTCGCGTTCCCGGGCCTCCTGCGCGTTCTTCAGCTCCAGCCGGTGCTGATTCATCGGGTAGCGCATCGCTCTGACGCACTCGTCGTGCAGAGTCAGGCATGCTCGGATGCGCTCGTGGAATGCCTCGCCGGGCTCGCGGGTCGCGTAGATATCTCCAGCCACCTTTGTCTGCATGAAACCCTTCTCGTGATCGATTGATGCCTCTATTACACCGTCGCGGATGGCCTTTGCCACAATGTACTCGGCCGACTCTTCGCTCTCGAGTCCCAGACGGATGCAGATGTCCCGGAGGGAGATGCGCGAGTACGACAGCGACAGCATGCGGATGCCGGTCTTGATGACGTTTTGTCGCAGGCGGAGGATCAACGTGTAGGTACCGTCCTGCTGGAAGGTCGTGGAGTGCATCTGAACGACCCTCAAGAATCCCTGCAGGTCGCCGACGCGGACAGCTCGGACAAGGCGGAAGTAGGGCTCCAGGGCGCGCTCGAGGCGGGGTTGGCTGAAGACGTCGCGCTCGGGAATGTCGCCCATGAGCAGTTCGACAACAATCAGCAGCTTCATCGAGGCCTGGTAGAAGCCGGTCGCGACGTGTGCGGAGGGCGACTTGCGGGTGGCGCTGACGAGGTGCTCGTGTGCTTCGGTGTAGGACAGCTGGATCGCGCGTATCCTTCCAAGGTAGAACAGGTACCTCGCAACCTGGTTGTTGGGGGCGTTCGGGGGGAACTGTGTTTGCGCGACAAGAAGATCGGCTTGCGTGATGTCGGCGGTCGAGATGTAGTTGCGGAGGAGCAGCGTGGTGACAGATGCCTGCGTGTCCGAGTCCTTCCTCAGCACCGCACTTCGCAGAGCCGCAAGCAGCTTTCCGCGAATGTTGATGACGGGCGACTGCTTGGACGGCGGCTTGGGGTCCATCTCCTCGTGGAAGAGCGAGAAATAGAAGTATGCCTTTGCGGCGAGCGAATCCAGCGTCCGCCTGTTCAGCTCCCGGATCTTGTCCACCAGCTTCTCTGAGAACTCGGCGCCCTCCTCAAAGTCTTTCTGATCATAGAGATACACCTGCAATGATTAGCACGAATCGCTGCCACCTGCTGACAAACATACCTGGATGAGGATGGCTATGTAAACGTCAACCTCTGGCAGTGGCTCCTTGGTGCTGTTCTTGTTAAGTTGCACCTCCTCCTTGTACTGTGATACGACACTCTGGATCGCCTCGCCGTCCATGCCAATGAACTCGATAAACGTCCGTGCCGTGGCGTTGTTGGGCGAGTATGTGAGAATGATGACGGAGCATAGTACGCGGTCGGTCAGCCTTTTGCGGAGAGATGATATTGACCGGAGGGCGCGGAGAGTGAAGCGTGTATCGAACTGTGCTACTGCACGCTCGAGCAGGACAAAGTTGCCCCGAATGTCTACCGTCGTTGGGTCAGCCCGCTGATACAGATACTTGCAGCACGCCAGGTCCGTCGCGATCATGTGACTCGGGCACATCTTGCGGACCGGCCATGATGTCGTGCAGTTGGCGCAGGGACATCTCGAAGTAAACGGCATGATGCGTGGTGGTGAATGACTTACCCTCAATCGCTTTCTCCTCGGTTTTGGGCTCGTCGACGGTCGCGACTACCCCTTCCATACTGTCCGCCATGGTGTTTGAATTTGTGACGGCGACAATGAGAAAGGAAGTTACGTGGTGATAGTGGTGGTAGGCGGGCGGTTGTTGGTTGACGTGGTGAGGCGGGAGCTCCAGGTACAGCTGCTACGAACGTCGGCGGAGGAAAGTATTGCCGGGCCGCCGTGTTTACCCCCGCGTCATATCACCAACAGGACGACACAACACCACATAGCGTGATAAATGTCTGCCATGTCGCTATTGGATGCGCATTTAGAGCAGATATCGTTCTGCGCGGCGTCAATCGCGGAGCTGAAGTGGGTATATCATATTTACTCAAATATCACGACTGACAAGCATAGCTTCGCTCCACCAAAGATATTCACAAACGCGCTCCTACAAAACCATGATATCACGAGCCTGATTCGAGATACGGAACCCCATGAACGCGCTCTCTTTTCAGTTCCTCCGCCACCAGCCGCGCCCAAGCATACCGACACCTCAGCATCCGCAAATAGACGAAACACTATCTTCAACGCCAATGGAGCCGGCGCAAGCATTTCTGGAGGCGGGGCGAATGCTGTCCGCGCACCAAGAAGGAACACCGCAGTAGCAGCTGTTCTCGGCAACAATCTGGTCGAGAGGATACGACAGGGTGGAGGTGGTGGAGCAGGCTCAGGTCTGGGCTACCGAAAATACGACGGCAACAACAAGAACGAGGTGGATGTCGAGTCGCTTCTGGAAGGAGCCGAGAAGCTACTAGGAGTATAGTACGTGCTCAGATCCCCCTTCGACTTGACCAGACTAACATCATACAGCCCCATCCCAGGTGCTCAAGAAAAAATCGCAGCCATGCGCCAACGACACGCACAAGTCACTACCTCGATAGACTACTACGAAGAACGCCTCGAACAGCAGGTTAGCGAGTTCAGTCGATTGAACCGCAACCGCGACTTTCTTGACGAAATAGAGGATGCAGAGGAGGAGCCGCCTGTGGCACCGCAACTCAGCGAGGACGATCTAAGGCGGGAGGAAGAGGAAATGAAGCAGTTGGAAAGGAAGAAGAGGGAACTCGAAGACCGCGTACACTCCATGTCAAGAGACATATCGGGTTTGCGGTAGTCAGCCATGGCTAAGAAATTCGAAGTGATATTCCAAGCTTCCAAGCTACACAACCTGCCTGATTTGGAGAAACATGGACAATACGAGCGGCAAATCTCTTCCCCGTTGGATTCGATGTTCGTATCTGCTGACAAGTCCAAGGATTACTAACTGCTGACTGCAGGTGGGGCCAGGACATATATGTTTCCAGCAACTGCAATCAACGCTTGTGTCAAAATGGTCGACTTCAATCTCTCTCCCGAGCAGAAACAGCTTCGTGAAAATGCTAAGGCCTTTGCTCAGAACGTCCTCTCAACAGCCCCCAAGTTGTACGCCGCCCTCCCCAGCCAAAACGAGCGCTTCAAGTCCACTCTACCAATCTACCAAGAGGCCGTAAGATCTGGTTTGATCAAAGGTCAGATTCCCGTTGTTCTCGGCGGCACGTCGAACGGCCTCATCGATGCCGCAATCGTTATTGAGGAATTTCATACCGTAGAACCCAGCACAGCAATCACTATTCTAGGCACTGGACTGGGCCTCACTCCACTGATACTTGCCGGCAGCGAAGCACAGCACGAGAAATTCCTCTCGCCTTTCTTGAAGCAAGAGGGTGAGATGCTGGCAAGCTTCATGCATAGCGAGCCTGGCGGTACAGCGAATTGGCTGGAGAGAGGAGCACCAGGCTTACAAACAACCGCATATAGAGAGGGCGATGAGTGGATCGTCAACGGAGAGAAAGTAAACAACCCCATCATCCACGCCCATCAACCATCACTAACTGCCTCCAGCTCTGGACAACGAACTCCGGCGGCTGGGACTCGCGCGGCGCCGACCTAGCCTGTCTCGTATGCCGCGAAATCCCCACGCCTTCATACCCCCAAGACCCATCCATCTCCCCCTCTTCCAAAATCCTTATCCTCCTCCTCACCCGCGCCGACATCGCCGCCAACCCCCCCTCCGCATACACCATCCTCTCCCACCCCGCGCTATCCGGCCACAAATCCACAAACGGCCCCCACACACGCTTCACCTCCTTCCGCGCCCCGCACGCGAACCTCCTCGCTCCGCCCGGCGCAGGTGCACTCGTCGTCGAGCGCACGTTCGGCACCAGCGCCGCGCTCGTGGGCGCCATGTGCGTCGGCGTCATGCGGCATGCGTTCACGCTCGCGCTGGCGTTTTGCAAGCGCGAGGCGAGAGGTGGGCACGAGGCGATTATCTCGCACCAAGCTGTATCTGACCGTCTTATTGATGTTAAATGCGACATCGACGCGGCGCGCGCACTTGTCTGGAAAGCCATGAGCACACTCGAACGTCCAGAAGAGCAGATTCCCTGGGAAGCGAAAGTGGAACTCGCGTGCGAGGCGAAGGTATGGTGTAGCGAGAGAGTCGTGGGCGCGGTGCAGACGTGCATGGGTGTTGTGGGCATCACAAGTTATGCGGAGGATATGGGGTTTGGCGCGATTCTGGCGGATGCGGCGTGTTTGCCACTGTTTGATGGGGGGAATGTTGGGGTTAGGAGGAGGCAGATTGAGCGGGTTATGAGGGCGGAGGGGTATGAGCCGTGGGAGGCGACGTTTGGGTAGGTTAGGAGGGTAAGGGGTGGAGCTACAGGCGGTGGGATGGTTTGGGGATGGGGGAAATGTCTATAGGAATGATTCGTGTGCATGGCTTTGATCAGACTTTATTGTCGGTCTCAGACTCCCTAGGATGTCATTCTGAATCGAGATATAATTCAGTATGCCGTTCTGATACCTTGCAGGAACGACCACGATATACATTTCATGAAGCACCTGAAATATTCACCTAGACGACATTTCACTTGTACCTTATACTTATATATACACTGGGTAAATTGATACAACACTGCCTCGCTTCTCATATCTTCTCATATCAAAAGTTCTCTCGTAGCCTCGCTTTCACGAAGTACACATACATTATATCTTCATAGCCTACAAATTCTTCGACGAGCCGAATTCATAATTTTGACCTGCTCACCAGGCAGCAGCAAAATTCGTGCCCGCTCTACACCTGCACGACATAAACTAATAGCCTTTAGAGGTATATGCATTATAAGCTCAGAGAAGCCTAGATATACACGCAGCTCTAAGACACTCTTCTTAGCTCTACTAGAAATATTCAAATATATTTAGGCTACTACTTCATCTCTTCTCGTTTAGAAAAGGCGGGCACGAATTTCGCCGGCGCCTGGTGTGCTAGTGATATAGTATGAGTAATTTCTGCAGGTCACACAACTATTCCATCCACTAAGTATCGCACCAATATCTCGGTGCAACAGTGTCTCCGTGCCGCATTGGTGCCTGTGGCGCTGCGTCGGAGCCCGGGAAATGTATGGAAATAGAATCTAAATTCTGCGAGAGTTGGGGGTGTTGGGGTGTGGCGGAATGTCTGCGGCGTGGATTTACAGCGTGGATGAAGACACGTTTTCCAGATTGAAGCAGTACGAACCAAGGGTTTATTGCAGAAGACAAATTGTAATGTTGGCCTGTGAGTTGCTCGACCATACATTTCGTGAAGACTTATCTACGTGGTAAATAGTGACTGCGTATAGCCTAAAACATGACAGCGTACATAGTATGCTCTGAGATAAGCTGCTTGACCGGCAGTGAGCAGTGAGAAGCTTACACATTCGGGGATTCGGAGGCGTGCTGCATATCAACAACTGCAGCCAGACAGTCATCCAACCCCGGAGTCTCACCGAGTCTCACAGACATGCAATGTCCTACCATGACTTCCGAGGATGCAATGCGGCGCCTCTTCTAGAATGATTCATCCTTCTTCAGCAATCTGCTTGTCAATATAGGTGCGCTTGGCACAGTAGCGAAGCAAGGCAATTAATCTCCAACCCGTGCGCAAACCCGGGTATCGGTCAGCATTAGCCTGGGACGTCTCCCGCACGGTAGGATAAATGCGATGCTGACCTGAGGGCAGGTTTAGGATATCGGACTGGAGTTTTGGCGTCGGATTTCAAGTCCGGGTTATTGGATGAGCCATCGGTCGATGTTCTTCAGCAGCATTGAGGGGAGGGGATTTCCCGGGCGCTACTACAAACCAGCGCAGCTTGGCCTACCCTAGTAGCTTCTTCGGTGTTTTTGAACGGTAGATAGAAAATCTCGTAATGCATGGACGAGAATGTTGGCAAAAGTCTCGCACTCGCTTACTCACTTGTGAGCATGGGACATGGTCAGCTCCAGATCCGGAGGCGGGGTTGCGAATAGAGTCGCGCCGTGGCTGGTTCTGGAGCAGGTGTAGCGGCGACTCCGGGGTCAGCAGCGGGCCAGGAATTATGCTTAACTTGCTCGCAACCTTATCGGCACCGTACAGGTGTAAGCGAGCTGGCTGAGCACGCGGCACGTCGTATTGCCTACGCAGTTTCAGTATCTGGATTTGAGGATATGTTTTGTGCGACAAATGTGATGGCATTTTGACATCAATGTGGCGAATGGCATGTCGTGTTACGCTATGGACGGCATGGAGGCCTTAACTGCAGTGCTCACTTGAGGTGAATATGACTGCCTGGAAAGCTCGTCGCTGACGCGGCCTTCCATCTCACCGAGTCTCCTGTATCATTGCGCTATCCGAGTAACCGTTGATGTTCGCCTTGGCCTGCCCGCGAAACAGCTTCCGTGTTTAGCTTGGCCGGCTTGAGTGTGACCTGCGCCAATAAAGTAAACTGGGTCTTTGTCTCCTACGAAGCAGCCTGAGACGCCAGGCTTTTGCGACGCCTCGGAATTATGGCGTTGAAGTGGCGCCACTGCCATACTGCCTTGGGCATTTTCTAACGACGCATAGCACGTTGAGGGGATGACTGGCTGAAGGTATCCAGCCAATACGGGAGACGGCAGCGCGGTGTCGCACGAGGGCCTCCAACATCAGGCAACCAAGGCAGCATGGAACGCTGCGGCAAAGGCTCACCAGACAAACGGCTTGGAAACAAGAACGACAAGACTCCTGAGCAAAGGTACTTCCGCAAACGGCACTGCATCGGCCCTGTCATACCGTCAGCGTGGGTAAATCGGATCTCGTGGTACGGAGTAAGCTTAATCCAAAGACACCAAGCTTGATCTATCATCACGCCGAGGCCCTAAGCGAATGGCTGAGAAATAACAAGTGGACGATTACGTTAGTGTGGAGTCGAGCGGACGCTTTTCCAAGGAATGTAGGACCGACGTGCTTGGGCAACGGTAAAACATGTTCCACGTACACCACAACGTTCCCGACGGGTGTTGCTTCGTGCGAGTGGACACTGCGAGGCGGTGCAGCGTTAGAGGAGCTATTTTCTGCCTGTGTGGGATTCTTCGCAAAATTTAATCTTAGACGCTCCTCCAACGTCAGCCGCACCGCCGAGCTGATTTTGTCCGTGTCCCAAGGATGCCGAGAGGCACCTTCGGAACACGACCACGGGGCGGTTCTACTGCAGAGTTGTCAACTACGACAGAAAGCGACCGGGATATCTGAGAGCCTGGAGCTATACACAGCATCGCCACGCTTCGATTGTCGCAGCAAGTCCCCGTGTATTGCTCCAGGCACCATGATCGCTTTCCGTCGTAGGTGAGAACCTGCAGTAGGGACTCGGGGGCCAAGCAATGCCAGGACATGCCACAATTCTGCTGAAGCCGCACCAGCACGAGATGTTTGCGCGGTCACAGATTGCTGGGACGCCTTGGCCTGGCTTGGTAAAATGATCCTCGCGGCACGCAGCGTTTGTTTGGCCAGAGAGGGAAGGTGGCCAAGGATCACAAGACGGATTGACGGACTCAAAGGCGTACGCCGTGGAGCCTTGGAAGGTGTCAGGACCAGGGCTGGAGTGGACCTAGCGAGCGGCTGGAAGGCTTGTCATTGATAGGAATTTTGGATTTTGGGTTTAGGTTGATTAGTGCCAATTTAAGGTAGAAAGCTTGGCTCGAGGAGATGATCGAAGCCAATGCCGCTGAGGGCGCGGCGGACTCGGCGCCAGTGCACACATGGGCTGATTGCGGAGGAAGTGCTGCTTTGGAGTCCTTGAGAAGATGTGAATACTGCGAGATGGAAAGCCTGTGAGTATGCAGGAGCGAGGCGATGCACGTAGGATGTGAAATACTCTGGGGTTGCACAGCCAGGACGGCGCCCGGCGGGCAACCAACGGCGTCCAAATAAAGCTTCGGCTGCTTGTGGGACTGGTGGCATCTCGCTATCAAACGCCACTCCAGGTCTGGGCGGCGATCAAGACCCCAGCGCCGAGAAGACCCAAAGACATTCCAGGATGCCAGGCTCCGCTCACGCTGCAGGTCAGAGTACATGAAGCCGGCCCATCGCTGATGACTTTTGCTCACTTTTGCCCTCCCACCGATCTCCGCCAGCATTCCACCTATAACAACCTACATTGTTCTACCGACGAAGAATCAGTGAAAGTTTGTCGTCGCCTCGTGACTGAATCAGCCTTCCAGGTATGTGTGTGATTTTCTCTGCTGTGGTCCTTCGACCATACCCGTAGTGTGTTAGACACAAACCACGTCCCCACAGGGCATCATCGCACTTTCCTTGGGGTCGTGCCTTCCGCTACAGCCGTCCGCGCTTTCCTGCCAACCAACCGCCCACTAATGCAATAAGCAGTCACTCATGAAGGAGTGATCCCCCACAAACCTCACCCCCTCATTCATACATCACCTCGACGCAATGGAGACCTACCACGGCCACGTCCGCACGCCCAACGATGCCATCATTCTGTTCGAGGCGTGCCGAATTGGCATATTACCGCGGGTGCAGCGCCGCCTCTCGGAGAAGGAGCGCCAACAGATCAAGTCCGGCTCAGTATTTGTCTGGGATGAGCGGGAAGCTGGTATGAGGCGCTGGACTGACGGAAAGTCGTGGAGCGCCAGCCGAGTGTCCGGCAGCTTCCTGACATATCGCGAGATGGAGGGCAAGCGAGGAGGCAGCGCACTACCTACAGCACCCGTAGTCAAGCGCGCGAGCGGAAAGTCACCCGATGGCTCAGCAAATGGCGACTCGGAAGGCGAGGGCCCTGACGGCTACCGTTACAAGCCAGACGGCCTCATGAAGCAGTCCTTCAGCATCACCACATCCAGCGGCCAGCACCTCCACCTGATCAGCTACTACTCTCGCTCAAATTCAAACAACCTCCCACAACCGACTAACGATGCGCAATTACGACACATCCGCCCGCCAAAGAACATGTACCCCGAGTCTACAGTCAACGAGACGCAGACTGTACCGGCCGTTACTCGCGGCCCCATGCCAGGCTCGCCCTACAGCGCTGCTCCACACAGCATGGGACCGACCTCGCCGTATGCGCGCCCAGGACCGGTAGCACCAATGTATGCAGTCCCAGTATATCCCCCGACACCGCCAAACGGCACCCCGCCCATGCACGCATACTACGCGCAACACCCCTACTTCTACGGCGGCATCGTCTACGCACCATCGCCCTACCACCCACAAGGTGCTCATGTCTTTGACCGTCCACCGCCGCAAATGAGCAACCCCCATGCGCCGCCGGGTCATCCCATGCTTGCGCATCATCCTGCTTACGCTGCACATGCGGCGCATGCGGCCCAGCAGCAGTACATGGCAACGCCCCCACCGCGCGCACCGTCCACCGCCGAGCAGGCACAGCACCACCCAGCTCAACCACCGCCACCGCCCGCCTCCACTGTACCTGAGCAAGGACCCCAGCTTCCTGCTATTAATGGAGCCGCTGCATCAGCTGGCGCCAACAGCCTACCGACGCCGGAGCCGTCAGAGAAGTCGCAGTCCACCAGCAGCGAGTCTACTGGCGCAGCAGCTACGAGACCACTTCCAACCCTGGGCTCGCTCCTCAACGGCGATGGCCCAGAAAAGGATAACCAGAGCACCAGCCGCTCCGGCAGCCGCAGTCCAAATACTGCATCACGATTCCCGCGCGATCTGGCGCCTGAGCGTCTTGCTAAGAACAGCACCGCGGCGGACAGCAGCGCGCTGAACAAGCTCAACAGCGTCTTCGTCCGCTCATAGAGCTCAACCATGTAGTATTGTGTTTCGGTACTGCTTTCTTTCTACATAACTAGGGTGGAACCTTTTTTTGCATTTATGATCTGCATCGGCGGCGTTCAAAGGGACGGCTTCACCATGCCTGGGGTTTACGGCGTTTCGAGCAAAATGGCAGCAAGGGCCAAGGGAACAATGGCTCCTATCATGTGCTCATGTCTGTTTCTATAGTTGCTTCAATTATAGCATTCCACCAAATTCATGCGACCATGTTTGCATTAAGTCATCTGCACTCCTGTCATTTTACGCTTATTTTATGCTTAATCGACTTAAAACTCGTGCTAAGCGAGGTTGAAACTCCAAACCTGACATCACTGAACCCCGAAGCGCGACTTCCGTTCGCCAAGATACAGGTGTGCTTTATCAACCTCTTGTGTCGCTATCGCGTGCGCTTGTGTGCGACAAGCTGCATTTGTAGCTGCCTGATCGGGTAATGTTGATGTGACATCGCCCGCTATCGAAGGTAGCCTGCGGATCGACCCCGCAGGCGGCCGACCCTTATCGTGGACGTCAACGGCGCGAAGGGCGATGATGTCGGATCATATCAGCCGAGAGCGGAGTGTTTGGGGGTTATATTTAAGCTGTTGAGCGATTGCATGGTCGCGATGTTTGACACCTGACTGCGTAGTCGACATGGCGAATGCAACTGAGACGCCCGGGTCGCACGATATGGAGAAAGACACATCCCTAGGCCTCAAGGGCAAGATTGGCGAGAAATTGCAGAAACACTCGCACGATGCGGATGCGGCGATGAAGGCATTTGAAGGCTTGGATGGGCAGGTTATTGAGTTGACAGAGGAGAAGAGTCGGGCGTTGTTGAAGAAGATTGATAGGCATTTGATGCCGGTACGTACAGCTTTTTCGAAACTCTCAAGAACGGGGATTGACAAAACCAGATCATGTGCATTGTTTACGGGCTGAATTATCTCGACAAGACGACGCTGAGTTATGCGAGTATCATGGGCTTGCGCTCGCCTCCGTCGGATAATAAACTCAAGTCTGGGATTGATTTGCAAGGGGATCAGTATCAGTGGCTGGGCTCCATGTTTTACTTTGGATATATTGCTTGGGAGTATCCGACGACCAGGCTGCTGCAGGTCCTGCCGCTGGGGAAGTATTGTACGACATTCAAGGTTGTCGAGAATTTGAAGGGTTGTTTGGCTGACATGTTATAGCGGCATTCAATATCATCATGTGGGGCATCGTGCTGTCCTGCTTCGCTGCGGTTGAAAATTACGCTGGCGCGATTGCTATTCGCTTTTTCCTTGGTGTGTTTGAGTCTGCAGTCACCCCAGGATTCGCGCTGTTTACCAGCCAGTGGTACACGAAGAAAGAGCAGGGAGCGAGGACGGGAATTTGGTTCTCTTTCAACGGCTTTGCCCAAGTTCGTACCACTTCATCGGCACACCATCCCGTCAAGCTGATGAAGTCTCCAGATCTTCGGTGGATGTCTTGCCTACGGCATCGCAGTCGGATGTCGCAAGACCGGCACGACAATCGAGCCCTGGAAAATCGTCTTCCTGGCTACCGGTCTGCTGACTACACTCCTCGGCATCATCTTCCTCTGGATTGTGCCAGATAACCAAATGAACTGCCGGTGGCTGAGCAAAGAAGACCGCATCCTCGCCGTCGAGCGCATCCGCATGAACGGCCAGGGCGTAGGCAATAAGCACTTCAAATTCTACCAGCTGAAAGAAGCGCTACTCGATCCTTTGAGTTGGGCGTTTTTCTTATATGCTTTGATAGCTGACATACCGAATGGTGCGCCACCCCTATTCCCATTCTCTGCTCACTTGAGTGTGTTAGAGCTAACGCACATCCAGGCGGCATATCAAACTTCTTCTCCCAACTAATCGTGTCCTTCGGCTACACGCCTGAACAATCCCTACTCTACGGCACCCCCGGAGGCGCCGTCGAAGTGGTCTTCCTGATCGCATGCGGCTGGGCGGGCGACAAGTACGGCTACCGCATACTCATCTCCATGATCGGGCTATGTACCGCCATTCTCGGGATGGTTCTCATCGTCGCATTGCCGCTGGATAATAACAGCGGCCGACTGGCGGGATACTACTTGACTCAAGCGAGTCCGACGCCATTCGTTGCGCTGCTGAGTTTGATATCGAGTAATGTTGCTGGGTATACGAAGAAGACGACGGTGGCGGCGATGTATTTGATTGGATACTGTGTGGGGAATATTATTGGTATGTTGACACAAAACTAAAATTCGTTCACCGCACTGACTTCGAGTAGGGCCGCAGACTTTCCGACCGAAAGATGCGCCTCGTTATGTGCCTGCTGAGATCACTATCATTGTAAGCTGGGGCGTTTGTCTTGGTATATTGGCGTTCATCCACTGTTACTGCGTATGGCAGAATAAGAAGAAGGCGCAGATTAGGGCGGCGCCGGAGTATGTGCATATTCCGAATCAGGAGTAAGTAATTTCGATGATGGAACTGATGGACTGGATGCTGACGCTGGATAGATGGCTTGATTTGACTGATAGAGAGAACCCGGAGTTTGTTTATACTTTGTAGCGCAAATGATGGTGGAGGTCGAGAAGGCTAATGGTTCTTCAGGGACCATCATAGTATGCAATATTGATAGCTCTAAATTTGCCAAAATATTTACGCCATTTGCTGTTACGATGCGTCGATCTTGCTATTTCGACCGACTCCAAGTTCCATTGAAGGCCGAAGGTGTATTTTTGTCATCACCCATAATACCACATTGTGCTCCAGTCACTCGAAATTGAAAATATCGCCTTTCGACACAGCTTGGATTAGACTGAGCTGGAAGCAATACAATCGCGAAAGTAAGTCTTGCAATTGAGGACTAGTGAGCAATGTGAGGTGTGGTATAACTCGCTCTTTTGTGAGTGAATTGTATGGATTTTATGTACACATGCATAGCATCGGTTATATGTACAGGTGTCCGATGGTAAGTATGACCTCTGCCCTCATCTGATGAGTTACTTGATACAGAAGTTGCTTACAACGCGTTGAGAAGAGTGGTGTAAGCCTGCTTGGGCTGGTAGTTCCTGTCGAACAACAGGGGGTTGGAGTCGGCCCTCCAGCTATCCTTGTCGGATACACCCCAGACCGTGATGCCTACACACTTTTGCACACTCAAACAAGCGTTCATTACCGTCAGGTAGTCGTTGGCGGCCGCACCAGCGATGTCCAGCTCAGTGATGGAAACCTCCTTGACGTTGGCGCCGGCAAGAGTTCTGAGGGCATTAGGAACACCAGAAGCGGGGTTCCATCCGCCGGGAGCAGCAAGATGGGCTTGCGAACCAATGCCGTCGATGGGAATGCCCTGCGAAATCCACTTGTTAACCTGGCGAACCATGCCGGTCGTCTTAGCGTAGTTGGCGATGTCGAGGTTGTAGTCGTTAATGTAGAGTTTGGCATTAGGATCAGCGGCACGAGCGGCACGGAAAGCAATGCCAACAAAGTCCTCGCCGAGCACGCGGGTGAAGACACTGTCTGTTCGCAAGTTGCCGTCCTCTACACACCAGTCAGCAAATGATTTTGAACAAACGTGAGGGCTAGCGTGAGTCGCACGAATATAGAGCGTGACCTGTTGTTGTCCATGTTCTGGAAGAAGATGGGTGGTGCGGGTTAATGGCACGTGACCCGTGCTGGTTCACGCATCACCCACAACCTCAACCACGACTTCTGGAAGCAACATAACAATATGATAACAAGTAAATAGACTCACCGCCGAGTATCTCGTTGACTACGTCCCATTGGACAATCTTGCCCTTGTAGTGGTTGACGACATTGGTCACGTGGTTCTGAATGACGGTTGTCAGGGTGTTGCGGTCGTTGATCGATGTCACCCACGACGGCAACTGCTTGTGCCAGAGGAGAGTATGACCACGCATGAGCTTGCCATTCTGCTGGGCAAAGGCGACGACCTTGTCGGCGTTGGCGTAGTTGAACGATCCTCGGGATGCTGCATGCGACCCGTCAGTGCGCGACTATGGTTTCCGTCGCAAGATTACTCACGCTCAATAGCATCCCATTTCATGCTGTTCTCATTGGTGATCTGTCCAAATGTGTTCTTGACGATGGTGGTCAAGGGAGCGTTATTCAGGTGGTAGTGGTCGATCTCAGTACCAAAATACAGCTTTCCCTTCGCCTTAAACTTTGCGTTCAATGACTGTCCGAAGACGGCAGTCGGGAGAAGGAGGAGTGAGAGAGTAGAAAAGTGCATGATGACAGAGTTCCAGATGCGAAGGTTGATGATGGCGCGCTGATCAAGCAAGAGGGTCAGGACGTCCTCCTTCTTATTCTCAACTCACGCAAGAACTAGTTCTAACTTGTCTCAGGCGCTGCAAGCAAAGCGTCCCTAGCTTGCGGCCGAAAACGAGGCAAGTGGAGGGTAAACTTCGGACCGAACATATTGAAGTTAGTGATGTCCCACAAGTGACAGGACGTTGCCTTCACTGGACCAAGTCGCCCATCAATCTCCGCCTCCACCTCTTTGTATCTCCGCATAGTACTTAATCTCTAGTGGTCACCTGCGGAGTCAGTGACAGCGCGCCTAGCCTCGTACCGAGCGGTCACAGATCCTTCAAGTCAATTGTAGGACCGCACGCAGCCTTGCTTGATACATATTCGAGCAAAATGTTTCGCCGGCTCTAAGTTCATATAAGAATGATTTTCATGTTTCATTTACTAGCAGTTGATCCGCCAATAGTATAGCCTTGACTTTTAACGTAGCGTTGCGCCAAGATGTCTACACGGGACGTAAGGCCGAATAGCCCCAGTAAATTCTCCGCAAATGCCGGCTTCCTAACACAGCTAAGTAATGCGCTGCGCTGAAACGAGAGCCAACTCCGCAGAACGATCGCATACCGCTGCAAAGACGTGGTAAGACCATTGGAATAGCCTAATGTGGTAGTAAAAGCCGTGCATTTAAGCAGTGTACATGTTTAAGGTTTTCGCTGATTTCACCATGACTCGTACATGCTGAGTATTATGATGGGACACATCTTATGATAGAAGATACATGACATGATGCGATGGCTCCTGGATGCTCTAAGTATACAGGTATGCAAGGCTTTCCATTCACCTTCGCCTCACCGGACCTGGGAATGATTCGTGAAAATATCCAAGACGTCGTTCAAACTCCAGTGGCAGTATCCCCTAGTACTTCGAAGATCTTCCAGACATTGATAAACGAAGCATAATGCATCGCGACCGTCTTCATTCTCTGTAAACTTACAAAGGACGCTTTGAAATATAGTGAAGCTTTCTAGGCTAGTCACTCGACGATCACGAACTGTTGCGAGCCGATTAGGCAGGTACCTTGATGCTGGATTCCGCACATTGCGATGCACTGCCCATCCTTGCCAGCACTGCGACACCGACTACATACTGACATGGCATAATTACATGGCTACCACTTCTCTTTGTAATTTTGGGCATTGCAAGGTGGAAAGATCTCGGTATAGGGATCAGTGATGTTCAGTGAGAACAAGCTCATAGGCGTTGCACTAGGATCGCGAATGTTCTTGGCCTGTAAGATAGCCGCCCCCGTTGTCAAGCTGTTAGACAGGTCGCGATCATAGAGGCTGAGATCATCCCCTTGTAGCGCATAACATCGGTTGGCGTCGTTGTGTTGAGGCATTCTGAGAACGCGTTCGGTGTCGTAGTCGAATGATGGCGTGTACTCATGATGCACCGTTAGCGATGGCGGAAGATTCCTGTCCTTTGCAAGAGTGATGGACTGGTTTAGAACATCGGTACTAGGATCCGGACTGATAGTGATGTTGTCGAGTTGAAGGACCGATATGTCGCCCTCCGCTGATGCCTCATCAGGGCGACAGTTTGTCAGCTTGAATTGCAGATTATTTCTTCTTTCCGCGAACTTCTTGTGGGCTCGCTTTGTTCTTGGGCTAGGTGCGGATTAGGTGCGAACTTCAATTCGAAAGCATCACTTGTGACTGCTTGTGCAGCATTTTTTTGGAGTAGACTTGCTCGAAGCTAGAGCGGATGAGCCGAATTTCATCTTAGGATTTATGCTCTAACCTGTAGATGCTTCGCGAGTGCCGCTTCATGGTGTTGCCTTTTGTGGCATCTCACTGAGTATGTGAGACCATGCAGTCGAACGTAGGTAGATTTCAGGATTTGTCAAATGTTTTTGAAGTGGTTCAAAAGTACATAGACGGGCAACTCAAATGGGAACACGAGAAGACAGGTACGAGAGAACTTTGCCTTTGCGCGGGCTTGCTGTTGCGGAGTGTTGTGGGCGTTTGCTTTCAATTGCGCTAGCATATACGGACGTGGTTACTACCTAGGTAGCTTCTGTCTCTCTCACCTACAGCTCCAACTCTTTGCCACCGACACCTCTTAGAAAACAACACATCATGCACGGGAGCTGGACTGCCAACAAACACTTCACCGATGGGTCCAATGAAGCGGCCCGCCTCTGCCGAAAAGATCAAATGGAGGAAGGCATCATCAAAGACCGCAAGCTGCTAGCCGAGGCTAGTGTTCCCCGCTATCACAAGATGAAGTTGCTGCTTCTGCTTGCCTCCGCGCTTGAAGATTGGTACGATGCAAATGGTTGTCGTATCGAAGCATAGTCGATATGGCGGATTCAGCGGCGCTGGCACCGAGAAGGAGAAGATGCTGCCCTGGATGCCGACATGAGCGAGATTCGCGCATTGCTAGATGAGTGCTACAAAATCTTGCGAGAGTAGAAGCCCATCACCTACGACTACGATCCAGATGACGCAGTCGAGCAAGCCCTGTTTGGGCGTAAAGATGCGGTTGCAGATGCATAGGCAATGATAGAGCTAATGGATATTGGCGCAGAGGAAGTTGACGAGACAAACACGACCAAGACTGACCGGCTAGAAGGAAGTTCCCGGGCTAGCAAGGTACGTCATTTTGATCAATGGAAACTGCGAGCATCAACTGACTTGCCCATTGCAGGATTTTCGGTCTGCGGATTAGGAAGAGAGGCGCGATAAAGCTTGTCGGTCTATCCACTTTCTCGCACGATCCCTCCCCACTGTAAGCAATGATGAACTGTTATCTTTCTAATCCAGACTTCTTCCTAGAACGAAGTAGGCGCCGTCGAAAGCCCCTGAGCTCCACATTCTGCCACCATAGCGCACACCAAGCAATCCTCATTCTTGATAATCATTACACGGGACCAAGGCACAGCTGTCATCAAAATATCTCCTGATATAACGTAAGACCACTCCATAGAGAGCGGAGATAGGTGACAGAGACATGCTAGCATCAAGCCTGGCGACTTCCTCGGCATCATCAGCATCACCACGAAGATTGACCATGAAATAGGTGCCAGCATGATTCCGTGAACAGATAAGCTAATTGAATCGTCCGCTGAGCGCGGACCAGCAGCCGGAATGCCCGTCCAACATTTCACCGCGTAGTCCTGATCACGCGGGTAAGTGCGCTCAGCAAATATGCGTAGAGAATCGACGGGAACGTAATATGTCTTTTAGTGCCGATAGGCCATTCCAGAGACTCCGCGGATTGACTAGCTAGGTCGCCAGGTTCGAGGCCATTCGATCGCGGGCAATACAGGCACGATTGGGATCTGTCCTATAGTACACTGCAAGAACAAAGAAGGTAGACATTCGGAAAAGACCTCCGCTCGGAGTTGTCTGCCGAAAGTTTATCGATGGAGTTAGCAAGACACCAAGCGTGACTTCAAACTCGCCTAGTTGGTATTCGTGTTATCCTGTCGCAGTCAACGGCTGTCGTAGAAGACTTGCAAATGACTGTCTATCAAGATCGACGCAACACGGAAAAACTCAACATTGTTGAGTACCTAGATACATTCCGGCTGTTCAGATAGTAGAACTGCTCCGCACTCTATAAAGTCCTCATTTTCACGCACCAAGAGGCTTTGGCCGGCTGGGACTCCGTCGCAGTAGTACTAACTTTGAGAAAACACCCGTTTTAGGGCTGGTTCCTTGCGTACTACGTCTGATGCGGCAAATTGTGGTTATTGCGTGCATTCTAAGCAGCAATGTCGTAACTACCCTTTACACTATCGGCGTCCGGCTTCATTGACGAGAAGATAGGCCGGCATTCTCCATCTGAAGCTCGAGTTTTACAAATAATATTTCTAAGGATATAAGGCACCTAAGAAGCATGTTCAGTCATGCGCCTTCCAGTGCTCTGCAGTTCACATCATCACAGTCAACAGCTGCTCATCTCATCTTTCTACCCTATTTCACTAGAAGCTCTTAAAGTCGATTTGGCTGCAAGTCCTCTCTTCAAATCCTGCTTTTGACATGAAGTTCCAAGCCCTTCTAGCACTTTTGACTTTGGCAATCGCGGCACCAGCACCCCTCGCCCGTCGTGATGGTACACCGATCCCAGGCCAATACATTGTCAAGTTCAAGTCCAATGCACTTCTCGAACACAGCATCCTAAACCTTATCAATAATCTCTTCCAAGCTGGAACGGGACAGGCATACATCAACCACATCTATAATTTTGGCAGCTTCGCTGGCTTTGCCGTTACAACAACCGATAGCGCGGTCCAGCAAATCCGCCAACACCCCACCGTCGAATTGGTTGAGCAAGACCAGATCATTCAGTCCGACATTGACCGTGTTGAGAACATCGTAAAAAGATCTCCTGTAACACAGTATACTTCGTCCTCTACCTGGGGCCTAAGTAGACTGTCCTCGAAGGCCACCAACTCCGGAAGATATGTCTACGACAGCACTGCTGGAGCTGGAATCTGTGCCTATGTTGTCGACTCCGGAATTGAGACTACGCACCGCGAGTTCGAAGGCCGTGCGACCTTCCTCGCTAACTTTGTGGATGATGGTTCGAACACTGATGGCAGCGGCCATGGCACCCACATCGCTGGCATCATTGGCTCAAAGACCTACGGCGTTTCTAAGAAAGTCAAGCTCTTCGCTGTTAAGGTCCTTGGTGCCGATGGTACGGGCTCGTTGTCGGGCGTACTCGCAGGTATCGACTTTGCTACCAACGACGCCAAATCCCGGGGCTGCAAAGGCTCAGTCGCCAATTTGTCCTTCAACACCGGAAAATCCGATGCCCTCAATTCGGCTGCTGCCAGCGCTGTATCCTCAGGTCTCTTCCTCGCCGTCTCAGCGGGCAACTCTGCTGCAGATTCTATTGATTACTCGCCCGCGTCTGAGCCCAGCGTCTTCACAGTCGGTTCCATAGATTCCAGTGACAGATTTTCCACTATCTCCAACTTTGGTGCCTCGGTCGATATTCTGGCGCCCGGTGTCGCAATTCTGTCGACGTGGAGGGGCGGTGGCACAGCTACACTGTCGGGTACTTCGATGGCGGCGCCGCATATTGCTGGTCTTGCTGCATATCTCTTAGCATATGAGGGGATCAGAACACCAGCTGACCTTGCCTCACGTATAACAAGCTTAGCGAACATTAACAGAATCTCGGGCGTGCCGGCTGGAACCGTCAACCTTCTTGGGTTTAATGGAAACCCTCGGGCGTAAGCTCGAAGCTACTATAATACTGCATAGTTTAGTTTGTTGTGAAAAGATACCATTCTCTATTCAAGTAAAGGGGCCTTTCGCGTGACGCAACTACCGAGACAAAGAGAATTGCATGCATTTAGCCTTGGTAGGTCCCCTGTATTCTTTCATACAAGATCTTTAGGTCGCAATTGTATCTCAGGTCCCCAAATCCCCCACGCACTCTCATATGCCTCTGAGTGAGCCTGGACCATATTCGGATCTCTTGTATTATCTGCGTCGTCACACTTTATTAATTCTAAGGCAAAGACCGACCCATATCAAGATCTCAGCGTGACTAACTAATAATTCCAGCAAGTATGGTGTCAGCCCGGCACCTCAGTTCATACGGTACACTATGAACTGCATCTCACGTGACTCTGTTAGTCACCTGCTTATTTATCTAGTTGTGTATATAATTGCTCGCTGTAGCTCTCTCAATACAACAACCTTCTTCCTCCTTCATATCTACACTGTGCTCCCACATCCAACATATGGCTTCCTATCATTGCCAGATATGTACAATGGCCATGTCCATTGCGCGAATCCGAACTCCAAATGACCCTCCAGATGCGGCCTGGAACTACAAAGGTCACACTTATGTGCGCTTTGGTGGGTATCAAAACATGTCGCGGTTCTAGAGTATTTCCTTTTCCTTGCACTACGTAGCACAGTTTCACGTCTCCACTGCTGTACTACGCAGTGCCTGCCACCTCTGATTTACTACATATACTGTTCATAGCTACATACAATAACACCTCGGTTTAATCTTTAATTCCTTGCGCACTGCTTGCACTCGTTGCGACATAATGACATTCCATATTGGTGCGCTGCGACTTTGCCCTTGTTTTGTACTGGCAACACTATGATGAGTCGTATTTTTAGCGGAGTCGCATGGCTTGTAAACTCGATCACGAACCTCTGATGACAGCTGAATCCAAGTCGAATACTTCTCCGATCACTGGTTTGGGTGGCGACGCACTTGGGAGGTAGTGCCCACCATGGCGGTTGAGATCAACTTTAGGGTGGGCTGAAGTCAACTTAGACATGCCTGAAGCTTGAATAGTAGGTATGAGGAAATATGAAATGTCGAGGAAGACGTGATCAAGGAGAGTCGAGCTTTCATGATGACTCATTTCCGTGATGACTGTGTGGTGGTACATACACTCTCGTTCGAGCAACGAACCTTGTGATGCCCTTGCCCAAACAAAGGGACCGAACGATTGTGCCGTTCACGCACTTGAGTGTGATCGGTGAGCCGGCGCTTGGATCACAAACACTAAATCTTTGTGCTCAGACACACTCACGCTTCGAATGCGAGGCGAAGACAAATGAGGGAGATTATACCTTTGCAAGTAGAGACTTTGCGCGGACATCGGGCGGAGTCTCGTTCGCACTTACCGAAACGCAAGCAAAGTGGCAGTCGCCCATGTCATCGTTCACATTACGGTGTCAGAGACCTTCGAGCAGAACATTGAGTATTGAAAGAAGCTCTAGTGATATTGTACATTGCGATAGTGACAGGATCGACAAAAACTTTGCCTGAACTCATACCCTCAGATGATAAACTCAATCTTCCTCGCAGTGGCATTGGTTGCACCACACATCAGCACCTCCTTCGAGAGTTCCGTCGTCCGTGCAATCTCCACCGGTGAACTTGCAGCCTGTCAAGTTGCAAAGTGCAGATACAGAAGGAGACTTGCCACTGCAAGCATCCCCTCCCATAACACACACCATGGAGTAATCGTCGCGGGCAACGAGCTTAGCGGATCCATCCCTAGCCTTCACGGGCGTAATTGCTGCCATAGACGAGGTTGCGTGCAGAAGCAGCATCGCCGTCGCGGACATGGATGCGTACGTGAACTTCATTGTCGGACTTTGAGAATTGGACGGAAGTGACCTGTGGATTGAGGAGTTTCTGGGCGAAAGAGGATACGAGGTCGGACTCTGAGTCGTAGCGGGTCTTGAAGGTGGTGAGAATCTCCTGGTTGGAAGATGAGTCGACAACTTTTATGATGTATTTTGGGGAAGACATCTGGTTCTGTTAGACTGCAGGCAGTGATAGTCGTGGAGCCGCTTACACGGTGGTGGTTCTGTTGTTTGGATGATGAGATGATGATCGATGGGTTGGTTGAACCTACAGGGAAAACTTTGAGAGACTTATATACACTTGCTTGAACGGAATTCGGACACTGACTAACGTCCTAGCAGGCAACGATCACGTGACCGAGTCGTCACCTGAAATCATCAAAACCATTGAACGAGATCGCAGAGTTGGAGATTGCCAAGTTACCATGCAACCGCGATGACATGATTGTGGAACGAGGCCTTGACGGTCCAAGTTAGGTATCCACTTCATGGAAAGCCAAGCGTTTGAAAAAGTCGCTGTCTCACTCGCGGAGTACGATTATTCCCATAACTGGCAAGAGACCTACAATGCCAAGACTTTGCAGTGCGGAGTTCACGATCAGGACCTGGATCTACTTGCATCGATCGGACATGCTGTCTAGTGGTGTGGCGGTTAGGGACCTCAGTTGCCAAGACAATGTACGCTGTCCGTTAGGGCCACCCACCGTGTACTCCGAACAAGTTTCGGGGATAAGCAACGACAACAACGCCACCGGTCAGATCCTCAACCAGACGACCAATCAGGCGACCAACAAAGC
Source organism: Parastagonospora avenae f. sp. tritici 18332-5 (assembly GCA_022559985.1). Taxonomy (NCBI): domain Eukaryota; kingdom Fungi; phylum Ascomycota; class Dothideomycetes; order Pleosporales; family Phaeosphaeriaceae; genus Parastagonospora; species Parastagonospora avenae. The sequence continues at coordinate 39,159 of JAFJTR010000043.1, read as the reverse complement.
TGTTTTCCGACTTCAGAGCACTGATGCAACGAAGCTTTCGAAAACACGGAAGACGAAGGACAACATTGACACATGCAGTAATCATTGTCGCTACGCTGGGACGTTTGTTCTAGAAAAAGCAAAAGATCGACTTCGAAGGACCAGTGCTCGTACAGCAATTTTGATGAATAACTAAGGGGATGAACGAACTTGCACAGAATGCTGCATCTCAAGCGCGCGTGGCCCAGGTTTCATCTCATCCCACAACTGTAAGTTATCTTACCTTTTGTCAAGAAGATTACCTGTTGCAGTCAAGTATTCTGCATCAATTAGAGTACAGTATCTACACTCTATCCGTCATCTCGAGGCTCTCCGCGCCTGCGTGCTTCCCGCCTCCACTGCGGAACGTGCGCCAAAACGCAAAGCCCGTCCCTACCGCTGCAATCGCCAGCCCGAAGTACATCCAGTGCAGCCACGGATCTTTCGCGAATGGCGCAATCAATATCCCCAATGCGCTACCTCCTGCTGACGTTAGCAGGAACAAACTCATAATGAAGCTCTTCATGTTTTCAGGCGCCTTCGCATATGCAAGTTCAAGACCCGTAATGCTGGCTAGGATTTCGGAGATGGCGACGAAGATGTATGCTGGTGCCTGCCACGCGACCTGTATCTTTTGCGGTTCGGCGGCGTAGATTTTGGTTTGCAAGATGCCAGCGTACAACATCGCGCCTGCGGCCATCATGAAGCCAAGTGAGATGCGCGTGATGGGTCCGAAGGCGAAATGTAGTTTCGTGCGGATGAAGGGGTAGATCAAGCGGTCCATGACAGGGATGAGGATGATGATGGTTATGGGGTCGATGTTGGGGAGGATGTCGTTTGGGAGGCCGTGGAGTTCCATGCGGCCGGCTTAAAGCTGTTAGTCGTGGCGAGCGGATGGAAAATTTGGCAAACATACCCTGAGACACAAAGTTGTTCATCATCTGCGAAAAGGTAACCCAGTATATCGGGAAGAAGAGAAACGCCTTGCACGCGACAAGCGCTGTTTCAAGTTCGTCAACGAACTTATCGTCCCAGGCGATGCGATGCTTTGCCGCTGCCCGTGAAGGACGAGCAGCGTTGAGGTCGAAGCCGTTCCGAACCGCGATGTACAAAGCGCGGAAGCAGTTCCTGATTACGCCTCCTTGAGGCGGTTTAATGGTGTATGTATCCCGGAACTTGACTAGGATTGTAAATCCAACAGCAAACATGATCAGCGGCAGGAGGTAAGCACTCCAGAAACCAACATGAAGCTCGAGCATCGTCGTCGCAATGGCAGATATGGAGCCGACATTGATGCATGTGTAGAACACCATGAAAACACGCTGCGTGGTGACCTCGGGGTCAACAATGACTCTGTTCCCGTTCTTCAATGTCTTGATATATGCTTCCGTGGTCGAGATTTGTTCCGCAATCAGAGGCGCCACATTGCTCTTGATGCCACCTGTCCCCAATCCAATGACCATCATCGCAACGACCAATCCAGGGAACGCCGCTCCTCTCTCCACACTCATAGGCAAGCTTGTAACGAACAAGATCACGATGCCAACCATGTACACGACACTGAACCACTTGATCGTTGCATACTTGCCCAAGTACTGATCCGCAACAACCGCACCCATGATAGGCGTAAGATAACACCAAAACTGGAAGAAGCTCGTCATGGCCGTCGCAGAAGATTGGCCAAGTCCCATTGCGCCAGGAAGTGTCGACTTCGGTGGATTGGCAATGTAATTTTGGAACGGACCGGAGAGGCCATAGTAGGCAAAGCGTTCACAAAGCTCAACGATGGCGATGAGGAAGGCGGAGAGCGGGAGGGTGTCTGAAACGTGCGGAAGTGATGAGAGGTCGTGTGCGGAGGGCGTAGAGTCGTCAAGAACCTGATCGCCATGCCTTTCATCATCTATTGATGTCCCGCCATGCGCTATAAGCTCCGCCGTTTGGTCTTCGGCTTGAGCGACAGTCGTGTAGGCGCCAAGCCCAGAGACGCTTTGGGAACGCCATGGTGGTGGCATCTCAGTTGTGCAATTCCGTCTTCTTCCGCTGCTCTTTCAAGGCCTTGACATTGTGTATTGATGAAACGAAGCTCACGTGGTGGGTGCGGTGACAGTCTACTTCTTCAGCCCAGTGGATCACGTGTATGGTAAAACAACTTCACAACATGATGACACTGTCTGCCATGAAGTCTGAGATGCGATCGAGTGTAGCGGTGTTGTGATTGAAGACACGATGCACGCAGGTGAGACGCGATCCGCTTCGGTCACCGAGTCTAGCCGAATTCGGATCTGAATACGCCACACATCAGCCACACCATGTCTTGAAGCATGTCAAAGTCCATCACCTTCCTAACCAACCCTTATCACATCTACTTTTTGCCCGCAAAGAAATGATCCAATTGTTTCTCAACATCCCTCACACCCAGTCCTTTCGTCAAACTCCCCCTGATCCACTTCGGCAGCTTGTCTTGAATGCGCCTGGTGCCGTACCGCCTGTCCAGCATCATGATCGCAGCATAGTCGCCTTTGTGCCTTATAGCACGTCCAACACACTGATTCACCGCACGCATGCATGCATTTTCGAAAAAGTCACGTGCCGCTGCCTTGCCGTCTCCGCCGCATTTAGTCTCCTTGGTGGAGATGTATTGCATTTTCGCTTTCCACTCTGGCGAGTGCGGATTGGGGAAGGGCAGTCCGACAACGACCACGCCACGACCAAGGGCATCGCTGAAATTGATGCCTTCAGAAAGAGTGCCGCCAATGACCGCGAAGAGAAGAGCACCGCGACCGTTGCCAGATGCGATGGCCGTGCTGTAGGCCGTAAGGACTGAATCGACGGCAGCTTCTTTAGTGGCGACTGGCTGGACCGCAATGTTTGGCTGACTGCGCTGCTCAAGGAACACAGGCTTGGTTTGTATAAAGCAATCCCAGAACGTCGCCTTTGAGCTGGCAGCTGCGAGACGCTTCCAAGCTGCGATGCAAGCGTCAAGGTAGGAGTAACTCGGGAAAAAGACAACTACGCCATCAGGGATTTGTTGCGCCGTACTGAGAATGGCCTGTCCGAGATCGACCATCGTCTTTTCTTTGTTGCGGTTCTCGAATGTAAAGTCAAACTCGTTGCCGGATGATGCACAAACAACAGGGACTGCGAGAAGGTTGGCCGGTGGGATGACATGACCACACGAAAGTGTCATGATCTTTGTGGAATCTAGATATGGGAGGAGGTGCTGCTCGTAGTCGCTCATCGGAGACATTGTGCCACCTGCAAGTACAACGGCCCGCGCCTCTTCGACGATGTCCTTGAAGTGGTAGGTCGGATCAAGAAGCATGTATCTTAGCGTGACACACGCATCTTCTTTGGAGTAGAAGAACCGACCCTCGGCCGATGGGCTCATCAAGGAGAGGAGGAACGACTGAACGTGCATTAGGACAGGCACATTTTGTCGCGGAGCCTTTTCGAAAACCTTCTTTGCAACCCCTTGTATCGTGTCGTTCGCGACTGTCTCAGCATACGTGGTGTAGCCATCGACCTTGCGTGCAAGTCTGCTTTCTTGAAGGTACGTATTGAGCTTGAAGATGTTGACCTGGTCGACGCCTTTACCGGACATGATTGAGAGCATGTCAACTAGGCCATCCGTAGCTTTTTTGTCGTCAGATATGGTTTTGAGGTACCCAAGAATTGAGTCAAGGATCCGGATAGTCTGCGCAACATACACTCGATTCTTTCCCTTGAGCTTGTTGCGAAACTTTTGCAAGTAGACAGTGAGCTGTGCGCGGGCTTGTTGGATTTGGTCGAGTGTGACAGATGCAGAGTAGATGCCTGCGATGGCATCCATCAGGTTGTGTGCTTCGTCAATAATGATGACGTGGTTCTTGAGCGATAGACCAAGAGCCTCGCGCGCTGATCGCTGCAGTAGAAGTGGATACGGCAGTGTTACGATCTAGGCAGTTAGTATAGACTTGACTAGGAGAGAGACGAACCATACCTCGCAGTGCTGGATTGCTGGCCGAGACGCATAATACGGACAAACACCCAGCTTCTTCCCCAATGCACCCAAGTCTTCAATGTCTCTAACCTTCGCCAGCGCATGGTCGCGAAAGTCGTTAACCAAAGTCTCGCTCTCCTTGTTTGGCATATGCGGACATTTTCCTTCCGCGCTAGTAGCCTGCTGCAGCTCTACACAGCGCTCGTTGATTGCAGTCGCGTTGCCTAGACGGCTGACCTTACTGTTGATGCATAGGTTCTTCCTCGATCCCAAAGTCAAGTGCTTCGCATCTTCAACAAGTCTGTCAATTCCTGCATCCTGATCGTCTGGAGTGATTGCAGGTGGCATCTTGACTCGACTCAGCTCGCTCGTAAATTGGGTAAGCTGAGAGTGTGTGCGAGAGCAGAAGAAAATTCTGGTCTCATCCGGCAAGTCGCCTTCATCAGTCTTGATCGCGTCTGCAGAGTATCCCAGCTGCTCCATCAAAGCCTGAGTTTCTGCTGAGAGACCAGACTCGCTGAAGGTGCCCGGCCTGGCAGCTTTGCCGTGCTCCTCATCGCTCTCGTAATCATCCAGAACAAATTGCGCTTCGTCATCCTTGTCATTGGCTTCACCCGCCGCCGTCTTCTGTCTCTTGTAGCGTGGCTCGCCACCTTCATATCGTTCTTTGGCGCGCTTCTCCTTCGCCTTGATCTTGGCTATTCGGTCGTTCAGCTCTTGTCGCCGGCGTAGCGCTTCCTGTTTTCTCTGCTTCTGGGCATGCTCAAGTATCCATACAGGTTCATCGCTAGCAGCTGCTTCGATGGCAAATCCATCCTCAAACGTCCGTCTCTTGTGATCTCGCAGCCATGTTAAGGACCCGCAGATCAGACTGAGCGATTTTCCCGTTCCAGTTGGCGATTCGAAAATGCCGACTTTGCCCGTGTCCAAGCAGTCGTACACCGCGTTCATGAAATCATTTTGGATATCGTATGGTACATATGGATGATGGAAGTCCCGCGCATCACCATTGTCCTTCATGGTGTTGAGTTGGAGAGGGTGCAGCGTTGATGAGTAATGAGAACGAAATGCGCGCGCTAGCACGTGACACGCTAGCGGCAATAGCGCGTCGACCTTTCACTGCTCCTTTCCTTCCGTAGTACCGACAAGCCATCTCTCATCGCTCTCACTAGACCACACGTCACGCTCCCGTGCCCATGAGTTTTCATCTGAAGTCTCACGATACGACACAAGAGACGGTAGTACAGCACGTGTGCAATGACCCAAAGACTACAATTTTCCGAGGCTCTGAAATCAAGGCTGACTGGTACGAGACTTGGTTTGATACTACCTTATGGTGCGGCATGTGACACGTGTTGACATGCGGCTCGCGCCGTCGGACAGACATGCGTCAACGCCTCTACAGATTGCGTGATCTGGAACATCAACTAATACGACATTTCTGACAAGAAGCACGACTCGACTGCTGACAATTGTATGCTTCTCTGCTTGCGCGTCTTTTTATCATGTCTCGACGCAAGTTATGCTGTCCTTCGCATATCCCAAAACATGTCAACACAATACTATTCATTGGACGACACCACCATGCAGACAAGAGAGCAAGAACCGCTTCTTGCACGTGTCGCCTCGCCAACTGAAAGTGCAAAAAAGTATACTTCAAGCGAAGATTCCGAAACTACAATCGCTGAAGGCATCACACGCGCTATTGAAGACGATGTTTTGCCAGAGACTTCCACCCTTGGACGAACCATCACTTGGTCGAGCGCTTATATTCTAGTCATCTCACGCGTCATCGGTAGCGGCATCTTTGCGACGCCCGGTGTCATTGTAAGAGACGTTGGCAGCGTAGGGCTGTCTCTTTCGCTCTGGATAGTCGGCGCCATAATCGCAGCCTGTGGTCTTGCAGTCGGCCTGGAGTATGGATGCATGCTGCCACGATCCGGCGGCGAAAAGGTGTACCTTGAATTCGTCTATCGCAAACCGCGATTTCTTGCAAGCACCCTGGTCGCCACGCAGGCCGTCCTCCTAGGCTTCACAGCCAGTAACTGCATCGTGTTTGCCCAGTATACGCTCTATGCCTTCGATATTGAGGCAACGGACTTCCGACGCAAGTCGCTCGCGGTTGGACTACTCACAGCAATTACGGTCATTCACGGCTGCTTAATGAAAACAGGTATTCGCATCCAGAATTTTGTGGGATGGATCAAGATTGGCCTAGTTGTGTTTATGGTTTTGTCGAGCTTCTTCGTGGTGGTATTTCGCATCCATGGAAGCGATGTGTCGCGGAGTCACTTTCCCACTGGCTCAGATATGTGGGAAGGAAGCAATTGGAGCTGGAGCATCATCTCCACATCACTCTTCAAGGTGTTTTATTCGTTTGCCGGTCTCAACAATGTTAACAATGTAAGTAGGGTTGTCGAAGTCGTGGACATACTGACAGTGTGCAGGTCATGAATGAAGTCCGCAACCCTATTCGAACGCTCAAGTCTGTTTCTATTACAGCACTACTCACCGCGTGCGTCATGTACTTGCTGGTCAATGTTGCCTACTTCATTGTCGTGCCTTTGGATGAGATCAAGAACAGTCGAGAGCTCATTGCAGCGCTCTTCTTTGAGCGATGTTTCGGCCCAACAATTGGAAAGACCCTGCTGCCCCTTGCAGTCGCACTCTCTGGGGCTGGCAATGTCATGGTGGTTACATTTGCTCTGGTGGGTTGTATCATTCAGGTAACGAGAAGCCAGCTGACGTTCTCAGGCACGACTGAATCAAGAAGTAGCACGACAAGGCTTTCTTCCATTCTCAACCATCCTCGCATCGTCGAAACCGTTCAATGCACCGATGGGTGGATTGATCATACACTACATTCCCTCACTCTTGGTCATAGCTTTGCCACCCTCGAGCGAGGTATACTCATTTATCCTTGAAGTGGAAGGCTATCCAGGCCAAATTTTTGCGCTAGCTTCCGCTATCGGCTTGCTATGGCTTCGCTACAAGCGACCGGATCTTAAAAGGCCTTTCAAGGCTTGGAGTGTTGCGGTGGTTTTGAGAGTAGTCCTGTGCCTCGCCCTAATTGCTGCACCCTTCTTTCCACCAAAAGATGGCCACAAGAAGGGCGGAATCTGGTATGCAACTTACGCCATTGTTGGCGCTGGCGTCATCTTGTTTGGCCTACTCTATTGGTTCATTTGGTTCATGCTCATCCCGAAGTGGAAGGGCTATCGCGTTGAAGAAGGGACTGATGTTCTGATTGACGGTACGACCGTTTCCACACTCGTCCATATCGCGTCATAGTCTGCTGAGAAATTCATGATTACAATCATTAGCATGTGGTACGATCGCAATGCACTACTTATCGGATTGTCAGAAATACACACATGCACATCCGCACCCAACCAATAAGCTTGATTCTGACATGTACGCAACCACGAATAGGTTTTCGCAAGTCGCAGCTTCTATTTCAAAGCCGATGACTCGCTTCTTTGACTAGATTGCGTGCTTGCGGGGAACCTAGCGCGCTGACATATCGAGTGTAGAGGTATGGGATATAAGAACGATGCTTAACATCAATACCATCAAGCATCTCGGACCGACCCAATACACTTCCGAACAATCAACATGGCTACAGCCGCCGTCATTTCACCAAGTTCCGCTCCAACCCACATTCCTCAAACCACCCAATCATCGTTCAACACCATCAATCAGGGACCTCAGGATGTACAGACTGTGCTGAATTATTTCAAGCCGAATGAAGATGGTTCACCACCACACCCGACCTACATTGATCGCCCAGAAACTTACGAACGTCCTGTCGAAACGCACCCCGTGACCGTTCGCGACATCCGCGGCCGCGAGAAAGACTTCACCCTGGACGGCAATGGGTTCCAAGTGCATCGCCAGGCCTCGAGCGAGAAGGACTTTCGAGACGACGAGAGAATCAAGAGCGGGTATTACGCTGAGACGGAGCAGTTGCTCAAGGATGTGTAAGTCACTCCCTTGATGTATGCCAATATGCCTAAAACCCCCAGCACCGGCGCCTCTCGCGTCTTCATCTTCGACCACACCATCCGCCGCCAAGAACCCGGTGAACGTGGTCTGGACAAGACACTTCGCGGACCCGTGAAGCGCGTGCATATTGACCAGTCGTACTCCGCAGCACTGTCGCGCGTGCCGCACCACCTCCCTGACGAAGCGGAGAATCTGCTCAAAGGCCGCGTGCAAATTATCAACGTCTGGCGACCCATCAAGACCGTCCAGCGCGACCCATTGGCCGTAGCAGACGCGAGCAGCGTCAGTGACGATGGGTTGGTGGTCGTTGAGTTGATCTATCCAAACCGCAGGGGCGAGACGTTGTCGGTGAAGCACGATGTTGGGCATCGCTGGTATTACAAGTCTGGACTGACGCCGGAGGAGGTGCTGCTGATCAAGTGCTTTGATTCGAAGCTTGATGGCAGGGCGAGGAGGGTTCCGCATACGGCATTTGACGTGCCGGATAGGGAGGATAGGGAGGGGAGGGAGAGTATTGAGATTAGGGCCTTGGTGTTTCATGAGGATGATACGGCGGAGTAGTTTCGTGTCACGATGAAGTGGAGTACATAAATTGAACTATATGGCCGATGTTTGAAGCCTCGAGCTTGTCATTGTCTCAGCAAATTTTGAATGTCTCTATGTCGGCCGCTCTTCCCGTGCGGTGTAGAACCTATTCGCGTCCAAGTCTGCGCGGTCCATGATTCTTGTTCGGTGCTTGAAGGGCCATATTGCTGAAGCGCTTCTAGGGAATACAAGAAGCGTAGTGGCATTCGGAGAATGAGACTCAGGTGTGTGATTTGGATAGGAAGATGGTCGGGAGACGGCGCTGGCGATTTGGTAGCTAGGCCAGCGAGGGTCTTTAGATCGGTAAAGTGAGTAATTGCAGTGCGAGATATCCAATTTTGGATCTCGGTGTGTCTAGATGTATGAGCAGCTACAGGCACATCAGTTTCTAGACACTTACATTCTCCTACAAGTAAGGAGCAGAGACACATCAAACTTATTATTCTCCAAAGTTCCTTTGCACATCCAGTGGGGCCCCCAACTCGACTGTAAGCGGCGGGCCCAGATAGTTCGAGGCACCCGTGGAAGAGCATCAAGGACGTGGCTACCGCAGTCATACCCGGCGTACGCTTTAGTGTCTCGATTTATTGTTGAACAGCTGCTCCATGTGTCCTTGTCTGGCCCCGAGCAGATCGACACGCAGATTGCGTTGCGTACAAGACGCACGTGAATCTGCCGGGACAGGCAATGCGAGTAGATCTCGTGACGTAGCTCAAGCGGCAGGTACAGGAGCGGACTTGATAGAGTATTGCTAGAGATCGTACGTGACTCAGGAACCCGATTCATTAAAGCTAAAAATGGAGACAAGACGAAAGCGACGACTGCGGGCCATAAACTAGTTTGGTGGGGGTTTTGACTGTTATTATAAACTCAATCTAAGAACAGCCCCAATTGATCGCTCAGCGCTTCTAAGGTTCTCCGCAAGTATCATAGCACCGGCGGCTACACTTAGTGTCGGGAGAATTTCGTCTTCCTACCAGGGCATTCTGGTCACTGATGGGCGTGCTGCCAAATAATTTGAAAGTGAGCAGATTTCATTATGAAACGAGGAGGAACTTAGATTGTTAAAGCACCTGATTTGGCTTAACTGGTGTGGGCGCAGTCGTCTCAGCAGCTCGACCCTTTCTGGGATCTGGGCAGACCCCAACCGGCAGCTATCTATTTACAGCATAGTGAAAAATGAGATATTGACTGAATACATGACCTTCTCCAGAATGATTGGATGCTTAGATGCTGTAGTGAACATTACTCGGCTCCATCATTTCCCTCGCCATCTCCTCCACATGTATACCCTCTGCCCACGCCTCGCGCTCCCATTTTCCAGCTTCACCCGGCGTCATATACCCGTCAAACACATCGACAGTGAATTGGTAATCTAGTCTGTGAACCTCATCCATCTCTCCTCGACAGTTTACTTCTCCGCGCCATCGTTGGCGGAGCTTGCGGATTATTTGGACGTTAGCATTGGGATGGTTGAAGGTGGGGAGGAAATGTCGAGAGGCGGATCAGTAGATGGGGTGCAACATTGGGAGGAAGATCAAAACCTCAGCAGAAGTGGTGCTGAGGTGTGCGAGTAGGGGAGCGAGAACCGCACGTTCGTTGACGATGGACCATGTCTGCGCGTCCGTATGATCGAGCCAGATACGCAATGCTTTCAAATTCGGAAGATTCGCCAGTGTCAAAGGCATTTTCTTCCAGAGTTGCACTTGCCGCATAACACCCGCATCTTCCCCCTGCCGTTCAAAAGCCCGGAAGAACTCCAACGGCATTCTCAGCGTCAAGCCCAACTCCCCAACTCTCCGGGGTAGCACACCCGGCCGCGCTGCTTTCTCCGTCGACACCAGCTCTCCCAACGTCTGCAAATCCATAACATTCGCCCTTACTATCTGCCCCCAAAACTGCGACACTTCATCGCATAGTTGTTTACACACTCTGGCCATCCCCGTTTTCATCTCCATCCCATCATCCCTCCCTTCCTCACATCCCCAATGTGGCCCCCACCTACTCTCCAACCTCCTTGCCCATATCCTCCCACTCACACGCTTTGTAAATCCACTGGAACACACGCCACGCTCGTATCCGTCGTGCCCAACGAGAGAGAGCTGTTCGCAAGAGGGAATTGGAGCTGCGTTTATTGCGGTCTGGTTGGTAGCGTGGTGAGATGAGAAGCTTATCATCCTCCAAGCGTAGATGTATTTGCGCGGGGAGGATGTACGCGTAAATCTGGTGGCGGAGCTCGAGGGGGACATGAAGAAGGGGGTGTTTAGCTGTTGCATTGCTCGTCGGTCACGATGAATGCGTGTGCGAGATTTTGATGCCTGGAGGTGGCCGTCGCTGCGCCTTTTGCCTGCATATTGCACTGAGTAGGAAACGGCAGCGATCAGTTTTGGGAGAAGAGATGTCTTTATCAAATTCGACTACCTTATCTACATACTTGCTACTTGAGTAACTTCCTTCGTCCTCATCTTCGTACATGCGCGCTTATCATATACACCCTCTTCCCTTCCCCTCCTTTCCTCCTCGCCACTGACTTCACAAATTGTATCTTAAAAGCACAAACAAACACTTTGGGGTATAGAATGCTTCTCTCTGCCCCATATCGCGAGCCATAAAAACGCCGAGTAAACACAAAACCACGTCCATCAGGATACTAAAATGTCGTATTAGGAAAGAGGGGGACGGACCAGCCAAACGAAGCGTAGAATCAATTCAAGAGATGAGCGTGCTTGTCGAGAACCTATCTCCAGCCCGGTCGGTCTCCTGCGCTCGACTGCCGTCCACTGGCGCCGGCGGTTCCGAGTCTGCTAGCACTGCGGCCGGGTGTGGATGGCGTCATGCTCGACGTTGAGCCAGTGCGGGGCTTGATGAGGCTGCTACGGTGGTTCATGACGCTGGGAGGGCGATTGGCACGTCGGGCAGCCGGACTCTGCTCTTCCGCATTGTCGTCCTCTTCCTCTGCGATGGATGCTTGGCGCTGAGACGCGGGCGTGGCAGAGCGAGGAGTAGATCGCATGGGCAGCTTTCCCTTGCCGGGCGTGGAGGGAGACTGCATGGGGCTGGCCAGAGGGCGTCTCGATTGCTGCGAGGGCGTAGTCGATGCGGGTCGCGTTGTGGGAGCGGGAGACAGGGCTGTTGAGCGACGCTTCTGCTGGGAGGGTGTGGTGGATGCAGGGCGGATCTGCGGTGCGGGCGAAAGAGTTGAGCGGCTCAATGGGCTGCGGACTGGGAGATTAGATGCGGTAGAGTGACTCCTCAACGAAGACGTCGGTCGCTCGAGAGGCTTTCGGTACGGCGAAGGCGTGGTCAGGGTCAGCGGCTTGAAGTTGTGGCCAACGACAGTGTCCCGCATGTTAACGCTCGAGTTCCAGCGCGGCTTGACGGCCGGTCTCTCGGTTCTGGGAGACTCTGAGCGAGTCGGCGTGCCAATCATCGAGCGGGATGGTGCAGTTCCATAGCGGTCCCAGGGGAGGGACGAGATGTGGGCACCCTTGGGTGTGCTCATGGGCAGGCTGGAGTAGCGGCGGTTGTCACGTACAGCTGGCGGCTTTGAGGTGGACGCACTCGACTGGCGAGACTTCTTTCCTGCATACGGAATGGCACCCGTGTCGCTACCCTTGCGGCTCATAACCACGCTGGATGCTGGAGAGCTGTTTGGCGTGTCGACTGTAGAGGATGCCTCGGTGCGGACAGAAAGGACAGTCGAGACTGAATCTCTCAGCTTGCGCGACGCCGTGAAGTCGTCCAGAATAGCATCCATGTCCTTGATCACACTTTCAAGATCGACAAACTTCTGGCGCACGTCCTGCTGGATCCTCAAAATTTCGCCGTTGACCGTCGAGCGGTGCTTCATCTCAATGTCAATCAGCTCCAGCACGCGCTTCATCGACGGCGGGTAGTGGTCGCGCTTGTCCTTGTACATGGCAATGCGCTTCTCGATGTTCTCTTCGTCGCGCTGCTCAATCGCCTCCGTCAGGCGCTGCACGCTCTTCATGCACGAGTCGTACATGGCCACGGCCTTGCTTCCTGCCTGGCGGAAGCTGTGCACCCACTTGTCCTCGCCCAGCTCTTCCCGCAGCGCATCAGCATCCGCTTCGAGCTTCTTCTCCTGCTCTTCCAGCTGCTCTTTTCGTCGTGACAGTTCATCACATGCTGAGGGGAAGATGTTGCTGGAGCGAGACTGGAACGACGCCAGCCGCATGGGCAGAAAGTCAAGTGACGCACGGAGGGGCTGCAGCTTTGCAAACAGTCCGAGCAGGCGCGTGTTCTCGTGCTCAATCTGCGGAATGGGCGAGATGGGCGACACGACGGTCAGGGGCGGCATACTAAACCGCTTGTTCACCACGTTCGGCTGCGGGCGCGCTGTCTGTCCCACGGCGGTCTCGAGGTCGGCAATGTCAAACTTCTCCGCAGACTCGGCGACAGAGTCGGAGATGACGCGGTGGCGGCGCTCCTCCATCTCAAAGACGAGGCGACTGAGATTCTCGACTTCGGCGCCAATCTCGCCGAGGACGTTGTTCCACAGTTCCTCCCACTCCATGGCAATCTCGACCTGGTTCTTGATGCCCTTAAGCGTCTGCTTGATCTGGGCCCACTTGCTGACAATCTCCTCCATCTGCGTGATGAGCGTCGTCTGGTCCTTGACGGGGAGAGAGGAGATGTCGGGGCGCGATTGAAGATCTTCAATCGCGCCAATGTAGACGGTGACGAGCCCTTCGAATTTCGTGACGGCAGCGTCGACCTCGGCCAGCCCTTCTCTTCCGGCAGCCGCCGCCCACTCGACGTCATCCTCGGCATCGAGTCCACTGAGCACGTCGGCGGCCTTGGCCATCCACAGGCGGATGTCGTTGGCGGCCTTGTGCAGCGCGCGGCCGGCGAGCGTCGAGGAGGGCAGGGAGGTGATTTCCGAGGCGATGGTCGTGGGCGGCAGCTTCATCGACGTCAACTGCTGGATCTGGTTGCTGAAGGAGGCCTTGGAGAGGGTGTAGATAGAGTTGGCGCGCGGGAAGTGGCGGCGCTGGAAGTAGGACTCGATGTCGATGCCATTGTCGTCGAGGACGGAGACCTCTTCGGCGGGGGCGGCGGGGGGAGAGGGCGAGGGGTCGGGGAGGTCGGGTGACTCGGGGGGTGGGAGTTCAGGTTGCTGTGGTGCTGGGGGTGCTTCTTCCACCTCTTGGGGCACCTCCTTCGGGGGGTCTTTTGATGGAGGCGTAGGAGGGCGCGTCGGCTCTTCGCTCGTCACTTCACTCGTGACCTCACTCGGCACGCTCAGCGTTTTCGTCTTGGAGATATCCGGCAGGCGGTACTTTTGCATGTCCATGACTTCGCCCTCGGCCTCGCTCTCAGACGGCGCCAGCTTGTCGCTCGTGCTGACGACGCTGCTGTGGTCGCTCTCCGTCTCCGTGTCGGGCTCCATGGCTAGCGGCGGCACGCTCTCACCTGTCGACTGCGGGATGAGGGGCGTCTCCTGGGGGGTCTGCGGCGTGGATGTCGACGTCGACTGCAGGTATCCCGGCGGCGGGGGCCCGATGCCGCTCCAGGCTGTCCCGCGGCGCTCGACGTTGAGGCTGCGGCGCTTGTGAAAAGCGTCGAGTCTTCGAATCTCGTCTTCGTCGAGGCGGCCAATGTCCTGGTCTTTTTTGTTGTTGTTGGCGTCGTTGCCCTGGTTCAGGAACTTCATGCGCGCGAGCAGCCCCGGCGATACATTTCTCGCGAGCTTGGTGGTGATTTCGCGCTCGAGATGGGGCGGCGTGTATTTCAGCGGGCGCGGCGACAGCTGAAGTGCTGGCGGCGCCGATGCGGTTGATGTCGGGCGGTCTGGCGGTGACTTCGCTGGCAGCGATGGCGGACGTGGCAGAATGTGGGCGTTGGCTTCACTGTTACTTGCGGCAGGCGCTGGGCTGCTCTCGTGCTGGGAAAGCGTCGCTTCCGGATCGCTCATTGAGCATGTCTGAGTGAACTTGGGGGGAAAGGTAGTCGTTTGCGGCGGGCGCAGAGGGAGCGCTGCCGGTGATGCACGGTGCAGGCCCAAGATGGCAGTGCGAGTGCAGATATGGGCGAGAATGCGAGGGCGAGGGATCGTCGCGTCCGCGTCCTAATAAACCGCGTCACACGGTAAACAATGGCCACTTGTACCACCACAACACGCAGAGATAATTGTTTGTTGAATGAGAGATTGGGATTGAGTTCAGATCCAACACCTGCAACCTGTCCACCGCAACCGTCCCGCCTGGTCTGCACTCACACACTGAACGTTATGCGAACCAAATCTCCGCCAGGCCCATCCCTGCCGCCCGCCCCCAATTTCCTTCAACCCCAAACGCGCCAGACGTCGATGTCATTTCCAGAACCCGAGCCCCTCTTATCGCGGGTGTTATGGTTCGGAGGCGTAGTATGAGGTGCAGTATGTTGATAATGAGGTTGATGCGCGTCTCTATTGTGATGGCTAAGTACAAGCGTCATCAATTGAATACGTACATTCAATCATAATTTTATGCTGACAGGCCAGCCTTGCAAGTCATCCCAAGAGACAATAGAACTCAATGTCATCGCAATTCAAAGTTGCCCAGGTGATGGGAAGGGCATGGTCACGTGACATTCACCACGTGGTATTGATCACGTGATATCAATCACAAGTTGAAAGATTATCTGCGCGACTCATCTCGTGCCCTCCAAGCTGCTAGTTCGATTCTCCAGCCCACATTTCCAACTTGTCGCATTTCAAGATTCTACCACCCGATACATCTCTCTCAACTAGCATACCATACTCTCAATCAAAATGACCGACCCAACTACATACCACCGCCCGCTCCAAAACGCGTTCCCCCGCACCTCTTCTCCTTACTCAAGCCTCTACGACGACGAAGACGACATCCACCCCTCTATGCTCACCACCGCACTCGCGCACGGTACCAGCCTCAAGTCAATCAATACGAAGGTAGCCGAAGTCGAAGAGTTCAAGCAGAGCATCCCCAGTAACACGAGATGTCTTGAGAGAAAAATGAGAACTTGTTCGAAGAGGCAAAGAGGATGCTGGAGATGATCGATGCGGACCCTTTGCGAATCCAGTTCACGTTCACCCGCGAACTCGTCCTGGCGTCACCATGTCCCAACCCCAGAGTTTCCTACTCCGCCTCCCACTCGAAATCCGACAAGACGTCTTCTCATGGATTCTCTCTCGTCAGATTCACATCTGTCTTCGAAAATCAACTCCTCATATTGAAGTGCCTAGATCCGGATCGCGATGAGAGGAGCAGTAGCTTCCCACGCGACACTGGCGCCACGCCATACAACGGGCGCGAACGAGCACCTGCATCTGTGTGGGACCTCTCACAGAATTACCCGGAACACGAATGGGCGCGAAGGGCACGGTCAGCTTGGGGTCCGCATTGGATGTGTGAAGAGTTAGTTGGAGGGAGTGTTATGGATAGCGCTCTGTTGCTTGTTTGCAAGATGATGTGAGTTATATGGAGGTTTTGACTGAGTAGTGCTAATGTGTGTAGGTATGCTGAGGTCATGGATGTCTGGTCTTGCGCGATCGTTGTTAATGTTATTGATCGGGACAGTCTTCTTTTTCTGACAACACAGCACGACATACTGGCTCCACGCGTATTGCAGAATGGCATAAAGCACTTGAGCATCACCCTACTACTCCCATTAGACTTCTTCTAGTCTTTGGAAACCGACCAGAGTCTTCTCACAGCGCAGTGCTGGCACCAAATCTGCTGTACCCCATTGTTCCAAATGTCTGAGCACGCTGCACATCTGGTTCGACCACACCGCCACTAGCACCTGGTCTCTTGTGAACGAGCGCTCTCTCCTCGATCCGCTTCTGTCTCAACTGTCTCACACTGCCAAAGTTGTCATCATACTACCCAAACTGCATCCCCTCCACGAGCATGAGGATCGCCATTTTCTCAACCCACGCCTCGGCAACACCATTCGCCTGTGCCGCAAACTACGCCAACGATGGCGGTCCGAAGGCAATCCCAATCACGTCGATCAAGTGCCCGATTTTCCATACTTTTTCGATATACGAGAGGAGTGGGGCTTGAATAGGGTAGAAGAGTACGAGCGCCCGATGTGGCTGGCGGGAAAAGACATGGAAAGATTTGCGGACAAGGAAAGAAACCTAGCATATCATTTTGGGTAATTCAACTCCTCTATAGCACTACGCTTTATATTTGATCCCAAACGGCACCGTCTCAACAACATCCCAATCCTCCTTCCTGCTTTCGTCCCCAAAAATCCTCAGCGCCTGCACCCGCAACCGATACGTGCCCTCCTCCATAACCTGCCCATTCGACAGTAGCCCATTAATCCACGCGCGCCGCTCAAACCGCGCGACAAATGTCGGCGGCCACCCCGCCAGCGCGCCGAGCACCTCGTCTCCACGCAAAACATCCGCGCGAATAATCCGTGTGCCGACGACCGGGCGCACGTACACGTTTGGCGTAGCCATCATGTCGCCGCGGTCTGTTAGCGGCGGGGTCTTCGGATCCGGGCGAGGAATCGTCCACGTCTTGTTCGCAGCAGCAGGCGTGTAGCCGTCGGCGAGGTAGACCGAGTCCTGCGAGAAGACGGGCGTAGAGCGCATACTGCCTGCGACGCCCAGGTACGGCACGTGCAGCTTGTCGCCGATGGAGATGAAGCCGCTGTACACTGGCAGCAGGGTGGCGTTGAGGTTGGCGGGCGGCGTGAATGTCACGGTTAGCAAGGCGGATTGACCGGCGGGGACAGTTATGCTGTCGGAGGAGAAGGAGACGGAGGCGTATTCGGTGGCGATGGCGTTGGGGAACATGCCTGTGCGGAGAGGGTTGGATGAGGGGTTCATGGTGTACATGGTCACGGCCTTGCGGTGGCCGATCTTGAGAACTGTCTCGTCGGAGCCGGTGTTCTTAATGCCAAAGGTGTGGGTGCCGGCAAAGTGTTCTGTGTCGTTGAGCATAAGGCTGTCGACGTCGAGCTCGATCTTTGTGTGAGCGGCCTCCCAGGCTTGTACAATACCAGCACCCTGTTGCGCTACTGGTGCGAGAATCTCAGGGTGAGCTTTTGTACCGTCGTGCCAGCCCAGGGGCTTGGAGGTGTGTGTCAAAATTCGGCGCAGACGCTTTGGTTCCAGCTTGCCGTACACTTCACCGAGCATGGCGTAAATGCCTGCAACCAGCGGAGACGCCATGCTCGTGCCAGTCATGACGCGGTAGGTTCCGATGGCCGTGGGATAAGTGCTCAGGATATTTTCCCCAGGCGAAACGACTTGAGGGGTCATGTCAAGCTCCCAGCTGGGTCCCCAACTCGACAACTGGCCGGCGACGTATCCTCCACTCTCGTTGTTCACAAGCTCCACAAGCTCCTGGGAAGAGTTGGCAGGAACCGTGACTATGACGGTGTTACCCTCCGAGAGCAGCGACAGCCACTTCTCAACAACATATGGTACCGCCTTGGCCGTACCCACAATGCCATCGGCGTAAACAAAGACGTCGTCACGCATCGTCGAGTTGCTCTTGGTGTAGTAGATCATGTACTTGCCGCCCTTTGCCGCAATGTTAGCACCCTGATCCTGCGGATAGCATCGTGTGGCGCGTGCGTCTAAAAACTCCAAAAGCACAATGCGCTGGCTCAGGTCTGGCGTGTCATCCGGCAGCGGGTTGCAAGCATTATTTGCATCAACCGCAGACCACAGCGGAAGCGTGGTGTCGGCAGCGAACGCCGGAGTGCCCATCAAGAAGGCGAAATCGGTGGTGGTGGAGTTTCCAGTCTTGTACGAGCCCTGGTTGAGAAATGAAGGAAACATCGTATTCGAGACTGCTCCTGTGCCCGTGATGCTGTTGCCAGTCGCAGGCGTAGAGGCGTAGAAGATGCCCTGACCGCCGTCGTTGCCTTCGGAAACCACAACGGGGATACCAGAGTCGACAATCCGGGAGATGATGACAGCACGTGCCTCTCCCGCCCAGCCAGACTCGTCGCCGTTCGAGTACGAGATAATGCTAGCTCCGTCTTCAACAGCACGAGCAAATGCCATTAGCTCAATCTCGGTCGTGGACGTCGATGTGCATCCCCACATGCGGTATGCACCCAGCTTTGCGCCAGGAGCAGAGCCGGTGAAGCCATACTTGTTGCCCTCGAGCTGGGCAGCAGCGGTCCCCGCAACGTGGGTGCCATGTCCGACGCAGTCATCCATGGGGTCATTGTCGGGCCGCAGAGGCCTCGATGGATCTCCAGGCACATAGTTGTCGCCCGTGAAGTCGTAGCCAATTTCGACAAGACAGCCCGGGCCAAAGCAGCCGCCAAGTGCTGGATGCGTGTAGTCGATGCCGCTGTCAATGATGGAGATGCGGAAGCCCTTTCCCGTCACGCCTTCGGCATGAAGCTTGTCGACCTGAGTCATTACATGCGGTGAGAAGGTGCGCTCCTCCTGGGTTTGTCGCTTGACGTGGGAGTTTCGTGCTGGCACTGCACCTCCTACATCACGCAAGTGTCTTGTGACTCGGGACGGCCAGATATTCCGGATGGAAGGGTCCGCTCGCATCTGGCGTATGAAGTTCCAGCTGTCGGTCGCACTCGAGTTGGAGCTGGAGCCCTTGACTTGGAATGAGACGCCCTTGAAGAGGCGGAAGCTCAGGTCCATTCGGGGCACAGTCTCGATTCCACTGGCCGCCAGAGACGCGTAAAATGTCGACGGCGTCTCATTGTCATCCGCAAACTCGACAATATAAGTGTCAAGGAGGACGCCGCTTCCGTTTGTCGCTCGCGGTGTGATCGCACTATTGTAGAGCATGGGGCGGAGCGGCGTGGAGATGGCGACTTGCGTACCCAAGAGAAGGGCCACAATGGCACAAGAGACCTTTCCCATTGTCGATGTCGATGAACGGTAAGCTGCGTGCGTGGGGTTGCATCCACGACGTTGATATTTGTATCACGCCGTTGCGGCGCGCGGTCCTCCATTTCTCCATATCACTGTCATGCAGACTTCTCGTATAAGACGGCAAGGCTCCGCAATAGGCCCTGGCGGTAGAGACAAAATAGAAACAACAAGGATGAAGATCGCAGGTGCTGTCCACTTTCAATATTAAACTTCGGCTCCTATGCCTGTTTAAGCGCGCGACCGGGATGTCTAACGCACCACGCGGGCCGACCTCTATCTCTACGACGTTACATTCTCGTCTTCAATTATCGATTTTGCAGAATGACCATGTAGTAGGGCTTGGTACTCGTGTTGCGGATGCTTTTTGGAGAGGACAAGGATGGAGTGTGAGAGTGGTGGTTTTGCTGGCAGCTCTTTCCGGCAGGTCCGCGGCGATCATCATTCGAGCAGGGAGCAGCCGGCAACATTTCGGTAAACAGCCTCGTAATTTCGAGGAGGTTGAATGGGGGATGATGTGGGACTTTCGACTTTCGAATTTCGAAGATGTTGGGATGAAGTTTAGGAGACGAGACCTCTGCATTTCGCTGTGGCGTTTGGTGTTGCCCATCCACGTGGCTCGGATCACGACTTCCGAAAACACCAAGGGCATCATAGACACTACATAAGCGACATTCGATCAAACCTCCAAGGTTATAAAGTTGACTAATTGTATACTCCATCTACGAGCATTATTCCTCAGCACGTCCAGCTCAGTGCATGACAACAGCAACGTGGTCGTCCATGTACTTAGAGATGTCGCCCAAGAAGCACGCCGCAATGATGCTGACACCTCCAAAGGCAATACTGACATAGTACACGTACTTGTATGCCTCCGCGTACGCAAGCTGACCAGCATAGACGACCAATTCATACGCACCTGGCACGCCCTTGATACCTTGCAGCTCCTCGAGGAGGGGAAGGAGCGAAGAGCCGGTGATGAGAATTGCCTCTTCGATGATCTTAGGAGAAGTGATGTTGAGCTTGGTTACCATGGCGCCGCCGATGAAGTGAGTAGCTGCCGGGACGAATTTCGCTGGGAGACGTTAGCCATGGCGTCACAATAAGTCAAAGAGAAGACGCACAGATGAAGACGTTGTAGTAGACGCAGTAGCCAATCGAGCCGCCAATAACTCGAATGGCAAGAGTGAGGGCTGCGACAGTGGCGATGAGGTCGTCTGGGCAGATGATGGTAGCTGATATCATTAGCGACTGGCTGCAGCACAATGTCATGTCAAACTCACAAATAATGGACGCGGGCACGACGATACCGCCAATGCCGACACCAGCGAGGACCAATAATCCCCAGAGTTGGTACAAGTTATCGATGCGACCAACTGCGAGCGCTCCACAACCTGCAGTCATCAAGACTGAAGACGCAATCAAAAGCTCCTTGTTGTGACCACGAAGCATAGAAAGCAGCCACAAGACGATGCAAGCTCCAGCAAGAATCGAGAAGCCGACAGGAATACCACGAATACCAACACCAATTGGGTCGTGTCCATACACGTTGAACGCCTGAGTCGGCCAGAACATGAGGATAGAGAAGAAGTTAGCACCGGAGATGAAGGTGATGACGAGCGTGAGACCAAGAATGCGAGGCTCTTGTCGCAACCTCTTCGGGAACATGGGGTGCTTCGCTCCGTAGGCTTCCCAAAGCACGAATGCCACCAGCAAACTGACACCCAAGATGAGAGGAGCGAGGACGTGAGCGCTGGACCACTTGTATTGGTATCCGCCCCACTGCATGCCCATCATGAACAAGAGCATTCCAGCGACGGAGAGGAAACCGCCGACGTAATCAATCTGGGCTAGAACTTCGCGACGAGTCATGCCAGCACTGTTGACGCGGGGAGGCGGATGGTAGAAAACTGTCGTCAGAACGAGGCCAATGAATGCCCAGAGTCCGCAGAACAGTCCAATCCATCTCCATGCTCCGGGAGATTGAGAGGCGATGAGTTGCGCCCAAAGCACCGAGGGGCAGAAAGGTATTATGGTGAAGACGAGGATGGCGACGTACTTGCCCCGCTGGCTGGTAGGTGCCAGTTCAGAAGTCACAGCCAATGCAGTCAATTCGTTGATACCAGCACCCACACCGGAGAAGACCATGCCGCAGATGAAGATATTCATGGTCTGTGCAGTGGAGCACACAATCATGCCCAGGATGAGAAAGATGGCTCCTATGATGGCAACCCATCTTCGACCTACGATATCGGAGATGGACCCAACGAAAGGACAAACAGCGGCCAGGGAGAGGAGGTTGGCAAGCACGAACCAAATCCATCGGTCGACGCCGCCAATGTCGCCGTAGATCTGGGGAGGGACGCCACCGAAGAGGTACACGGGTATCTGACTTCCAGTCCATACTATGCAATGTTAGTGAAGTTGAGTGAAGCATTAGGGTAAGCTTACGGAAAGCCATGGCAATCAGAGCCATGATCCTCTTGAAGTTCATCGGTACATCCTCGTGGTTCTCGCCATCGCCCTCGGTCCTCAAGCCATTTTTCTCGTAGTAGTTGTTGTGGCCTGGCACAATTTCGTTGGTATGAACCTGCTCGACGTGGTTGAGGGCAGGCTTTGATATGGATGGCGAGTGGTCCGAGACATCTGCAGCGATAAGTAAAAGATTGGGGTGTGAATCGGAATTGACTTACCGGAGCTGTCACTGTGGCCCCTCATCGTGCTGCTCGTCAGTTTGGACTTGCCAGAGAATTGGATTGTTGAAGAGTAGTGAAGAGCTCGACGCGCTGAAGGTCGACTTCTGTTTGGAGGCTCCATGAAGTTCTTATGGATCGGCAAAGACGGTCCACTACCAGCGGCTACATACACCCATCTCGACCCGATCTAGCATTCTAAGCCCCTGCGATTGAACGATGCGGGGTACCCCATCTGGACTGAGTAGTGGCTTGCCTTAGGGTTTTGAAGCGCGGCAGCCCCAGTCTGGCCTTCAAGCTCACCACTAACGGCATCGATGGATTGGTCTTCCACAAGATCGGCGCGGTACTTTTCCAAAATTCCATCCCGCACGTTGTTGACATCTCCCGAGCCGTCCAGAACCATGACCATGGGACTCGTGCCCCAGATACTAGCGTGGGTGTACCCCGCATTGCTTGACGGAACAAGCATGGGTCGGCAACCAAGCTTTCGCGTCGGGCGATCTTGGTTGAAGAACGTGCTGCGACCAGACGATGAATTGATCGTCGAGGATTAAATTCTGGGTAGAATCCCATAGCCATAGTATTCTTACAACGAAGATAAATCTGTCAGCAAGGCAGTGCGATGCTGTTCGCATAGCCCTTGGTTTTGTGCACTTGGTGACCCAGTACGACTCTGCGGAAGAAGGTCCGCATTGTCACCGAGAAGAACCGCAGGCATCGTCTCTCATCCTATCGTCTCACGCTCGCATAATTATCCTCGCCTGTGATTGCCGCCACAAAATGTCCGGTCGGTGCTTCGTCGTGCTGCTCGGTTACAACTGCAAATAGCCTACTTCATTCCTGAATTGCCATGATTGTGTCTGCGCTTTTCTCAATTTCGAACCTCTGAGATGATTGACGCATCTTGTTCGATGGAAATCGCGCCACGGAAAGATTACCGAGATGCACACCGCAGTGAAGTACAGATTGCGGACATAGTTCAATCAATCACTCCATGAATGCTTGGGAATCGCAGTGGCTATGGTGCAAGATCAGCCAGTCTCATTAGTGAGAAGAAACATATCCTACATGTCACGAGCGCTTTTCGGCAAAGGTCCGCCCACCCGCCAATGGCTTGATATGTCCACAGTATCCATAGCCTAGGCTACCTCCAGAAAAATAGCACATTGCCGAAACACTCCGCCAAGTACAACGCCTCAGCCACTCCAATCCTGCTGAACAACATTCTCGTTACGTTGCAGCCACGGACACAGCCTGGTCCTATCGTTCGGATCCTGCCGCGCCGTTTGCCCTTCGGGTATCAATTCTGCCTTCTCTACAATAGTTCCATTTTGGTCGACGCAGTATGTGGTGCCACAGCTACTCTGCGGGCCTCTATTGAAGCAATAACCAAATGACAATCGCGACGAGCCGTAAAAGTTCCAGCCATCATCCGGATCCGTGTAGTATCCGAATATATAGTATCGGTACATGTCCCAGATCGGATCACCATCGCGGGGGATCATGTCGTGGAGCCACTTTGCGATGCTACGCGACTTGTAGGGAATCGCATAGTCGCAGTCCCAGTTGTACAGGCCGATCTGGAGACACGATCCGTCGTCGAATGTCTTGCGAAGAAACGGGCCGTTCCAGAATCCTTTGTTGGCGATTGGATCGGGCTGCGCGAGAACATAGGCTTCAAAAGCTGCGATCTTTGTCGGCCAAGGTATTGGCGAAGCGGTTGGCACTGCGGTGGTGGTTGGTGAAGCTTGAGGCATGCCCAGACATTTTGCTATCATTGATGCGACGAGGATAGAGCTGCGGAACGTCGCAATAGGTGAGCTCCACATGGCGGTTGTTGTCTCGTTCTTTCGCAGTTTCTGCTTCGATGAGGAAAGTACTGTTCAAATGCGAGATGGCATACTTATATCTTTAAGCCCCGCACTACAACATTGTCTTGATGGTTAATTTGGGCAGTCGTATAATTAATCAAGACGCATGATCGACGCGATGCCGTTACCCGGGTGGGCGCTTGCAGCAGCATCCAGCAGCCGGTCAACATCGAACGCCCATTACAACCTTTATCCAGGCACTTGGGCATTCAGGTCCGTAGTGGTGCGCAAAACCACTACAACTCGATGATCGCGCGAGCTCGTGATAATAGCGAATATAGCGTTACGTCGTTACTCAGTCGAACGGTGAACCAAACAGCATTGCTACATCGTTTTCATTAAAGGAAGTAGTTTCTCTGGACGTGGATTCTGGGACGTACTTGTAAGCCGCACGGCTCGGTATTTTGAGGTCCGATGTTGTCGATGTCATGGGCAAAAGTACCTTCCTACTTGAGCTGCTTGCCGAGCCGCGGAGCAACGGCTTGTCGAAGCTTGACTTACCGCACCTGTGAGCCAACGGCAATCGACTGTAGGAGCCGCAAACATGACGACTGTGGAGAAGTGTGGAGAGTCATTGTGCGGAGAAGCTGGGGATACGACTATGTGGACGTTCCACCTCGGTTCGAATGACGAAGTGACACTACATTCTACCGCCGGCAATCGTTGTCATAAAAGGGTTCGTCCCGCGATGATGGAAGAAATTCTGAGGCCTTTTTCGCTAGTCTCTTCGATCTGAGGTTACTTCTTGAAGTAGATTCACTCCTCCAGCCTTGCCGTCTACCTCCAACCATGTCCGAAACCTCGAAAGTGGACCACGAAATGACAGAGCACAATGGCGTCAATATTAATGGCAACGGTACCGAATTGAGTCGACAAGTCACCGTTGCCCTCAGCCCTGAGCAGTATGAGCGACTCTTCTTCCAGCCATCAGCACCTCGTCGTGGAGATTTAGCGAAGCGATTCGGCATGTGATCACCCTAAAGTTTAGAGGTATGAAGCTAACACCTGGTCAGCAAATCCAACACTTCTTGGTCTGATCGGCTTCTTGATCCCTTACACGTCCACAATCCTCATCCTGTGCGGCTTTCAAGGTGCCGTGGCTCCGCAATCTCTCGTCGGATTGAGTGGTGACTACTACTTCTTTGGCTGCATCGCGATGAACGTCGCCGGAATTGCCGAATTCATTCTCGGAAACAGTCCGTCTCCTACACTCACCTACGATCATAGCTGACTATGATGAAGCATTTCCCATGGCCGTCTTCCTCATCTACGGCTCTCACTGGGGCAGTCTCGCCTATACACAAGATCCGATTCACAACACCACTGCGCCATTCGCTGAAATGGGCGGTGCGCATGGTGCTGCATATAATTCTAGCCAAGGGTTCCATAACGTGACCATGTATGTATCCCGTACCTTTTCTCGGTGCAAACTAACCAAGACCAGGGCCATCGCATCATTTGTGTTTCTCATCGGCACGCTCCGCGTCAACCTCTTCTTCACCTTCACCTTTTTCGGTCTTGTAATGCTTTTCTCATTCATTGCTGCCGCCGACTTCAGCGTCGCTTCAGCCACCACAGAAGCTGGTCTGTTACACGTCGAGAAGCTGCTACGCATCGCTGGGGGTTTCGGATTCTTGGGACTCATCAGTGGCTGGTACCTTGCGATCTTGACGGCCTGTGAGGCGGTCGGCATTCCTTGTCCATTACCTGTGCTGGATCTAAGCAGTAAGGTGTTTCCTTCGAAGACACAGACTGGCAAGGACAACTAGATGTATGCTAAATCAGTTTTTTTTCGGCGAAGCACATGCCTGATTAACCCAAACAAACGGTCATCGCTCGATGGGTATCCGTGAAGATCGGAAAGGATGGTCCGAGAAACGGAGGAGTCTAGGTAAATTCTGACGTAAAAGCGACTGGAGCTATCATAACCAAATGTGACATCTGGAAACTCATTATCGTACAACTCTCCGCTCCTTTAACAGTTCATTGCTATCGATCTACACCCCACACGAGAACCTGCAAACCAAAACCCGCAAATTTACACCTACTCACACTTCTCGAATTTACTATCTTTCCTGCCTGCATGAGTCCACACTCCAATGAATGTAGCCTCATCCGAGCCGATTGTGTGCTGGTATACGACTATTGCGTCGCTGGTCGGCTTTTGGGTTCCTCCAACGAACACGGTCTTGCCGTCATGCGCAAGGGGAAAGTGATCAACATTGGTCTGACCCTTGTAGTCTTCTAGTCCTTCGATAGACTCTGGCGTGTTCAGCCAGCCCGGGTACTTGCTGCTCCCAGCCTTATTGTCGCCATTGTCGCGGAGCTGGAGGCCGTATTTAACGCTCCTCTTGATTTAGTCACCTACGAACGTTTGCGCTTGGAGTTGTCAGTATCTTGAAAGCGAGGCTTCTGGGCAATGCTCACTCTTGTCGTTCTTCTGGGTAAGCTTGCATTTCCAGTCTTTTGGTGGGAAGCCCTTGATCGTGCTTGGAAGCTTGGTGGGTGGACCGCGCAACGACTTGCAGAGTAGTTGGGACATTGTCTACAGGAGTAGGAGTTGCGCAGACCGAAGTGGTGACCGCAAGAAGGGAGAGAACGAAGCCGCTGAGCTGCATTGTGGAGAGGTGATGCAGGTATTGATTTGTGGATAGTCGTAGAAGTGCTGAGATGCGGGCGTTGCTGAAGAGAGAGGAAGATGAAGACTGAAGTGACTGTGTGATGAACGTTCTTCGACAATGCTGAAGGTCTTATATCCCGTTGAGAACAATCCGTACTGACTAGGTAGACCAAAGTTGCTGTCGTCATAATGGCCCCAGCAGCGATATTGCATTGAGCGAACATGCGAGGCTTACCAGGCGTGCAGCGCGTCGCTATCCACACTGCGTCAGCCACCGTGAAGGTGACGCCTGAGGTCGACTCTCGAGGATGAAATCAGACGGCCATCTCGCAAAGTGCCCGAATGCGTCCAATTTGGAGTTGCCATGCCTGTGATCGTGTGTCATCATTCGGGCCATACGCGCATTCGTCTCCCCATTGTAGGGATTGCTGTCTCTGATCACGTGGTTCCGAGTGAAGCGTGATACCTAATAATCGCGGAAACATTTCCTATACAGAATCGCAACATACAGATTTTGTGCTAGCAATTTTCCTGTGATCGCTGTCTGATCGTTGGTGTGAATATCGCTGTCGACTTCCCAGCGAAAGACTGCCCGATCGTGTCTCTAGATCTGCTAACACTACCTTGATGTTCGGACCTTGAATAGCTGAATTCCATCATCGGATGAGGCTGAGTAGTCATTCTTTGCGTATCGGGGGAGTTTCGTGTGGAGACGAGACCCCTGATGTTCAAAGTCACTGTCCGTGATTGGTGGTTGCCCATCGTTTCAGGAGGCCTTACCCGCCTACCCGCCCCCACAACTATGACCGTCCGCTGACTCCAAACATAGAAGTCGCGTTATGACATCATTGCTAGGCATCAGCCGCGTACGAAGCGTGCGTTTATTACAGCCTTTGGCTGCAACACGCATACAATACCTTGCAATTCAAAAGCACGGGGAGAGGACAGAACAATTTTGGAAAAGGGAAATATTCACACCTCGCGACCACAGCATGGCATGTGCATTCTTGAAGAGCGCGAAAACGACTTTTCCGGGTTGCGACATAACCGATTACCAAATCAACACCCTAAAGGAATGTCTCAACGACACCATCACAAGCGAAGATGCGGCCAAACGTCTGACATCACATCCCGAAGCGTCGTCCACACCTGTTGAATTACAACAAAGACTGGGTGGAGTCTGGACGCTGCTCAACGAGACCGCTGTCAATGGCAACTCTGCGCAACCGAAAATCATCTCCATTTTACAGGCGATACGACAGCGATCGAAAGCCAGGGTTCCTACGGGCGAAGGCGAGGACGTCATGGACTTTGACGATGGCTTCTACTGGCGAGAACTCACAGGCTGGGCTAATGACTGGGCGGATTCATTCAACGCCCATGCCTCAGGCTACTTGATCGAGGGCCCGGAAGATGATCAACGGAGGACGGACTGGTCGAACGCTTGTGCGTTTACAGCTCGGCTTGCTGTAACGGATGGCGAAGTCCTCTCGTCGTATGGAGCAGGCTTGGACCGGGCGATGACCGCCATCTCTAGTGTCTTGGAAGTGGATGCGGGCGAAGAAAAGCCAAAGGGTCTTGAGGCTGCCGCGTATGTGTTCATGTACGCAAGCTCAGAGTTGTATCGACGGTGCGAGGAGGGTCGAGCGGAGGGCATGTCGACGAACAAGAACGGCCTATGGCAGGGACAGGATGGGTTCTCTGACGGTCGCTGGAACTTTTGGATGGACAGATGGATTAAGTTTGCTAGGAACGATGGTTTCTCGCGGCATGTTCGTGAAATGGCGTTGCAAGCTTGGAATGCGATGAAGGTTGCGGGAACATAACACGTCCGTCTTGAGGCGCCTATTTCAATGTGTTACACAGAGCTATGGGCTAAATTGAATGTAGTGTTGATTTGCATTCCGTCGTTGCAGATGCTTACTGAATCCAGGCGTGGTGTCTTACCTCTAGATCTTTGTTTAAATATTCTTCGAGGCTCGCCTTAAACGACAGGGACGTGTAGGCGGGTCAGTCGGCAATACCATCATCAACGGGGTCCACTCGCGTGTCTCTTATGTCCAACATGTCGAAGTAGCTATCTTCTCACAGCTACACTGCAGAAGGCGCGTTTGAAAAACCGATCACTTTTGCAATGAAAGGGATTTGTGCAAGTTTTATACCTCCGCATCTGTTGCAAAGCATTTATCATTAACATTTTGAGCGAGTGGATTATATAGCTAGCAAAGCCCCCGCCTCCGCTGGTACATAATTCAATCCGAGCCCAGGAATATCTGAGACTTTTGAGAAGCGCTTTCGAGTAAAATGCATGATGTCAAGTCGGCATCTAGGTTTGTGGTTTACCGTCGCCAACAAGGCAACGCATACGACATCCCCCATGCCCTTCCCGACTCCATTCACCTGCGCAAACCCTTCTCCTGCTCCTCCACCTACTTCTCCGTCTTTGCCTCCACCATGCCGACTTCGGAAGGCAGCTCTGGGAGGCACGGGTTCATCACCCAATGCGACGCTGCTCCGCTGTCTCCAATGCGGACCACATCCCCGAGCTGCACAAAGCACACCTGAGTCGCTCCACTGTTTTCGATGAGCGCGAAGCCGCAGGGCCGGTTCTTCCCAGTGCAAGAAGCGCAAGCACGCCAGGGACCATGTTTGGAACTGGTGCAAGTCGTCTTGTCAGCAAGCCTACATCCAAGGCACGCGTTGAAGAGCGTATCCGTGGTTCCCATTAGCTCGAACGCAGCTTGCTCTTCGCGTACGTTGACCAACACTGATTGCCATTTGTTGGTACCATCACCCTCGGTCATGGCAAGGCATCGGTATTTGTCGCGGTTCTAGAGTATTTCCATTTCCCTGTACTACGTAGCACAGTTTCATGTCTCCACTGCTGTACTAAGCCGTACTTGCTACCTCTGATTTACTACATATACTGTTCATAGCTACATACGATAACACCTCAGTTCAATCCTCAATTCCTTGCGCACTGCTTGCACTCACTGCGACAGTATTCGTCGCTCAAAGAAAACATACCATTGCCCAAAGACTCCTGGTGGGGCCCTGTAGCTGCCTTTTATAGCTTGAAATGTTTCTCACGACTATGGGTATTCCAGGAAATAATAATGGCAACATCCGCTATTGTTTTCTGGGGATCCTCAACCATTCCTTGGAAATCGGTCGGCGACGCATCTACTTAAATCAGAACGCGGCATTACTAAGCGATCTTGCACTACTCTATGTGGAACGTTTATAACTGTCAGATTAAATGGGTTTAGTAGATGGATCTGAGTTAAAGTGTGATGACTTGATTGATCGTTGTGTCGTTTCTGCTACGTGTTCTGGTTTTGTTTGTGGTGTCACACCCGAGCTTTGTGTTACTTGATTATTCCTAGTCATGAAGATGATGACGCGCAACACCTGCTGTCTGACAGCAACCAGTTCTCTAATACGCGACATATCTGACAATAACGCGCACCTGTTTTGGAAGTACTCGACTGTAGGTGGTTATGATCACCAACGCGAGACTTTTCTCTACATGCTAGAAGTCACCCGAAATCTCCATTGTACAGTCTAAAAAGATTGCTTCGTTATACTTTTAGCGCTTTCAACTTTAGATATTACTTCAGACGAGTTTGTAGAGTCCGAAGGACGCACGCGAGCAGTTTACCGAAGATTTGCAAGGCGAACAGTTAAGAAGATGCAAAAACTTAACCTGCTTTCGGCGATTCAGCATGGATCTACTATCTGTAGGTCAAGCTGGACTCTAAAGTGGGACGTTGGCTCTGCTCATACTCTGGCGCTACTTAGTTCGGGTATCTAGTGTTACGACGCCTGCCAGCATCTTCCATCTTGTTCTATCGAGTGAACAGGTAATTAGGGATAATTTCTGCATACAACGGGTCTCAAGTTTGATACTATCACTGAAATCAGGCAAGTTATGGTTAGATTCGATGATATCAGCTACCTAAAGACAACACTAGCAAGGGTACTAAACTAAGTACTTACCGATGCCACTACCTACCTAACTGGCGAGACCCTCGATCGAGTGGCCTGTCTTACCTTGACAGCAAGGAAGGATGGGTATAGGATGATAGTCGAAGACATACCAAAGCATTTGGGCGACTTTGATGCTTTCCGGACCAGCATAGGATATTCTGCAACCAGCTATCCACTTCAGTCGAGTTGCAACACGTCCGACGATGCTAGTTTCTTTCTTTTGGCAGCCCACTCTACGTGTGGTAATAGGAGGTTGTTTCATACCTCGAAAGGCTACTTAGGCCTTAGTCCTGCCCTATCATAGGCTGGCGAGATTGTATGTGTTCTCGCTGGTGGAACCATCTCGTTTGTATTAAGACAAGATGCACGTTTAAGCCCCTCGAAGAGAAGATTTCAGCTTGGCGGCGAGGCTTAATTGCATGGGATTATGCATGGGGAGACCGTAAGTAAATTCGCAGTTAATAATCCGGCGAAGGTTGCGTTTGAATATAGTTTAGATTACAGTAGCAACCGGGATTCTTTGTTAGAGCACCACTATTTTTACGCGACAGGGGCTTGAGCGGTTCTAGCCCAAGTGTCACGGTAACGTAACCTGACACCCTAGACTACTATAATTGACAGTACCACCCTACACAGGTAGCTACTGTACTCTACAGTACTGCTCCGCAAAAGGCTCTGATCGTTGGCAACCGCAGAACCGCCGGTGCGCCTCCTGACTATCTCCGCGTAGGCTTAGCGTCCGCGCTCGAGCCTTCCCCTGTTTATATTCCTTTCTGCCTCCGTACCTTGCTCTGTTCTGCACACAACGTCTTGTATTGCACCTGAGACCTGTATGTAGTATGTCAATCAAGCTTCCCCTGCAAGCTCTGACGTTCCTGCTCGTTGCCTCTCGTGACACCCAAGACTTTAGAGAAGCTATGCCTCTCTCTCCGTATTGAGCGTTCAAAATCACGCTATTACATAAATTTCCACTATCTATACGAAAACTGTAACTCTTTTCTCACGCAGGATAATCACTAACACTTCTTCGCAAGTGGTGCGCAATTATCGGTAATTCGAAACAGAACATTATAGTGCTTAGCGAAATTGGCTTCCCTCGAACGTAGTCTCAGCGAACAGCGCGCCACACGTTGAGCAAGGATCATGATACTCCACTAGACATATGCGGAGTAGCTTACGGTCAGCAGCTTATCACACGCGTGCTGTAATGCGAACGCATGCTGAATCTGGTAGGTGGGGTATCATAGTCCCTGCCCGCCGTGTGGCGTAGACTTTGTCGTCCCACTTCGAAGGGGAGCCGATTTCGCTAAGCACTGTACTGCTCAAAAAATATGCTTTGCTCTTGTACACCCAAGTGCTTTTTCGCCCAATGTTTGACTTTCGATCATTGCGGCTGAAAGCTCGTCTGCTCAGCTTGGCGAAGATCCTCCGCAAGGCGCTGATTCCGCGGAAATGCTGACTAGTCCAGTGCATAAGGCTGAGTTGCTAATGTCCACTCACAGCAAATCAACAGCTTGGTCCGGTTTGTGGTGTCGCTGTGGCGTACATACAGCGAATCAGACCTTGGCAGTGACTCAACATCATGGAGGACTGGACAGAATCCAATCTAGCTCAATGCACCTGACTTCTAGTTGGCCTCGATCCTAGCGTCCTCCAGTACGCCGTACGTGCATAAATGTAGACGTAGATCCTACTCTAATATGTTCATCCAGTTCCGGCCTTTGTTATCTTACACACAGAACAACACCGCTCTGTTAGTTTGTAGAATTGCTCACTATGCCAACTTACACGTACACTCCTCTCGCGCCGGGCGAGATCCGCCTCCTAACTCTTCATCCAAGTGCCAAAGGGTCACGATTACGGATTTCTCTTGACAGTACGGAACTTCACTCTTCCAAAAAAGCCAATGCAACCGCTCGAATGTCGTTAAAAGAGCTGCAGAGGACGCTGCCGGCCGGGTGGAGCGTATGGGAGACACTGGGAGAGAGGGTCCTTTTCTACCACACTGACACCAATCTTGCGAGCTGGACGCATCCCACTGAAGGTGTCGATGAGAACCTGTATTCGGAAGTCGTGGAGGCCCGCAGCTTACTGCCCATCTTTGAAGCTCTCTCTTATACATGGGGCGTCGAAGACGACAGTATCGAAGTGGATGTCGTTGAACAGCAAGACCCGTCGGACGGCACTCATGGAACCCTCCTTATCCGTCCGAATCTTGACGCTGCGCTACGTCACCTATGTTATATTGATCGATCTCGAAAGCTCTGGATAGATGCTGTATGTATCAACCAGGGGGATATAAAAGAGCGGAACGAACAAGTCCAACGCATGACGGACGTGTATTTAAATGCGACACGCGTCATCGTGTGGTTGGGCACGGCATCCGGCAACAGCACCCTGGCTTTCTCGACCCTCGAGTTTCTAGGCCAACAATTGGAAATGACCCGAGACAGCTTTTTCTATCCTCACCCAGAAGCATCACATCGCGACTGGCACCACATCCAAACCGACCTCCCTTACAATAGTACGGTTTGGGCGGCATTCGAGGATCTCTTCCAGCGTCCGTGGTTCGAGCGATTATGGATCTGGCAAGAGGCACATCTCGCTTGCAAAGACTCTATAGTGCAATGTGGCAATGACAACCTCGAATGGCCTACGTTTCGTCGAACTGTGAGACGTCTGTACTGGGCGGTAGTCAGATCACCATCGCAGTTCAGCACCAGCTTCAAGTCGCGGATTGACCACATCGACAATCTTGTCAGCAACCATACCGCCATATCGTTTAACAGATGGATAGCGGTTACAAGGAAGGCATTATGCACCAACCCCAGAGACAGAGTTTACGGTCTTCTTGGGCTTGCTCCATCAGGATATGCGAAGGCGTTGGAACCAGATTACAATTTGTCTGTAAGCGAAGTTTACAAGAGTGCAGTCGTGGCTGGATTAGCAATCACGAACTCGCTGACGCTACTATGTCATTGCGATCCTCAACAGCGTTCGATTAACGGGCCGTCGTGGGTTCCAGATTGGTCGTTGGAAAAGACAACACATACTACAGGGTTCGATTTCGCGTTCCTGGCCAGTGGGCGGTCTGGATCATACACCGAGTATGTGCCACCGTCGAAACTAGTAGTACAAGGCGTCGTATATGGTACTGTGATGTCTGTCACTGCCTCGTGCCAGGAAGATCAGGGTCTCGACATCCTCTCCAGCTGGGCGCCTCCCCAGGTGCATCATGCCAAATATATAAATGGTGAGAGCCTTTTGGATGCATATCTCTCGACGCTATGGGGTGGTGAACTTGCAGACTATACCGGATACGCCCACCACCCAACGCTGGCCGATCTTCGCTCCGCTTTCCCTGCTTACAGAGACTCCCCAGCGCCGACAACGAACACGGCCGTATCCACAACGGACCGGGTTATCTCGAAGATGTCTCGCTGGATGCCGGGCAGAATCTTCGCTACGACGACAGAGGGATATATCGGTCTCGCACCTTGCAGTACTCAAGTTGGCGACGTCGTTTGCGTTCTTCTTGGATGTCCCCTACCAATGATGCTACGCCCAAGCTCGAGCGGCGGATACCAGATTGTTGGCAGTGGATACTTTCATGGCTTGATGCATGGCGAAGGAATATTGGGGTTTATGCCCAGCGGCTGGAAGAAGAAGCCTGCTCGAATAGAGGCAAATTTCGATGTTGAAGGGTTTTGCAACCTCGAAACGAGCGAAATCACCTTTGATGATCCGCGACTCGAACCCCTACCATCGGAATGGAGGATTGACGCAGAGTCCACAATCTCGCTTCGAAGGAATGCAGAGCCCAAGTTCGTCAATCAAGTCACAGGCGAAGTACGCGAGACGGATCCAAGATTGACTCCGGAAGCCATTCGGTACCGAGGAGTGAAGCTACAATCCATCACGTTGATTTGAAGAAGTCATCCCCGGACAGCTTCCTCAAGATGCACGACTCTGGGGTTGGCAGTTGACGTCCAAGCAACTACATCACGGTACTTGTGACTCTTGCGCCCAATAGCAAATCGGCTGTAGTCCGCAGAACCTATGGGAAAATTGGGAGTCTTTCAGTGGGTGTCGTTGAAGATCCCGCAACCTAATATTTTCCCTGGAGACTCCAATAACTTCAGATGCCGCCTCATTCCCGGATATGCTATCGGTGCAGTGCAAAAGACTGAGTTGCGAAAGCATTCTTGTATTGCTACTGAGCTATCTTGTTTGGATTACACTGGCGTAATTATGGGCGGAGTCCGCTATCGTCTGCGCCAAGTAATGCGTGACTAATGCAGGAGGATTCAGGTTCTGCTGGCTTTCATTGACGTGCAGTAGGAATAGATGTACTTCCGCTGGCTCTTGGAGGACGCTAGGCTGAATGAAGACACCGTCATTCCGCCATCTACTCTAGGCTGTGACAAGATGGCCCGACTTGCAGCTAATGATACCGTTCTTCGCGTACAATGGCCCACACCACGTGTGCCCAGGTACCTACGACGCAGACGTTGACGTGGGCTATGCATGCAGGTTACGTACGAAGCTGTCGAAATGGCATGCTCTCGTCATTCCATCAGCACACTCCCGCGTTGCAACCCATTCACTAACAAAACAGTCTATCATTTTCTATGCAAGCATGGATCCTCACTACGATTAGGCGTTCCTCAAAGGTCTCATCAAGCAGATGACCCTCCAAGAGAAAGTTTCATTCCTCTATGGCGCTTCCTTCTGGGAGACAGCTAGCATGGAAAGGCTCAATATACCACGTATGAAACTCACTGACGGACCAAGCGGCGGGTGTGGAGAACATCTCAACAGTGGTGTCAAGAGTGCATGCTTTCCGGCAGGTGTGACACTGGCGGCGTCTTTCAACGACCAGCTTGTTCAGGAAGTGGAAAGGGCATTAGCTCTGGAGACAAATCTCCTACTTTGATGCAAGTGTTCATTATGATTCTATTTTCTTAGCGGGCCTAATCTACTCATTCTCCCTGCTCGAGTTTTCGTAAACTTCTACCCAAACATCGAAGCATAGCCACTAGTCTTGTACGGAATAAATTAAGACAATCTTCTTTCCTACTTTTCCAGTCGAGGGCTCTACCATTGTCCATGGATCCTGCCATGGGCTATCTTTCGCATCATCTTTGAGCTCCATACCCATCATAAAGGATCGCGGTTCAGACAGCTTTGGAAGCCGAGCGCATCGTTGCTCAAGTCGCAGGAAGACAGCGCGGAGCTGTTCACCAAGATCTGGGCAAGTGTCTTCATTGAGTAGCTCGATTTTGTTTAGCCTTGGTAAGACTGATGATGCTGTTTCGAAAGATGTCCAATGTTCTACAGAGACGATGGAATCGGGAGATAGAGGATCTCGTTGTTGCCTTTCGATCTTTTGCATTTCACCCTGCCCGCTGATTACAGGTAAAGAGTCTACATCTAGCATGTGTCTCTCCACGACTACTGCGTTTTCATCTTCTCCCACAAAGCTATGGTATAATACGATCGCAATCCTAGCCACGGTGCCTTTCGATAGCTCTTCATGAACAGCAGTAATTGCCTTCATAATCCAATGGCAGAAGATTGGTGAGCATGATTGGTATACGGCGGGTGCATTGTAAAGTTCAGAATTCACAAAGGTCGAGGGCAAGTATATCGAGTGATGGTGGAGGATGGTGTGGATATAGGCCAGCAGAAAGTTCTTGAAATTCGCTAACGCATCGATGCAGGCGGGGTCCATTGCGCACAATTACTACTACTGGCGTACGCAAGATTTCACGATGAAGGAAGACGGATAAGGCACACGACAATGCAACTGTTGTGCGATTGCACGAAGAAGCGCTGGAGGGACAAACACAAGGCTGCGTAAGTTACTCGTGACAAAACTAAGTTTTGATCTAGATATTGCGTCATGGATTAGAGAGGGGCTCCGCTAAGATTAAGCACTGGCATTCGGCCGACTAAGGGGGCGACGAACAGACTGCCAGAGATGGTGTATGGTCTCTAGACAAGTCGACTAATTTGGCGCGACTGATGGGCCCAGCGCATGGTCCTGCATTGCCGTGTATGCTACGCTACAGCCAATTCGACTAGCGTTTCTCTTCACATGAACACCATGTCATCAGCACGAGTGCACTCACTATGCCTACTTCGTAGTCTAAGCGAGCCGGTTCCGCCAGCGCTGTAACCGTCTCGGACGTGGGCTCTCACGACGCCCTGCCGCCTGCCTACCAAACTCTGCGCCTGCATCACATCGCTTCGAAGCCCGCCGTTGCCCGACGCCGCTGAACCGCAAGGGTGCGCGCTGCCCCTCAGGCTCGACAACCTCGCCCAACACACTCTTAGCTGCGAGTCCCAGCCAGGACCGAATGCTCACGCAGCGCCTGGGATAACCGCGCGACGCTGTATTCCTACCGGATCGAGGTTGAGGTCGCGCGTGCGCTGCCCACACAGCTCCAATAACATCTCGACACGTTCCTCTTGCGCGCGAGAGATGGCCCGCGGTCGCCCAACGCGAAACACATCATGCAGCAGCGGCTAATGGCGTTGCTAGAAAATGAGAGTACCAGCATTCGCAGGCTAGAGCCGGGAGTATATAGGAAGTGCAATCTGGAGATGGGCTGAGTGAAGAGAAGAAAAGAAAGACTAGGCGGGATGTTTGGCGGATGTAGATCTTTAGGTTCAGGTAGATGGGTCTGGGCTCCTTTAGAGTTGAGGGGTTAGAGGCAGAAGTATGAAGGGTATGGAGACGGTAGGTGAATGCGGGGGAGACTTATGTTGGTGCGCTAGGGATATGCTATATGTTCATGTGCGCGGGACGGGGTTGGGAAGAGGTAGGATATGTCAAAGGGGCGTGGGGAGAGGGTTCTATCTCGGACTGTGTGATTAGGCGTGGCATGGTGGGGTTGAGCCATTTCATTGGTATGTCTGACCTTCCTTCAAGAAGCCCTGCACCATGTTTCATCCTCCTGTTCCGTTATATCTCTATCATGCCCTGCCCTGAACTTCCATAAAGCCCTGCATATCCGTCCTCATCACCATCACCATTCCCCTTAAGCGTGCAACTCACCCATACGGGCTTATCGAACCCTTTGGCACCAGCTCGATCCAACATCTACGGCAGTGGGACCAGCAACACAGCCGCACACGCCGCCTGGCACGTTCCGTACCCCGCGTTGCACGCGAGGACGGTGGCGGGAGCCGTAGCACCGAGCGTGGCGCCCCACGGGAAGCCCGCGGCGGAGTAACAAGCCATAACAACGCCGGCGCAGCCTCCCTGGCAGATGGCGTAGCCGATGGGCCCGGCGGAGGCCGTGGTGGCGAAGATGAGAACGGCGAGGGCCGTGGTGATAAGGTTGATGAGGAACTTCATGGTTGAGAGGCTTGAACATGTCAGTATAGAGAGGAGTGTGAGCAGGATTTCTGGAGGTGTGTACGTAGGTTGATTAGGTTTTTGGGGTGTTTGAGAGCAAAGATTGGTGTGAAGTTGTCTGCGTGTGTATTAGATTTGGGCATTTTGATAGCTTAGGCAAGAGACTTACGGCTTTGAACGTGGTTGTGGTTGTGGTTGTGGAGGAAGAGTCGTGGTGGTGAGTACGAGATAGGAGTGGTCGTGCTCTTATAGCCAAGTGCGGTAAAGTGAGAGAACCGCGCTTGCCTCACTTTCACTCTTCGCGAAGTGATGCACATGATCCATCGTCACTTTCACTCTCACATTTGCCCTTCACACACGGACCGCTTTGTTGGCATGTCGCCCCGAACCATCCAAACCTCTATACTTTCACTTATCGTGCCCTACTATCTACAACGAAGCATTAGAGCGCCAAACTGAGCCACAGAGTCGAATTTGTGGTACGTGCAGTTGCGTTACAAACCGCTCCAGGCGCGAAGTATTAGACGGCCGGCATACACACCGATGAGGTGCATATGACTGTTTTGCTACATTCATACCCGCTGACATATTATGTGCCGGCTAGGAAGCCAGACGTTCATCTTAGTTTACCAACAGTAGAATATTCATCACCAGCGAACAACGGAACTGTCGGAGTACGACTCGTTCCCTGCACAGTGTGTGACGGTTATGAGGAGAAGCAGATTACGTGTTGGTGGTCTGGTGCTGCTTCCTCACTTTATTAAGCACCTCTTACCTCAGCTGCATCACAGATACGTTATGTAGATAGATCCTGCTGCTGCCTCGCTGAGAGCACAGCACGAACAGCACAACACAATAACAGAACGCTACAGTCATATGTGTTCAAGGTGGAGGTGCTGGTGCACGCTTGGAGCTGCGCCAACCATTTCGTCAACAGCAGAGAGTTTCTAGCCCTTCTTGCTTAGTATCATAGAGGTGGATGCTTTCCTCTTGATGTTCAATAGGTTTTATCGAGCCTGCTACGTTTTCCTAACGTAAGCGTAAATCGCAAATGATGGGGCACGTACCACCAACTGTAAGGGTGCGATGGATTGACCATAAGTGCAAGGTAAACAGTGATGAATTCGATAGAGAAGCTACACTACACCTGCGCTGAGTCTATGTATCGCGT